>CM053030.1:302577707-302657824 GCA_028564925.1 Lithobates sylvaticus | reverse complement strand
CCCTGTTCTGTCTCTTCTGGTCACGATCGCTCATGGCCGGCGATCATTGCGACCATTGGCCACAAGCATCGGCACCCCCGCTGTGAAGCGGGCGGGCGCGCGCCTGCTATCCAGACCCCCACGAGCCAACGTATAACTACGTGGCTTTGCACAGGGGAGCCAACCTGCCGCAGTAAAACTGTGGCGGCTGGTCCAGAAGAGGTTAAAATCCCCCATTATGATAACAATATGTTTATTGAAAAAAAATTCCAAAACAATAGGAGGATCCACAACACAGGTGGGGCATATTAATACATTAAGAACAGGTATAAAGGGGGAATCAAATATTATGCCACCAGCTACTCCCGCCCCCCAAGAGGATGCCAGGTAAAGTAGGAATTCAACATGACTAAAAGGGTCTTTTGGAGCAAACAGCCATCCCACTCGGAAAGCCTCCCCCACAAGGAAAGCATTAGAACCAGATTTCGCTATCACCTACCAGCACGCCAGAATGGGCTGTGGGTAAACATAATATACAACTGTGACGGACCTCGTACTCAAGATGTCCGCCGTAACTGCTTCCTCCGTCCGGTACCACACAATCCAAGACCCATTAGCTCACCCAGTCACCAGACAACACCAGTGTAGGCTACATCAGGAAATGAATCTTTATTTGACATGTCACACTTATATACAGCTAGATGACTCACACCTAACCTAATTAGCATAAGCTAATTATCTTAATCAACACTGGGCTCCATCATTCAATTGCAGGGTTAATTAGCACACACAACAATAGGTGAAACACTTCTACAAGCCAGACTATACTCAATTACATAACACAGGTGGCTGGAGTTCATGAGTCATGACATTTGCGTCTCTTGCTAATATGCCAAATACACATACAGATTCTATGTGTATTGGGGGGCCAGCATGGACCTGAATCCAAGTATCACCAGCTCAGGGGTCCCAGGCTTGCAGCTCAAAGAGCACTGTTCCCCCAAATGCCAGGGCCCATAATCGTAAGGTAATAGGCTCGCGTTCAGTCCCCTCCAACAGCCTGTGTCCCAGCCAGGTCTGTCACATTTCTCCCCTTTCGGCAGGAGACTAACACAGGAGGAGACCCCAGACGGGTTGACTCCGAAGTTAGTCAGTGGTTCCAGTGCTCTAATGCCTGTACCCACACAGTACCCCAAACAAATTGTTCCAAACAGAGCACTCACCCAGCCAACCTCTGCCTCTCTCAAAGAACATATCTGCCGCTGGGGAGAGGCCTGGACTGGCCCTTCTCCCTGGAGTCTTTTCAGCCGCTGGAGAGAAGACAGGGTGACTGGGCTCACTCCATCCTGCTGTTGGGGATCTGGGCCAACCGCCCAGCATCCCTGGGTTATACTGGTGGAGACTGCATTTCCATCCACCTTTACAGGGAATCTGTGCTGTTTTAGTTGTGGGCAGAGGCCAGCAGCGCTCTGTTCCGTTGCCAGCAGTTCAGCTGGGCGTAGGAGCTTCCCTACATCATCTCTTCCAGCTAACTGTTGGGGAGAGAGGCCGACTGCCCCAGCTCCCTGGAACTCCGCAGCTGTTGCTGGTGCTGGACAGAGGTGGGTAGCACTCTGCCCTGTTGCCAGCACTTCTGCTGGGGACTCCACACCCTCCACTCTGGTTAACCGTTGGGGCAGGAGGCTGGCTTCCTCCACTCCCAAATTGTGTAGCTGCCATTGGGAAGGGGAGCCGGCTGCTTCCTTTTCCATTCCCTCATCTGGCTGCTGGGACAACATGTCTCTGGTACTGTCTCCCAGGTGCACAAATCTTTGCT
This sequence comes from Lithobates sylvaticus, assembly GCA_028564925.1. Lineage (NCBI taxonomy): Eukaryota > Metazoa > Chordata > Amphibia > Anura > Ranidae > Lithobates > Lithobates sylvaticus. The sequence continues at coordinate 302,656,029 of CM053030.1, read as the reverse complement.
GGGGAGGAAAGATCGCTTTCTCCACCCTGGCCAACTGTTGGGGAGGGACGACAAACACCTCCTCTCCCTTCTCCCCCTGTATCTGCTGCTGGGAAGTGATTGCCACCTTCTCACCCTGAGCCTCCATAACTGCCACCGGTGTGGGGCAGAGGTCTTGGACCCTCTGTCCGGTGACCTGCGCTTCAGCTGGAGAAGTTCCTTGTAACTCCACGGATACTGCCGTTGGTGCTGGGCAGAGCTCAGTGAAGTTTGGCCCTAATACCAGCTCTTCTGATGGAGGCTCATGAGGTTGTTTTTCCTCAGCAGAAAAGTCTATTAAATCCCCAGTCTCTACAACTGATGGCTGGGGATAGAGGTTCACCACCTGTCCGTGGAACCTAGAAGATGCCATCGGTGCTGGGCAGAGGTTAGCAGAGCTCTGCCCTGTTGTCAGCACTTCCTGCATCCGCCATAAGACCTCCGCGTCCATAGCTGCGGGGGCAGGTGGGCAAAGCACTCTGTTACTATGCCACATCGCCGACTCTTCAGCCAGGATTTCAGAGCTGTCTGCTGGTATTTCCTGATAGTCCCAGGCAAAGGGAGCCCCACCCTGCTGCTGAGCAGTGTCTAGCAGCTGTATGTAGGCAATCTCCAGCTCCCATTCCTGAGCGGCCAGGAACTCCAAATCTTCCTGTGCCCAGAGCACTTCCGAGACGTTCAATCTTTGCTCTCTGTGCTCCATTATTTCCTCCAAACGCCACTCCAGATCACTCCCAAAGTCGGGGTCCTCGGACAGCCTCCAGTACAACAATCCCAGGCCATTATAATCAAAGCCTTCCGTGGGCCTGTCATCCGCTGTCCACGGGCACACTTGGGCTACATACCACCGGAGGGCTCTGTAGCTCTCGTCCAAACGCATTTCTGCCCGGATCAGCCTGCTTAACTCAGCTGTCCACTCCTGCTTCGGTTGTTCCCCCAATAACAGCAATCGTACTTCATACTGCGACCAGTACCTTACATGGATGGAGGGGAGAACTTTTCCCTGGTGTCGCTGCTCACAGGCTAGCGCTTCTTTCCAGAGTTGTAGGCGAACAGAATCATACCATCCCAGCAGGACCTGCACCGATACTGGTCCTCTGTGCTGTATCCGCATCTCTCGCAACCTCCTTCCGAATTCCTCTTCCATGATGACGTATCTGTACCCCTGCTATCCGGGCCTTGGATCCAGGTGATGGTTTGGATGTGTTCACGACAAGGAAGCACGATCCCACTGCTGCCAGCCAATTGTGACGGACCTCGTACTCAAGATGTCCGCCGTAACTGCTTCCTCCGTCCGGTACCACACAATCCAAGACCCATTAGCTCACCCAGTCACCAGACAACACCAGTGTAGGCTACATCAGGAAATGAATCTTTATTTGACATGTCACACTTATATACAGCTAGATGACTCACACCTAACCTAATTAGCATAAGCTAATTATCTTAATCAACACTGGGCTCCATCATTCAATTGCAGGGTTAATTAGCACACACAACAATAGGTGAAACACTTCTACAAGCCAGACTATACTCAATTACATAACACAGGTGGCTGGAGTTCATGAGTCATGACATTTGCGTCTCTTGCTAATATGCCAAATACACATACAGATTCTATGTGTATTGGGGGGCCAGCATGGACCTGAATCCAAGTATCACCAGCTCAGGGGTCCCAGGCTTGCAGCTCAAAGAGCACTGTTCCCCCAAATGCCAGGGCCCATAATCGTAAGGTAATAGGCTCGCGTTCAGTCCCCTCCAACAGCCTGTGTCCCAGCCAGGTCTGTCACAACAACCCCAAGTGATAGCAACTCAACCAGATAAATGGGTGAAATGCGGATCCAAGAAAGAAAAGAGGAAATAAAAGGAAGAAAGACAAAAGCATGAAGGGAAGGAAGAGAAGAGAAGGATGAGACACAGCAAAAGGAAAAAGGACTTTCCGAACGAATGAACTCTAATCCAAAACTTGGTACAGGTCTACCATACATGAAACATCGTACCAGGTTGACCACATCCCCGAAAACACATAGAGGAAGCTCCTTGGTACATTCTGGAGAGGCGGTCAGGCACCAGGTACCGTCTAGAAAGCACCGTATATCCACCCTCCGCCAGGGCTGTGTTCATGATACCCTTATATGTACAAGGAGACCACTTCCACCAATCATCCAAATTAATCCCCTCCCCTAAGTCCAGCTTCCACCCCAACATATAAGGTGATTTTGCAGATGTGTAAACAAACAATTTGTACAGCATCCAGATCTCTCCAATTTTCCTCAATACCAATGTCAATGTGATCTTGAGTATGCCTTATGCGGCGTACACACGGTCGGAATTTCCAATGGAAACAGTCCGATGGGAGCCTTTCATCGGATTTTCCGACTGTGTGTATGGTCAACGGTCTTTTTTCTGTCGGAATTTCCGACGGACTTTGAATTGAGAACCTGTTCTCAATCTTTCCGACGGAAAACCTTTCTATCGGATTTTCCGATCGTGTGTAGGCAATTCCGACACGCCAAAAATCATGCATGCTCAGAATCCACTACGAGACGGAACCGCTCGGTCTGGTAAAACTAGCGTTCGTAATGGCGATAGCAGATTCTTCACACTGGGTTTTTTTTAATTCTTCATTGCGCCGCTCATTCTCTTCTTTATAATGCTAGAAGAATAAAGTGGTTTTGCTGCGTATATTCACAAAGAGTTTTTACAAACGTATTTCATTATTATTTCTAGGTCTCTCCAGAATAATATTTAGATTAGAATTTAAGCCAGATCTGCATGAAATAGATATAATTTTTTAAAGTGCTTTTTTTTCTTTAACCACTTGCTTACCAGGCACTTAAACCCCCCTCCCATCCAGACCAATTTTCAGCTTTCGGTGCTCTCACGCTTTGACTGACAATTACTCAGTCATGCAACACTGTAACCAAATGAACTTTTTGTCCTTTTTTTTCCCACAAATAGAGCTTTCTTTTGGTGGTATTTGATCACCTCTGCGGTTTTTATTTTTTGCGCTATAAATGAAAAAAGACCGAAAATTTTGAAAAAAAAAACGCATTTTTTCTTTGTTTCTGTGATACAATTTAGGAAATTATTAATTTTTCTTCATAAATTTTGGCCACAATTTATACTGCTACATATCTTTGGTAAAAATAACCCAAATTAGTGGAAATTATTTGGTCTTTGTGAAAGTTACAGACTCTACAATCTGTGGTGCGAATCATTCAAAATTGATCACACCTGATGCACTGGTGACCGATCTCATTTATTGTGACCCGAACAAGCCAGGAAAGTACGAATACCCCCCCCCCCAAATGACCCCTTTTTTGAAAGTAGACATTCCAATGTATTTAGTAAGAGGCATGGTGAGCTTTTTGATGTTGTCATTTTTTCCCACAATTCTTTGCAAAATGAATTTTTTTTTTTTTTTTTTTTTCTACAAAATTGTCATTGTAATAGGTTATTTCTCTCACATGGCATGTGTATACCACAAATGACACCCCAAAATAAATTCTGCTACTCCTCCTGATTATTACAATACCACATGTGTGGGACTTCTCCACAGCCTGGCCACATAGAGAGGCCCAAAATGCAGGGAGCGCCATCACGTGTTCTAGGAGCATAAATTACACATCTAAATTGTTGACTACCTATTACACTTTTGAAGGGCCTGGAGCACCAGGACACTGACACGTGACACTGATGTGGCACTGATGACACTGACGTGGCACTGACGACACGTGACACTGACGTGGCACTGACGACACGTGACACTGACGTGGCACTGACGACACGTGACACTGACGTGGCACTGACGACACGTGGCACTGATGACACGTGACACTGACGTGGCACTGATGACAGATGGTACTAATACGGGGCACTGATGACACGTGACACTGATGACAGATGGCACTAATATGTGGCACTGATGAGAGATGGCACTTATACATGGCACTGATATCACGTGGCACTAATATGTGGCACTGACACATGACACTGATGACAGATGGCACTGATACGTGGCATTGATGACAGGTGACACTGATAACAGATGGCACGTGACACTGACAGGTGGCACTGATGACAGATGGCACTAATACGTGACACTGATGACAGATGGCACTATGTGGCACTGATGACAGATGGCACTAATGACAGGTGGCACTGACTACAGGTGGCACTGACCACAGATGGCACTGGCAGATGGCACTGGGCACAGATGGCACTGGCAGATGGCACTGGGATGGCACTGGGCACAGATGGCATTGGGGACATATGGCATTGGGGACATATGGTTATGCCAATTGCTATTGGGGACAGATTGCAGTGGTGGCAGTGGGCACAGATGGCATTTCGTTTATTTATTTTTTTGTTTAACTTACGGCGCTGCAGCCGTTTGTCTCCCCCTCCTCACACGCTGTCTCTGTGTGAGGAGGGGGAGCGGCGCTGAGAGATGATCTCATATGTTTACATATGAGATCATCTCTCATTGGCCAGGGCGATCGCGCTGTAAACGGCCGCTGTGATTGGCCGTTTACAGCGATCTGTGTTTGGCCGTGTCCGAGGGACACGGCCAACACAGAATTTCCCTGCTGCGTGCTCGTGAGCGCGCACAGGGAACGAGGAAAGGGGAGGCCGTCATGTGACGGCCTCCTGGGATTTCACATCCGCGCTGTGGCTGTCATTCGGCTACGGCCGGATGTGAAGTGGTTAATAAGAATATTTGTATTATTGTAGTATTTTCTCGTGCTCTCCTTTTTTTTTTAATGTTATGTTTCCACAACACCATTATTATGTATTATTTGTAAACCTGTTTGTTGTTGGTGTCCCTTGTTAATTTTGACATTGTATTTTTGAAATGTACCTGCTTACTCCCCCAAAATAAATTGATTTGCTCTTTGTATTAAAACACATAGGCAAGTATTTTCTGAAAACCAAATCAAAATTTATTTACCATCATAATTACAAAATAAAGATAAAGGCAACACAGGAGAAATTGCTTCAATTTGTGAAGACCCGAATCCCCAAGGCAGACATCAAATAAACTGGTAGCTGAGAAGTACATACAAAAAGGAGGACAATGAGGTCCAGGAGTCCCAGAGAACCGGAGCAGCAGCAGATGGTATATGTACCCAGTCTGTGGTCCTACAACAGGATGTTGGTTCTTTGAGACGGGCCGGTCCGTCCCGGGGTGCACGGGGTGCAGTGCACCCAGGCGCCACAGAGGTGGGGGCGCTGGAGCGCCAGAGTGCTCCGCTCCCTCCTCCTCTCCTTGTCCGTAGGCGGCGCGGCTCTCTCTCCGCCTGTCGCGGCCGCGGGAGCGGCCGCGCAGTGACGCCACGGGGGGGGGGGGCGCTCCGTGGCCGAGCCCGACTTGTTTAGAACAGAGCGTGTGTGAGGCTTGTGCTGGTGGGCGGGAGGCGGAAGTTAAACACAGGAGGAGTCCTGTGTTTAACTTCCGCCTTCTGCCCACCAGCACAAGCCTCACACGCGCTCTGTTCTCCACCCGGGCGGCGCGGCTGCACACTGTCCTCTCCAGCTGCCGCCCGGGTGGTTTTAATTAGCCTAGTGGTGGGGGGGGGTGGTTTGTCTAGGGGGGGGGGTCTATACCAATGTGGGGGGGTGGTGTTGGGGGGGGTCCTGGGGGGGGGGTTTGTCCTGGGGGGTCTATACTAATGTGGGGGGGTTTGTCCTGGGGGGGTCTATACTAATGTGGGGGGGGTTTGTCCTGGGGGGGTCTACTAATGTGGGGGGGGGGTTTGTCCTGGGGGGGTCTATACTAATGTGGGGGGGGGGGGTTTGTCTTGGGGGGTCTATACCAATGTGGGGTGGGGGTGTTTGTCCTGGGGGGTCTATACTAATGTGGGGGGGGGGTGGTTTGTCCTGGGGGGTCTATACTAATGTGGGGGGGGGGTTTGTCTAGGGGGGGGTTTGTCCTGGGGGGGGGTCTATACTAATGTGGGGGGGGGGGTTTGTCCTGGGGGGGGTCTATACTAATGTGGGGGGGGGGGGGGTTTGTCCTGGGGGGGTCTATACTAATGGGGGGGGTTGTCCTGGGGGGTCTATACTAATGTGGGGGGGGGGGTTGTCCTGGGGGGTCTATACTAATAATGGGGGTTTGTCCTGGGGGGGTCTATACTAATGTGGGGGGGGGGTTTGTCCTGGGGGGGGTCTATACTAATGGGGGGGGGGGTTTGTCCTGGGGGGGTCTATACTAATGGGGGGGGGGGGGGTTTGTCCTGGGGGGGGGGGTCTATACTAATGTGGGGGGGGGTGGTTTGTCCTGGGGGGGGGGGTCTATATTAATGTGGGGGGGGGGTTTGTCCTGGGGGGTCTATACTAATGTGGGGGGGGGTTTGTCCTGGGGGGTCTATACTAATGTGGGGGGTGGTTTGTCCTGGGGGGGTCTATACTAATGTGGGGGTGGTTTGTCCTGGGGGGGTCTATACTAAATGTGGGGGGGGGGGTTTGTCCTGGGGGGGTCTATACTAATGGGGGGGGTGGTTCTGGGGGGGGGCCTGGGGGGGTCTATACTAATGTGGGGGGGGGGTTTGTCCTGGGGGGGTCTATACTAATTTGGGGGGTTTGTCCTGGGGGGTCTATACTAATGTGGGGGGGGGGGGGGGTTTGTCCTGGGGGGGTCTATACTAATGTGGGGGGGGGGTGGTTTGTCCTGGGGGGTCTATACTAATGTGGGGGGGGGGGGGTTTGTCCTGGGGGGTCTATACTAATGTGGGGGGGGTGGTTTGTCCTGGGGGGTCTATACTAATGTGGGGGGGTTTGTCCTGGGGGGGTCTATACTAATGTGGGGGGGTTGTCCTGGGGGGTCTATACTAATGTGGGGGGGGGGGGTTGTCCTGGGGGGTCTATACTAATGTGGGGGGTGGTTGTCCTGGGGGGTCTATACTAATGTGGGGGGGGGTGGTTTGTCCTGGGGGGGTCTATACTAATGTGGGGGGTGGTTGTCCTGGGGGGTCTATACTAATGTGGGGGGGGGTTTGTCCTGGGGGGTCTATACTAATGTGGGGGGGGTTTGTCCTGGGGGGGTCTATACTAATGTGGGGGGGGGGGGGGGGGGGTGGTTTGTCCTGGGGGGTCTATACTAATGTGGGGGGGGGGTGGTTTGTCCTGGGGGGTCTATACTAATGTGGGTGGCGGGCTGGTTTGTCCTGGGGGGTCTATACTAATGTGGGGGGGGGGTTTGTCCTGGGGGGTCTATACTAATGTGGGGGGGGGGTTTGTCCTGGGGGGGGGGGGGGGCTATACTAATGTGGGGGGGGGGGGGGTTTGTCCTGGGGGGTCTATACTAATGTGGGGGGGGGGTTTGTCCTGGGGGGTCTATACTAATGTGGGGGCGGGCTGGTTTGTCCTGGGGGGGTCTATACTAATGGGGGGGGGGTTGTCCTGGGGGGTCTGTACTAATGGAGGGGGGGGTGGTTTGTTCTGGGGGGTCTGTACTAATGGAGGGGGGGGGGGGTGGTTTGTTCTGGGGGGTTTGTACTAATGTAGGGGGGAAAGGTTTGTCCTGAGGGGGGTACATACTGATAAAGGGGGGTGTTTTGTCCTGGGGGTCTATACTAATGGGGGGGTCTGTCCTGAGGGAGGTATTTATACTTAGTGAAGGGTCTGCACTGACGGAGGGGGGGTCTATACTTAATGGAGTGGGGTCTGTACTGAGGGACGACTATAGTTGGTGGAGGGGGTGATACCATGTTTTACTCCACCAGGTGACACCAACCCTAGTGATGCCACTGCAGCTGCGGGCTCTTATTTCCCCTCTCCCTCACCTCCTCGTGCGATGCTGTACTAGTGAGCGGCGCACTATGTTTCTTCCCCCGCCTTCATAACGGCCAGGGAAGAAAAAACAAAGGAGCAAAGAAAAGGATTGTGGGACATGTGGTCCCAAGGACTGGCAGCCCCACTGTAACATGGAAACTGCAGCCCAAACAGCATGCTCAGCTGAATGGGAGAGAGAAAGCCAGGAGCCCGGGGAAGCTTTCAGGGAAGGGCACCCAGGACTCCAGAGGGAGAGGGCAGTGCTGAGAGAACACCATCAGAGAGAGAAAAAGCCACACAGCCTGGCGCCATCCCTGGTGGAGGAAGGAATAGAGTCATTGCAGGAATACAGATCTAGGCTCTACCCAGCGGAGTCGCCACGGGCAATTCAGAGTGAGCTGACTCCTGATCAGAGGAACCGTTGTTGCTGTATCGCTGGGTCAGGTGAGAGGGCCGATCGGCCATTATTTACTACCATCTCTTGTAACATGTCTGCAGTCTCTGACCATCTCCTGTATTGTGTGCAGCCTGACCGTCTCCTGTATTGTGTGCAGCCTGACCGTCTCTAGTATCATGTCTACAGTCTCTGACCATCTCCTGTACTATGATTGCAGTCTCTGACCGTCTCTAGTATCATGTCTCCAGTCTCTGACCATCTCCTGTACTATGTCTGGGGGCTCTTTCTAATAGACTCTCTAACAGAAGCCCCCTTTGTGTGCATCAGAGAGACTCCCCTCCAGGTCTCATTAGTGTACGCTCTTCCTGTATTTTTCTTTATTGGTAAAAGATCATGGGAGGATCCCTGGGTAACGAAGACTTCTTACGGGAACATCTCTGTGTTGAAGTCGTTGTCATAGAAACATTTCTAAAGGGGAGGAGTTGGAAAGATGACCACGCCCACGTGGGGCGCCAGAAATATTTCTGCACCCAGGCGTCTGTGACCCTAGGATCGGCCCTGACCCTAGGATCGGCCCTGACCTTATCTGCTGCTACTCCTGGGACCTCAGGGTACCCACAGACTGGGCACATACACCTTATCTGCTGCTACTCCAGACCTACTGGACCTTCTGGTACTCCTTTTTATAGGTGCTTCTCTTTTTATAGGTGCTTCTCAAGCTACCTATTTTTGCCTCAACAAATTTGATGTCTGCATCAGGGACCTGGGTCTTCACAAATTGAAGCAATTTCTCCAGCGTTGCCCTCCTAGCTGGCTTATTGTGGTACAGGGGGTTTTTCACCTCCCAGAGATTTCTCATCTCCATGTACTTATCTATGAATTCCCCCAGGAATTTGGGGTCCTTAAATGGGAGCATTTTCTCTGCAAGACCAAACAAAATACAAAAATAAAAATCTCAGGATAATCTTTCAACACAATATAGGCATCAATCTAGATTCAGTATAGGCCGCACATGACTCCAAAAAGTTTCAAATCTTACCTTCATTCTAACGTTCGATGTTCTTGGTGGCGTCCGTTCCTCCTTCCCGTGCACACAGAACGTAGTTACGACACACACGTGTTTGAAGCTTTATATACACTGCGCATGCGTGAATCTCCGCCCGCGTCGCCCGCCCCTGACGTTCTTTCTAGAATATTCACCGCCCAGTCTCTTTTGTTGCAGTGGGAGCGGAACATGGCGGAGACACAGCAGGTGCATAAGAGCAGTAACGAGGAGGAGGATAGCCCGGAGCCTGAAACGTCACGATCGAGGAGGAGATTTAAGGCCTCAAATATGTCCTTTGTGGAGATGATGGAGATGGTAGACATCTTGAGGAGCAACGACTATGATGGAAATTACGGTCCGTACCCCAACCCAAATATGAGAAAGGCCAAGATCATGACTAAAGTTGTGAAGAGTCTGTACAGTAATTTTGGGGTACGACGAACGAAGGATCAACTGAGGAAACGATGGTCGGACCTCAAATTAAGGGAGCACAATCAGTATAGGAAGATCAAGAAAGTTCTTCGAAAAGTAAGTATATAATGTCGTGTGTACCTATTATTATTAATATTGCATGCTGCGCCATGTGTGTGTACACAAAATGGCTATTATTATACGCAGTAATCGTTTGTAAACATGCTGCGCAGATAAATTATGTGCACTCATTTCATTTTTTCTCTTTGCCTTCCAAATCAGGCAAAGGTACTAAATTGTACACTTGTAAAAATCCGGGCTGCGGCGGCGGGCGGGGTTTGCATCGATCGTCATACGCACTGTCTCCTGGGAATCGTGTCATTGATAAACCTCGTTCCGAGATTTCGGCCACATCTTCCAAAATACGAAATGTGTGAGATGTCGGCAGATGTGCCGTTACTGCGCACGCGCGAGTAACGGCGGTGCATGCTGGGCCATCAACAGTGCCTGTGGGGTTTTGCCCACAGGCAGATGGCCCCCAGCACTAAAGAAGAAGACGAAATGATTGGAAATACTGTAGGGCCTTCAATTTTTTTTTTACACCGCTTTTTACTGTAGGGCCTTCAATTTTTCACATTTATCCAAAAGAGTTTTTTAGGACATTGTTGTCCAAAATCTGTTTGAACCTAGAAGGAATATCAATCTTCATTCAGTGTAATGTATGTAGAGGACACTCTGCAGCTGTTTACACATCTGGACTCAGGTGCACATTTTAGGGTGTCAAACACAGGTACTCCAGTGGATACTTTGGGGTGTCTCCAGGTGGGGAAATTATCCAAAAAAGGTAAGTATTCCAGCCTGAGGAATTAAGGGAATAAATCATGTGTTCAGCTTGGAATTCTGCCCAAACAGACAATTGTCCCCCACTTCCAAGCAATGTTTATCATTCATATTTGTTGGCTCAAATATCTGTGTGCTAAGTATACCTTTTATTTTATTCTCATAGGGGAGCAAAGAATTGGGAAATATCATGTCCCCAGGGACCGGCCATCTCCGGAACAAAGGGAACAGAGGTCACCACCAGAATATGAGGATGTGGAGGAAGGAGAAGTGATCGAGATTGAGACCACAACAGGTGAGTGTCTGACACCCCAGATTCAGGTAATCAGACATGTATGCCTGCCTATTTATAATACATGGTGTGTTTTTTTATTTTTAGGTGAAGTACAGGTTGTGGAAGAACAGTCACAGTCACATCATTTCACCACTGACAGTGCCCAAAGGCTAATCCAGGACATAATGTTTTGTAGTCAGGATTTAGAGATAATTCGCAAAAAAACTAGGGATATTGAAGTGAAACTTAAAAACATGATTGATGTCCTTGGGAGAATCTAATTTTTCCCAAAATGTCCAACCTTTTATTTTTGCTGTTTTATTAAAAAAGTTTACAAGCTTTTCAAAAGCCTAATTTTGAAGCTGCACACAGTATGTCAACATGTGCTATCTGCCATCAGGGGATATCAATGTACGCGTTTTGTGCCTGCAACCCCTTCCTCAAAACTCAAGTCGGTGAGAGGAAGGGGTTACACCCCCAAAACACATACATTGATCCCCCATGATGGGAGATAGCACATGTTGACATTAGGCATGGGATCAGGATGTCAATCCCCAGTTTGCCCGAAAATTTGTGTGCATCTTCAAAATTAGGCTTTTACAGGGGTGACTACACCCCATCTGATGAAGGCAAGATCCACACATTTTGGACAATGTAATGTGTGATCTTGGCTTCCAAAGTTTTTCTACGTAGAACTTTGTTATGCACCAGAGTTGTGTATTTTATTTTTGGAAACATGGCTGTTTATGAACCGTAACCCCAATTTTTTGGGGTGAAAATGCAAAACTTGTTATTTTTGTATAAAAAAAAAAAAAACATGTGAATGTGTACGGAGTAAAAAAAAAATATTTTTTGCTCAACAATGTGTGCCTTCTTCTTTCAATACCATTTCTTGGTGTTTAAATTGGTGTTTACAGTGACAATGGGTGTTTAGATAATAATGTGCAAACCACTTGGCACTACAAGTGCACTAGGAGACACCAAAAAAAAAACACAAGCAGGAAATTCAAAGCAAGATTTTTCTAGATAATTAAAGGTAAAATTTATTTAAGCACTGCTGGCAAAGCAATGGCCCCCCTCCCCGAAAAATATTCAGAATAATTTTCCCGCTCTTCACGGGCGCTTTGGGGGGGCAAGCCAGGACGGGCCGCTTCCAGGGATGTGAGAGATTGTAGCCCAGCGTCAGGCCCAAGTGTTACCACATAATTTGGGTTTGTCCGTTTAAAAAAATTGTGCAAGATGCAACATGATACCACGATGGTGTTCAGTTTATATTCCGCAATATTTATGGCCGTTTGGAACAGGCGGAACCGGCTGGCCAGAATACCAAACGCATTCTCCACGACTCTTCTGGCTCTGGCCAGCCGGTAATTAAATACCCTCTTCTCCGGGGTGAGGGTCCTCTGGGGGAACGGTCGCATCAAATGGTTTGCCAAACCAAACGCCTCGTCTGCCACGAACACAAACGGGAGTCCCTCGACATTCTCCTCCGGGGGTGGCAATCCCAAGCCACCACTCTCGAGACGTCGGTAGAACTCCGTCCGGCAAAACACTCCGACATCCGACCATTCCGCCCCACGTCCACATATAGGAAATCATAGTTTGCCGCTACCACCGCCATCAACACGATACTATTGAACCCCTTATAGTTGAAATAGTATGACCCCGAATGGGGTGGTGGGACGATGTGGACATGCTTCCCATCGATTGCCTCTCCGCAGTTCGGGAAATCCCACCGCTGGGCAAACTGGGAGGCCACAGTCTGCCATTCCTGTGGCGTGGAAGGAAACTGTGGAGTCAAACAAGAAAAATATAATTAGTACATTTGATAATAAACATTACAAGCAGATTTTACACAAACATTGTTGGCAAACATCAGTATAACATTTCTTGTAGTATTTAAAGGCTAAAATATAAGGTCCACTTATCAGATTCCTCCCCCCTCTGATGGCCCCTTGTAAATATTTTAGGGGGGGGGGGGGTTTTGGACAGGTAACCACCCTCTCCACTACGTAATGGAGTAACAAAGTAATGTGTGATAGTTTGGCCAGCCCCTCCTTCATTACACTATTGGCAGCCCACTGGACAGGTAAAAAAAAAAGGAAAATGGAAGTACATTTTTGGATTCTGCTATTACCTATCACAATAATAATAGGAGGAGAAGAATTAAAACAGTAGCATTTGAAAGTATTGAGGCAGGCCCTGGCACTACATGCTTGGAAAAATTATTCCATAAATATGACCACTATAGAGGTAGGTATAGTGTGTATTGGGTTTGGCAAAGTCAGCACATAGAGGATTGGTATCAGCTGACTGAGCAGTTGGGGGAGGGGGGGGGTTCAAAAAAGATTTGGGGCACCACAAAACAAAGCCTCAGGCCCTCTGAAGGAATTTAAGGAAAACTATAACATTTGTACACATTTTAGGGGGTGTTTAGGGTAAAGCATTACAATGGAGCTGACAAAATACATTGTTAAGTGACTAGACTATAGGTATATATTGGCCCCAGATAGCATGCTTGGGAGAGGGGGGGGGGGGGGGTTAGTGAAGGCAAATATGCATGAAGGACAAAAAAGGAGCATACAAAAATCCAACATGCATGAGGACAAAGGGGCACAGCATATTACAGCATATTACAGCATATTGCAGCATATTGAAATCCTGGTAATTAGGGAACAAGGAAAGAAATACAATACATTAGCAAACAGTAAATACATAGAATGTGATGTTAAAGAATACAACTTACCCTCATATAGTCCTTCTGCAGGACCTGGATGATGGCAGAACAGGTCTCTGGAATGATGATCCCCAGAGCCTGGGGGGAGATGCCTGTCGAGAACTTGAGGTCCTGAAGGCTTCTCCCTGTCGCCAAGTATCTCAACGTGGCAACTAACCTCTGCTCCGCAGTGATGGCTTGCCGCATGCAGGTATCCTGCCTGGTAATATAAGGGGACAGCAAAGCCAACAGACGGTGAAAAACGGGGTCCGTCATCCTGAGATACTTCCTGAAATCATCAGGGTTATTCTCACAGATCTCACGGAGCAGAGGCATGTGCGAGAATTGGTCACGCTGGAGCAACCAATTCTTGGTCCACAAACTCCTCCTCGCCCTGTTCATGGACCGGGCTTGTGTCAAAGTAAGAACCCCAACACCAAGCCCCCGTACAGCACGAACTCTACGACGAGTACATACACGTAACATCGCTTCTAAACGGTCGGCTGATCAGAACGGACTAAAGAAAGCACTGATAAACAGCAAGGCCTGAAAGAACGAAATGCAAATCAAGCAACGAGCGGACAATAAGCACTGAAAATCAAAGCGTACTATATATAAATATATAGGCCGCAAAGACAAACAAATGCGAACTGACTACACGCACTGATAAGCAAATACGCACCGACAAGCACAAACTGTAGAGCAGGAACGATCTGAAGCACAAGTCTGAAAAGACACGAATCGTCTATAGCGAAACTTCTTCTACTAACACGCGATAAACACAAGATCAGCAGAAGGAGCCCAACGGGTGCCGGACATGGTGCTGAACTTTCCTTTTAGGGTCTCGTCGTACGTGGTGGACGTCACGCGTGTTCTTGGCGGTCGGAATTTGGTGTGATCGTGTGTAGGCAAGCACATTTTCCGACAACAAATTCCGACTTTTTCCGATCGTGTGTAGAGAATTCCGGAATTCCGTCGGAAAAAACCGACACAGTTTTTTCCGACGAGAATTCCGATCGTGTGTACGCGGCATTACAAGGCATTACAGCGGTAAGGATGTGGAACTTCCTTCTACAATTGGTGGTTGCAGGGGGTAATGTCGCTAATTTCAAAAAAATTCTTATATGGGCATCGTGTTGAACACAACATACAGGGATATGGGACGTGGTAGAGACATAACACACATACACACTTATAAGTGGGACTTCCTTTTATATAAAAATGTAATAAGTATAAAAAAAATTGATTATTAAAAAAAACAAAGTGTGTGGGTGTCAGGATACAGAGTGATTAAGCCCGACTTTAGAGGCAAAGAAAGAGATGAGGGCTTCTGGCAGATGTTTTACATTTCAACTTTTCATATTTTTTTTTACTATTCAAGCAGGGGCAGCTGCAGCCAGGGGTTGGCAGTGCCTGAAGAGGTGGTGCTGGGATCAGTAGCCACAGGAGTAATGCATGCCGCACTTACGCCATCTATGGCGTGGGCAGTGCTTCCCTCCGGGGACGGGCGGCGGCTTTCCCTGCGTCTACTCCTCGGCACCTCGTGGCTGTGTGTTTTCCTCCCTCCTCCTCCTCCTATGCCAATAGGATCGCTTCTTTTAGCTAATCAGGAAATGGGTCTCAGGACCCGCTTCCTGATTGATCGGGAGGAGAATCAGTGTGACCATAGCAAATATTCATTTATTCACACAACTGGGTGGGCTCAGGGGCGCAGTGCTCTGCCACCCCTTTTTTGAAGCCTATTAGAGCAACAAACAAAAAAGGCCATTGGAATCCATGCATCCGGCGCCCCGCATGTAGATTAGGGGGCCAGCCGCATGGATAGGGGGGCGGTGTTCAGGCTGCCACTGTATTTAAGATGTTTGTTTTAGCATGATTGTGTTGCAGAATTTATTACCTTTTTTTACGAGCGATAAGTGGGTGGGACAAGGGAAAAAAATTTGCTAAGTGGCAGGCAACAGCCCCGACCCCATTGTGTGGGAGTGAAGTTAATGACCAGCATCAATTTATGGCAATAAGAAACATGAGAGAGGAGCTTACTCCTCAGCTTGACCCTGATTGAGTCAAGGAGAGAATTTGACACTTGAATAGGGTAAAACTTTGTTAGCAAGTTTTACCCAAAATTACAAGATTGGTCGAATTCGTTACAGGCATGGGGTTTTTTTCTTGTCAAATTTATTTATTGTTTTGAATAAAATAAAGGAGAACAATCAGAATTTTACAAGAATTGTGGTACATATTCAAAGGTTAACAAACAAATTACTTCATATAGAAAGAAACAAATAAAAATTAAAATGCAATATCACACTATATAAGTATCAAATAGACCGTCAAGGTCAAATGTCATAAATGTCATATAATTGAAAATAAAGAGAGAGGTAGATTGTTGACTGTTAGTCTAGTTTAAAAACAAGGTGATTAATAAATCAGTAAAGCAAAAGTACATTTCAATGGGTCTGGAGTACAACCGTGTGAGTAAGGCTAATTTCACACTGAGGCAGTTTTCAGGCGTTTTAGCGCTAAAAATAGCACATGTAAAGTGCCTGAAAACTGTCTTTTATGCCTCCCCAGTGTGAAAGTGCTTTCACACTGGGGCGGTGCACTTACAGGACGGGAAAAAAAGTCCTGCAAGCAGCATCTTTGGATGCCCCTGCCCATTGGAATGAATGGACAGCACTTCCAAAAGGCCTGAAAAGTACTTCTGAAGCGCCGCAACACTGGTGCTTGTAACCCCTTCTTGGGGGTTAAAAGTGCCCTGCTAGGGGCCAAAAAACTGCGGTAAAGCTAAAACTAGCGCTGATTTACCGCTAACTGACCCTCCGCCCCAGTGTGAAAGCAGCCTAGCAATTGATAAAGGGGAAAGGGTCATGAAAAAGGAGTAAGAGGATAGAAGTAAAGAAAAAGGAAAAAATACAGTAAAGGTTAAATTTGATAGAGGTAGTGTGGCTTTAACTGAATGAAAGGTAATGAAAGGGTAAATTAAGTATTATTACCATGGCAATAGTAAAGTGTCATCAAAGTCTGGAGGTAAACAATGTTTAACCCAAGGTAACCAAAGTTTTTCAAACTTGCAGATCAGATCACTCTCAAATGCTTCCGTTTTAGCATGAACAAGGTGTCAGGTCAGGAGGCAGATGCACGCCGTTGGGGGTTGTCTGTACTGAGGGGGGTGCCTGTACTGGGGGGGTCTGTACTGAGGGGGTGTCTGTACTGAGGGGGGTCTGCACTGAGTGGGGGGGGTATGTACTGAGGGGTGTCTGTACTGCTGGGGGGTCTGCACTGAGGGGGGATGTCTGTACTGAGGGGTGTCTGTACTGCTGGGGGTCTGCACTGATGGGGGTGTCTGTAATGCTGGGGGGGTCTGCATTGAGGTGAGTGTCTGCACCGAGGTGGGGGTGTCTGTACTGATGGAGGGGTCTGCACTGAAGGGGTGTCTGTACTGAATGGGGGAGGTTTATACTGAGGGAGGGGGTCTATAATGATGGAGGGTGGTCTGTATTTAGTGGGGGGGTCTGTACTGAGGGAGGGGGATCTATAGTTAGTGGAGGGGGGTCTGTACTGAGGGGGGACTATAGATGGTGGGGGGGTGACACCATTTTTACGCACCGGGTGACACCAACCCTAGTGACGCCACTGAGAAGTGGTATTTAGGGCAATCGAAGGCCGAGAGTGGTTTTGAATCTATCCCAGATGGATAAAGAGTGTTTCATGATAGGATTGCAGATAGAGGTACGATCAACTGGATGTAACCATAACATATTAGCTGCTGAAATAGGGTCACAATGGAAAGACTCAATTGCTACCCATAGTGGAACTTACTTTACTGCATGGTATTTTTTTTTGTTTCAAATAGTTTTTATTGAGAAATTAAAGGCAAATACAAGAGTATAAAAACATTACAGTAACAGTAATATTTCGTAGGCACTGTCATTTTCATCTAGAGCAACAGAATATAATGAACCGAACAGTCTAAGAAACAAGTCCAGATATATAAATCTGTAAATATAGTACTTCAAGTGGAGGGAAAACCTGAACTAATGGAGCATAAGAATAAAAACAAGAAAACAGGTCAAGTATTAATCAGTTTCAAACCTGACGTTAACATTCTTACACGTCTATGTAGCATGTGAAACATATTTTATGATAACTCACGGCTATACCTGCTCCAGCCCTGCACCCCCAAGGGAGCTAGCTGTGCAAGGGGAGCAGGGAAGCCATTGCTTTATAACATACAGAGAAAAAAGGAATTAAGAACCAATTTAAGTGGTAGCATCTGGTGAGTATCAGTAACCTGCGGGACAACTGTAGACCAACAGATAACGGAATACTGTGTCTTGTTGGAGTGTGATAGGGGGTATGTAGGGGAGGTTAGGTGTGACAGGAAGGGGGGAGACATGTCAGCGATAACAACATAGTAGAATCAGGAGTTCAGAAGCGGTAGTAGCGTGTAGTAATAGTATGACGGATCCTGAGAGCCCTCATGTAGAGAGTAGAGTCGAAGGTAGTGGCAGAGAGGGAATGCAGTCAGGGGGAACGGAGAAGGTCATTATACGATTGGGATTCCTTGAATTGTAACCATCCGGCCCATATAGCTGTATAGGAGTTTGGGGTATCCCTGGCCTGGTGAATAATGTTCTCCATATCAGAGATCTTATCAATACGCTGGAACCAGTCACGCATTGTCGGCACAGTTGCGGTTCGCCAGAAAATTGGTACGCATTGCTTCGCAGCATTAAGTAAATGAGGAATGACAGAATTTTTATACACTGAGTGTGGGAGAGAGGTGTGGTGAAGGAGGAATTGAGAAGAAGTTAAGGCAATTGTGTAGGATGAAATGAGGGAAATGACTGTTTGTATTTTTTTCCAGTATGGCTGGATCAACCCGCAATCCCACCATATGTGCAGGGGGGAGCCGATATCCAGGCCGCAATGCCAACATTGTGGCAATACTTCGGGCTGGTACTTGTGTATAAGGTCTGGGGTTCGGTACCATCTAGCATAGATTTTATAGGAGTTTTCCTGTGCCGTGACATTAACAGTGCTTTTGTGCATATAGTTGTACATCTTTTCCCAGTCGCAGCTTGAAAAGTCCAAGCCAAGTTCCCTTTCCCAGGTTCTGACTATATTATTCTGTTTCAGGTCTATATCATCAAAAAGTAGTGCGTAAGTAGCGGAGATAAGGTGTTGCAATGGGGTTTCATTGGAGCACATAGATTCAAAAGGGGTAAGAGCCCTACACCATTGGGATATAGGGCGAGCACTAGAAAGGAAGTGCCTAATTTGTAAGAATTTTAAAAAGGGGATACGCTGTTCAGGGAATTTTGAGAGCAATTCGGAGGATAGGATGGATGCGTTGTGAAAGAACTGTGAGGCTTTGAATGTGTGTGTCATCGTATCCGTTGGGCTGTCATAGTTGGTAATCCCCGGAAGAAAGTCAGGGTTACCATCAAGTGGGGACATTGGGCCGGGGCAAGGAGCCCATTTGAGTGACTTTGCAACATGTTTAAATACTTGCATGGTCGCTCCAGTAATAGGATGAGTTGCATAATCCTTCGGCAAATGAGATGCTGATATCCATGGTAGGTTGGTTAGTGGAGTAGGGTCAAAAGCATCTTCCAAAGCAATCCAGTCTTTGGAGAGTTTATGAATATGCCAATCAACAATTCTAGTGAGGTGGCATGCTGAATAATACTTTTGTTTGTCGGGGAGGCTTAACCCTCCTTTTGCCTTTGGAAGCGTCAACGTGTCTAAACTAATCCTGGGTGATTTAGTTGCCCAGATAAAGTTGCGACTCATTCTTTTATATGATGTGAAGAATGATTTGGGGAGTTTAATTGGGATAGTTTGCATGAGGTATAAAATGCGGGGAAGGATGTTCATTTTAAGTATTGCCACTCGACCAAACCATGAAAATTGGCCCGATGTACAGACACCTGGAGATATAAATACCCGGACAAAATAGCCTTCTCTTGTTTCACCCCCTCACACATGGCCATGTCACGTATTGATTTAATACTAGTGTCCCCCGCTCTGCTGCCGGTCGTCGCTGAGGTGGGGTTCGGAAGCAGAGTGCTCTCGGACCACTCGCCTTACTGGGCAACTCTGCGACTACCGGCTCCCCCATCTCCCCGCACATGGCGGCTGAACCCGTTCTGGCTCTCTGTCCTACCGGACCTGGAGGCGGTCGACCGTGAGTGGTCACATTTCTTTAACGCCAACCTCGACACTGCGCCAATGGGCGCGTGTGGGAGACCTTTAAAGCCCACGCCCGGCTAATTCTCTCCACCCGCATTAATAGACATAAAGCCACATCAAAGAACATACTGCAACAATCGGAGGAGAGGCTCGGCTCCCTGGAACAGACGTTCCTCGCCGACCCCTCCGTAAGCAATGCCTCCCTCCTCCGACAGCAATCTAGACTGACTGATCAGCTACATTTTGAAAAGGCAAAGCAACGCATATTCTTCAGCAAACAACGCATCTTTGAGCATGGGGAACGTGCGGGCAAGCTTCTCGCCTACATGGCTCACCTTGACCTCACACCCCCCGTGGTGGTCCAACTTCGGGCCTCATCGGGGGAGATGATCTCTGACCCTGATCAAGTGGCTGGGGAATTCAAGCAATTCTACTCAGCCCTCTACACCTCCACGGCTCGCCATACCCCGACAGACCTGACCCGGTTCCTCCAGACTGTTGACTTCCCCTCCCTCTCTTCTCTCCAGACGACCCAACTCGAGGCACCTATCACTACCGAATGCATCGCTGAGGCGATGTCCCTTCTCCCAACCTCCAAGTCCCCAGGATCTGATGGTCTCCCCCTAGAATTTTATGCACACTTCCAAGACACCCTTATCCCCAAGCTACAGAAACTCTATGCCCACATCTTCGACTCTGAGGCCCTTCCCCAGTCCATGGGGGAGGCCCTCATTGTCCTCATCCCCAAACCAGGCAAGGACCCCCTCCTCCCCGAGTCATATCGCCCCATCTCCCTCCTACAGCTTGACGTGAAAATCCTGGCTAAAATTCTTGCCCTCCGCCTTAACAAGGTCATTCTTAGTTTAATCCACCCAGACCAAACGGGCTTCATGCCCAACAAAAACACGGCATTCAACCTCCGCAGGCTCCACATGAACTTACAGGCCACACATGACAACACTGGGTCCCGGGTGGTGGTGAGTCTGGATGCCGCAAAGGCATTTGATTCCGTGGAGTGGCACTACCTCTGGGAGTGCCTCCGCAGATTCGGCTTCGGCCCCAAATTCATTAAATGGATACAACTCCTCTACCAGGCTCCCACCGCCCGGATCCAGGTCAACGGCAGAACCTCTGACTCCTTTAAACTCTCCAGGGGCACCCGCCAAGGCTGCCCAATATCGCCACTTCTTTATGCCCTTGCGGTCGAACCCCTGGCTATAGCAATCCGAACACACCCCCACATCAAAGGCCTCCGAACGGGACAGCTTACTGAGGTGATAAGTCTCTATGCCGACGACATGCTCCTCTACTTGGAGGACTCTGGTCCTTCACTGGAGGCCGCGCTCCAACTTATTAAACACTTCGGCGAGTATTCAGGGCTACAAATTAACTGGGCCAAATCCCAAATCCTCCCACTGGACCTTGGGGCACCATCGGCCCCCCAGGCGGAACTCCCGCTTGTCAGGGCAAGCCAGATAAAATACCTTGGTGTGCAATGCACCAGAGCCCCCGAAGAATATATAAAATTAAATGTCGAACCACTGTTCGCCCTTCTCAAGTCTAAGACTCAGACCTGGTCCCGGCTCCCCCTTGGGGTTATGGGGCGCATAAACCTAATAAAGATGATTCTCCTCCCCAAGCTGCTCTATGTGTTTTGGCATGCTCCCCTAAGTATCCCCTTAAGGATCTTCAAATCCATGGAAGCCATCCTCAACACCTTTGTCTGGGGCCCATCTCGCCACAAGCTCTCCTGGAAAACCCTGAAGTGCCCTGTGCACCTGGGGGGTACCGCTCTTCCTGACCTCCTCCTATACTACATAGCGTCTCAACTCTCCCATTTTTATTATTTTGACAAGACTGACAAAGACAGATACCTGACGCTAGTTTGCTCGCCCCGCACGGGCCTGATTTCTCACCCGCTACAAGTCCTCCTCTGCGGCACCCATGGCCCCCCCACCCCCTGCAAAACCATGCTAGCCCACCATTGTAAAATCTGGCAGCTAACAATCAACAAGACCAAAGTCCCGCTCATCCATGCTCACACTCCCCTCTGGAACAATTCCCAACTGCCTGAGCTCCTCAAGGTGCCTGACCAGGCCCTTTGGATCTCCAAGGGCATAGTGTTCCTTTCACAGGTTCTGAGAGGAGGCAGGGTCAGACAATTCCAGGCCCTCAAAGACGATTTCGACCTCCCTAACCACATGCTCTTCCGCCACCTCCAGCTCCGACATGCTCTTAACTCCCAATTCTCCGGCTCTGTCCCCAGGCTGGAGTCATTGACCACCGTGGATGTCATCCGGGGTCAGGACCCCAAAAAACTAATTTCCTTTTTCTACAACCAACTACTATCACCAGAGGCCACCCAGTTGGCACACGACCTGAGACCCAGGTGGGAGTCGGATCTGGGCGCGGTGGAGCATGAGGAATGGGAGGATGCACTCGCTGTCTCCAAATTAGTGTCCCCTAAACTATCAGATAGGCTCACTCACCTCTACATCCTCCACAGGTCATACCTCACACCGATACGCCTATCCAAATTTAGGCCTGACCACGACCCCTCCTGCCCCAAATGTGGGGACCCAGGGGGTACATTCTACCATCTAATTTGGACATGCCCGCACGTCCAAGAATACTGGTCACAGATCATTAAATTCCTGCATGACCGAATGGGCTCCCCCCTATCCCTATGCCCTCGCCAATGCTTGCTAGGGATCCTTCCACTCCCTGAGGAAGAAAAATACCTCACAGTTTTCTTGCAGGAGTCCCCTTTTTCTAGCCAGAATGCAAATTGCCCGTACTTGGCTCAAATCTAACCCCCCCACTCTCCAGGCTTGGATCGCTGCTATTAACGCCACCCTGCCCTATAAGCTGTGTATACTCATTCTTGTATGTTATATGCTCAATAAACTTGGTTTTGATTAAAATTGGCCCGATGTCCATTTGAGGAGATCGTTCTGAATGGTCCGTAATATAGGGAGAAAATTTAGATCATAAAGATCCTCTAAGTGTGATGGTAGTTGAATACCTAGATAGGTGAGAGCCTTGGGATCCCAACTGAAGGGGAAGTTTAACTTGCACTGAGTTATCACTTTTGAAGGGAGGGAGATATTTAGTGCCTTAGACTTTGAAAAATTGATTTGTAAGTTTGCTAATTTATTAAAGAGGGTGAAGTCTTTCAGTAAGTTGGGCAGTGTATTAACCGGGTCCGAGAGAAAAAGAAGGATGTCATCCGCGTAAGCAGCTATCTTGTATTGTTTCTCCAATATTTGTATTCCTTTAATGTCAGGATTAGCCCTTAATCTGTGTAAAAATGGTTCTAGGGAGAGGATGAAGATAAGTGGGGAAAGTGGACAACCCTGTCGTGTGCCATTCGAGATGGAGAATGCGTCCGACAGGTGGCCGTTGATCCGTACTTTCGTTGTGGGATGTGTATAGAGCGTTAAAACCATTTGTAAGAACCGAGGTGGTAATCCCATTGCTCGCAATGTTTCCGTTAAATAATCCCATGCCACCCTATCGAACGCCTTCTCCGCGTCGAGCGATAAAAAGAAACCTTTCTGTGTTTATCTGTGAGAGAGCCAATGGTGTACGTGTAATGCTTTGATAGTATTATCCCTGGCTTCTCTTCCAGGGATAAAACCGACCTGATCCAGGGAAATTAAATTTGGGAGAAGAGGAAGGATCCGATTAGCGAGTATCTTGGCATAAAGTTTCAAATCTACGTTCAAGAGTGATATCGGTCTGTAATTGGTGACTAACGTGTCGCCTTTTCCTGGTTTAGGTATTAAGGTGATGTGTGCCTCTAGAAGGTCTACAGGTATATGGTTTGGGGAGGCAAAAGAGTTGAAAGTGTCAGCAAGGTGTGGGATAAGAGTTTCCAGAAATGTTTTGTAGTAACCTACAGTCAGTCCGTCTGGGCAGGGAGTTTTGCCCGATTTGAGCTGTTTCAAGGAGGATCTAATTTCTTCACAAGTTATAGGGCCGTCTAAGGATAATGCGTCTTCCGATGAAATCGGAGGTATGCCGCATTGCATCAAAAATTGCGTAATCATATCCTGTCTACAGGAACTGTTGGCTGGTTGAGTTGTTTGAGGTAAATTATATAGATTGGTAAAGTAAGTGACGAATTGGCTAGAGATGTCAGCTGGGGATACATGTGATTTGCCTGCTGGGTCTATGATTTTATGAATGGTCGTTGACGCTTTCTTACGTTGAAGTGCTCTAGCAAGTAACTTGCCTGATTTGTTACCAAACTCATAGAATAATTTTTTAGTCAACATATATTTCCGCTTAATTGTGCTAGCCAATTCATCCTTTAGTTCCTGTCTAGCTTGGAGTAGTTGCGTACGAGTTTGATCAGTGAGCGAGGCTTTGTGGAGACGTTCAAGTGAGTGAATTTTAGCTGATAGCTCGGATATGTGTTGGCGACGTAGTTTATTTCTATGTGCGATGAGGGATATAAGTTCCCCTCTAACCACGCATTTGTGCGCTGCCCACATTACTGGTGGGGTCACACCAGGAGTGACGTTTTCCTGAAAGTACTGGGTTAGTCGAGTATTCATTTTCTGTACATATGCTAGGTCCGTCAATAGGGAATTGTCCAGGCGCCAAATCGGGCGTGGAGAACGTGCCTGAGGGATAGAGAGCGACATGAAGATGGGGTTGTGATCGGAAAGGATCATAGGGTCAATTGTAGCTTTGGTGAGAAGAGTCAAGTCTGCTTGGGAGATAAAAAAATGATCTATTCTGGAATATTTATTATGGGGTGCGGAATAAAATGTGAAATCTCTGTCATTAGGGTGTAAAGTGCGCCATGTGTCGTGAAGAGTTAATTCCTGGAATCTCAGTTTAATGGCTTTCAGTGCTCTGTACGGCAGGGAAGAGGATCCGTTCGACGAATCTTGGGAGGGATTTAGGGGAACGTTGAAGTCTCCACCTACTATTAGGATACCCGAGTAAAATTCGGTAAGCAATTGAAGAGTTTCACGAAAGAAGGGGACTTGACGTTTGTTAGGCGCATAAAGGTTGGCTAGTGTGATAGGCCTGTTGTGTAGTGAACCCTTAACAAAAATAAATCTACCCTCCGTATCTTTTTTGACTTCAGTAACTACCAGTGGGCAATGTTTAGAGAGTAAAATGGAAACCCCTTTAGTTTTGGTGGTATCAGAAGTAGCATGAAAGACAGTGGGAAAATGAAGATTGGTGAGCTTAGGTATATCATTAGAGCGGAAGTGAGTTTCTTGCAGAAATGCAATGTGTGTTCTATCCTTCCATAGAGCATATAGTAGTTGTGAACGTTTCTCAGGTATGTTGAGACCACAGACATTTAGCGAGCGAAAATTAACCTGGGGGAAGCTTGTGTCCGAGAATGGGGTTCTGTGGATCGAGGAAGAAGGTGGATCCGTCATGCTATTACAGTCACGTTGTAGCGTAGAAGGCAGAGTAAGAGGTATCTCGTATGCTCTATTGAAATGGAGGAAAGGAAGGAGATAACGATGGTATATCAGTAGCGGGAAATGGGGTTTATAGGGGAACGGGTAGGAAAATATGAGAAAGGCCTAGCCTACAGAAATATAGGCTATACAGGTACAGCGTGTAACCAGTGGATAGTGAGGTCAGTGCTTGTAAACAAAAATACCTTACCACTGCGCTGTCTGGGGGTTGGTACAACCAAATAGGTTATGGACGGAAAAACATGGTAGTACCGCCGCTACCTCTCGAATCTGCATAGTAAGGGAGATATAGGCGAAGGGTATGTGAGCCTCTGGTAAAGAATTATTAAGCCGTCTAGATGGTATTACCGCAGAGGCCTGTTAAAAAAGCATGGGCGAGTAATGCCGACATGTGAGTAGAGCCTTGTCAAAGGGGATAACAGGGCAACAATGGAGCATTGATTGTATGAGTTATGATTATCAATTAGTGTCATGACCGCATACATGTATTTGATGACTCATATACAAGACTAGGCAAATATAACAGAAAGTACGGTCGAATATTTCTATGTCTTTGTCCAATAAATATTTACCATCCGAACCGAATAACAACCAACATACATATGAAGAGCAACCATTGAGGAATAGACAAGTTAACTATTCGATCTTCTGGTAACATGTATGTTTGTGAACCATTATTTTCATTAGGATAGATAGTTAATAGCTGGTGAGGGGGTCGTAGTCCTATCCAAAATTGGAGTGCATCTCCAACTCCCTCAGGAGTATTAACCATATGCATTTATATGCCCGACGGAAACGTATGTCTCCGTTCCCAATCTAGTATTACTTTTATATTATAATAATTAGGCTTGAAACAAAGTAAAGGGGTTGAGTTATATTTTAGCCTCATGGAGTGTGGGTGATGCCGTCTGCGATAATGATGGCATCCATCAACCAAAGACGGATTGTGTGATGCTGCTGGTGAGTAAAGAGATCCCTGACTCCGCAATGTGGCGAGCGCGGGGAGTCTATGTGGATTTCATAGGTCTGGAGAAGGGAGTCCTTATAGTGGGTTGCCGTTGAAAGGTGTGTACGTACAAGTGTCTGCGGTGTAGGGATTTGAGTAAGGATCTACTGAGGTATGGGTACAGCAAACTATAAAACCGCCCCACATTGCAGATAAACATATGCGGATTAATTACATAGAGCATCTAGAGGCTTCCAAGTATCCAGGAATACCAAGTTTACAGAATGGTCAGGAGTTGACGGTAGGTAACCTGTCAGCGGGGGTAAAGAAACTTAGAACAATTGTTTCCGATAATAATTTTGAGTTTTTGGACAAGTATAGAGTTATTCCCCTTGTTCCTGAAAACGTCTGTATCATAAAGGTTGTGTGTTATCGGTGTGGCGCCAAGACTGTGTGCCCAGAGTGATCAATCTGCGCTCCTGTGTCGGTGTTCGAGGAGAGAGCCCAAAGGAAGTGAGTTGTAGGGTGTATTCACCTCAGCATGTGCCTCCTGTCATGGCCACCCTCTTCAATTAGACTGACCCCGGGAAACCCTGCCACATAGAGATAATATCACGTTATGGGGGTCGGTGATACAACAGTAGAGAAGCACACCATCATTTCTGACATTAACAAGCTTACTTTACCCTTCCCTCAAATGGTGTAACAGACAATGTCGAAGGATCACCTAGTGCATCTCGAGTTGGCAAAAGCAGTTAACGGCAGACATTTTTTTAGACTAACAACGAACCTGGTGGAGAAAAGCACAGATCTGTCAATATGGGGGACATATGTGGACGTATGACGGCCGGTTCAACAGTCCGGTGGTTGGAAAGAGAGGGCATCATCTCCCCTGACCAATGTGGAGCATCCGAGTGGACTAGCAAGTCGTAATAAAAGTAAATGAAAGGAAGTAATAGATAATAAAAATCCCGGTGCAGCAAAAAAATAAAAAATAAAAAAAATAAAAATCAGGGTAAATAAAGACAACCATGAGCAGCGTGCAGACTTGCTGGCGGTAACTTAGAGCGCCAGAACAACCGGTGCGATCGGTTTGCTGGGCTGTAGATCAGTAGTCCCTGCGGGTCCTCCTGGAGCCCGGGGAGTCGGATGGAGTTGAACCGCAGTCAGCATGCCTCGGGTTGCGATGTCTTGAGCCCGACGGAGATCTTCTCCTGGCGCGTTGGGACTCACGTGTATCCATCGATTCTTCTGGCGGTGGCGATGGCGGCCTTCTTGATGGGTATGTACGGAACTCTGCGTACCAGTTGGGGACATCTACCGGGGGGATGTCGAGCGTCTTTCAGAAATGACGGAGGTCTTCGGGTGTCTTCAGTAAGGCTGTTTTACCTTGATAGGAGGCTGATAAGCAAAAGGGGAACTTCCACCTATATTGGATGTTGTTTGAGCGTAGTGTCTCCAACAGCGGTTTTAAATCTCGGCGGTGTTGTAGAGTGATAGGAGACAGGTCTTGGAAAATCTGGATAGGTATGCCCCGATGTTGTAGACGGGGGATAGCCCGTGCCCGTTTCAGTATCTCTTCCTTGGTGCTGTAATCCACAATGCAACAGATAATATCCCGCGGGGATCCGTTTCTCTTCCCCTCGGGCGCAGCGCTCTGTGGATGCGTTCAAAGGTGATCGGTGTCTCAGGCGGCCGTTGCAGTATAGTATTGAAAAGCGCCATTACTTTAGCGGGCATGTTGTCCGGTTCAGCCGTCTCAGGCAAACCACGGACCCGTAGATTGTGGCGGCGTCCTCTGTTCTCGAGGTCCTCTATGTGCCGTTGTGCCTCTCTCAGCTGGAGGGTGTGAGTATCAATCTTTCTGGTGACTTTGTGTAGGACCACGTCGTGCTGTGAAGTTGTTTTTTCCACGTCAAAGACTCTGTCAGAAAGCGCGCGTATATCACCTCTGGGATCCGCAATGGCGGCCGAGAGAGTGTCTTTGATATCAGCAGCGATCGTCCTCAAGTCTTGCATGCTGAGTTGTTGTTGTGGGGCACTCTCCCGGTCCTGGGGTATTGCCGAGGGGATGGGTTGAAGAGATAGTGTCGGATTAGAAGCTGGTGGTGTGGCGGTCCTTGAGGTAGTGTGGCGGGACCAAGCCATATTGCTTCTGTTTGCCCTGAACATCTCGGGGATATTCTGGCTCCCATCACCCGGATTTTCGCGGGGAGAGCGGGATCTAGAGGCAGATGTATTGCAGGAAGCAGTTCCCATCGTTGTCGGCTCTGTTAGATGATGGTAAACTCCGGTAAAGTCGTGTTTTAGAGAGGCAGCGGCGGGAGAGAGTCTTTCAAGCAGCCATCTCCTAGCTCGGCCAAACCACGCCCTACTGCATGGTATTTAGGTAAATGTGCAAGATGAGCTGCATGATAATAGGCAGAAATATTGGGGAGACCTAAGCCTCCACATTGTTGTGGAAGACAAAAAGTGGATTTAGAGGTACAGGGTTTAGCTGTTCCCTAGAGAAAGTAGATACTTCTACGCTGAATACGTTGTAAGAAATGGGATAGTACTGAAATGGACAAGACTCTAAAAAGGTATAATAATCTGGGTAACTGAATATGCTTATATTTGTGCGTATTGCATTTCTTCTGGATATTACATTTACTGTATATCTTATTGTTTATTTCTTTTTTTTGTTTTTTCTATATTTTCTTGACTATTAAGGATAAGGAGATCGAGGATCATCGTGTTAACAATTCGGTAACCTGTTTTAGTAATGGAGGGAAGTTAGCTGAACATAAATCAGTTATTTTATAAGTTGTATTCCTAGGTATGGGTGTCGATGCAAAGGGGTGGCGTGGGGTTTTCATCATTCATTTTAGTTCACTTTTTTTGTCATTTATAATTTAATTTGTACATTGAGGGGCCCCCCCAACTTGAAGTGACCCAAGCCCCCCAAGGTCTAAATCCGGATGGTCTGGTGTCTTTATTCAACCTTGTAATAGGGAATTCAATGTTTGTCTTTATATACAGTATATGTCCCTCCAAAAAATCTATGGCTATATTTTAAGTGAAAGGATGACAACATACAGCACACAAAACTGGAGCATATCCATATTAAATGGAATGAAAGTGAGGCTAACCACTTGCTTACCGGGCACTTAAACCCCCCCCCCCCCCCCCATCCAGACCAATTTTCAGCTTTTGGTGCTCTCACACTTTGAATGACAATTACTCAGTCATGCAACACTGTACCCAAATATTTTTTTGTCCTTTTTTTCCCACAAATAGAGCTTTCTTTTGGTGGTATTTGATCACCTCTGGGTTTTTTATTTTTTGCGCTATAAATGAAAAAAAAGACCGAAAATTTGGAAAAAAAAAACACATTTTTCTTTGTTTCTGTGATAAAATTTAGGAAATTATTAATTTTTTCTTCATAAATTTTGGCCACAATTTATACTGCCACATATCTTTGGTAAAAATAACCCAAATTAGTGGATATTATTTGGTCTTTGTGAAAGTTAGAGAGTCTACAAGCTGTGGTGCAAATCACACAAAATTGATCACATCTGATGTACTGGTGGCCGATCTCATTTCTTGTGACCCGAACAAGCCAGGAAAGTCCAAATACCCCCCAAATGACCCCTTTTTTGAAAGTAGACATTCCAAGGTATTTAGTAAGAGGCATGGTGAGGTTTTTGATGTTGTAATTTTTTCCCACAATTCTTTGCAAAATGAATTTTTTTTTTTTTTTTTTTTTCCCTACAAAATTGTCATTGTAATAGGTGATTTCTCTCACATGGCATGTGTATACCACACATGACACCCCAAAATAAATTCTGCTACTCCTGAGTATTACGATACCACATGTGTGGGACTTTTTCACAGCCTGGCCACTTAGAGAGGCCCAACATGCAGGGAGCGCCATCACGTGTTCTAGGAGCATAAATTACACATCTAACGTGTTGACTACCTATTACACTTTTGAAGGCCCTGGAGCACCAGGACAATGACACGTGACACTGACGTGGCACTGATGACAGATTGCACTGATACGTGGCACTGATGACACGTGACACTGATGACAGATGGCACTAATATGTGGCACTGATGACAGATGGCACTAATACGGGGCACTGATGACACGTGACACTGATGACAGATGGCACTAATATGTGGCACTGATGACAGATGGCACTTATACGTGGCACTGATATCACGTGGCACTAATATGTGGCACTGATGACAGATGGCACTTATACGTGGCACTGATATCACATGGCACTAATATGTGGCACTGATGACAGATGCACTAATACGTGGCACTGATGACAGATGCACTAATACGTGGCATTGATGACAGGTGACACTGATAACAGATGGCACGTGACACTGACAGGTGGCACTGATGACAGATGGCACTAATACGTGACACTGATGACAGATGGCACTAATATGTGGCACTGATGACACGTGACACTGATATGGCACTGATGACAGATGGCACTATGTGGCACTGATGACACGTGGCACTGGGGAAAAATGGCACTGGGGACAGCTGGCACTGGGGGCAGGTGGCACTGGGGGCAGGTGGCACTGGGGGAAGATGGCACTGGGGACAGATGGCAGTGGCAGATGGCAGTGGGGACAGATGGCAGTGGTGAGATGGCAGTGGTGGCAGTGGGGACAGATGGCACATAATTATTATTTTATTTTTTTTGCACTTACGGCCGTTGCAGCCGTTCATCTCTCCCTCCTCACACGCTGTCTCTGTGTGAGGAGGGAGAGCGGCGCTGAGAGATGATCTCATATGTTTACATATGAGATCATCTCCCATTGGACACGCCGATCGCGCTGTAAACGGCCGCTGTGATTGGCCGTTTACAGCAATCTGTGATTGGCTGTGTCCAAGGGACACGGCCAACACA
Organism: Lithobates sylvaticus; assembly: GCA_028564925.1. Classification (NCBI taxonomy): domain Eukaryota; kingdom Metazoa; phylum Chordata; class Amphibia; order Anura; family Ranidae; genus Lithobates; species Lithobates sylvaticus. Next base: position 302,625,042 of record CM053030.1, on the reverse strand, counting down.
GAATTTCCCTGCTGCGCGCTCGTGAGCGCGCACAGGGAGCGAGGAAAGGGGAGGACGTCATATGACTTCCTCCCGGGAATTGACATCCGCGCCGAAGCCGTCATTCGGCTATGGCCGGATGTCAAGTGGTTAAATCCAAAATTTTAAGTTGCCACCAGAACAGGAATAGAGGGGAAATATTTTAATAGGGACACTTAGGCAGCATTCACACTTAGGCGATTTGAATCGTGGGTGGTATCGCCGGGATTCCAAATTGCAGCAAAACAGGTAATGCATTTGCGATGCCATTACTTTTCAATGGCACCCCAATCGAGGTGCGATTTTACCACAAAAAAGCGCTGAAATCATGGCAAATCGCAACACATGCCGCTGTCGCCCAAAAGAAGCCCCTGCTCCTTTTTGAGCAACAAGCTTTGCGCGTTGCAATTTTGCTGCTATTGCAGCACAATTTATTTAATTGAAAGTTAATTAAAGGGTTGCAAACCCTCATGTTTTTTCACCTTAATGTATCCCCCACCACGTTTTACCCACCTGAGCCCATTCGTTCGATCAGCGGTGCACCTCTCTGCCCGGGGTTCTCGGCTGGCTCTTGATTGGATAGGGAAGGGGATGTCAACGCTCCAGGCAGGTCAGACAAAGGTAAAAAGCCTTTCATCCAGTTTAGAAGCCCAGGTGCTGGCAATGCATATAGCAATTAGAAACAGGAAGAAGTTCTGGACAGCCGCACTCCGAAAAAGTTTTTGCCTTTTATTCAAAAATTATAAACAAAAATACAGGCCACAGCAGGAAAGGACAAGCGCTAACGCGTTTCACACTTAAATACAGTGCTTAGTCATAGCTATGTATTTAAGTGTGAAACACGTTAGCGCTTGTCCTTTCCTGCTGTGGCTTGTATTTTTGTTTATTCCTCTTGATTGGATAGATTGATAGCAGCACAGCCATTGGCTCCCGCTGCTGTCAATCAAATCCAATGACACAGGCGACAGGGGCGGGGCCGAGTCCAGCATTCTGTGTGTAGGCACGCAAATGCTGGACCCGGGAACGCGCCCGCAAGGAAACCCCCAGGGAGAGCGCTTCTCCCAGGGGGTTTACCGATGCAAAGAGGAGCAGCGAGCACTGCCGGGGGATCCCAGAAGACGAGGTTCGGGGCCACACTGTGCAAAAAAAACTGCACAGTGTGGGTAAGTATGATATGTTTGTTATTTAAAAAAGAAGGTTTACAATCACTTTAAGAAGTAATGGCATCGCATTTGGCACGATTTGGAATCACGGGCAGAATAGTGGCGATTCCTCGCTCGATTCAAAGCCTTATTCCCATAACAACTGTCTAAGAGGCGATTTCCCTCACATTGGAAACCTATCCAGTTGCCAACCGAAATACGTATATATACGCTGCGGTTTGCAAGTAGTTTACTAAGGTTATGGTTGAAGCTATCAGCCATAACCATGGTATCATTTTTTTCAGCTGGCAGCTGGCTTTTTCAGGAAAGCGATCTGAGTGGCTCATTAGCCATTGGATCGCTTTCCAAAGCAGCGGGAAGGGACGTCGCCCTCCTCTCGCTGCTCGCAGGTGTTTCTCGGGCTTACCGTTTTCACCAGCATGCCCGAGAAATGATCCAACAGTGCGGCCGGCTGGTCACAGAGACTAGATCGTCTCTGATTGCCTCTATGGCCTTGAGAGACCAGAGTAATGTCATGACGTTACTTCCGGTCTAGGGCAGAAGTGAACCATTTTTCTTTATTATTAAAGCAAACAACATTTTTTCTTTTTTGATCTTTTGCTTTTAAAGGTAAAGGAGAGATTTAGGTTATTTTGACTCCAGATCGCTCCATAAAGAGGACCTGTTATCCTTATTACTAATACAAGGGATGTTTACATTCCATGTAATAGGAATAAATGTGCTTAAAAAAAAAAAACTACCCCTGCTACAATACCTGACTGATGTACATCCCCATGACTCCGCTCTGCCTGCCTCCCTCTGGGTCCCCAGTTTGCCTGGGCTGCTCACTTCATATGATCTGAGAACAACAGGGTGACTTGGGATTCTACTGTGGGCAATCGTTATTGCTCTCCATGGTCCCCGGCCATTGCTTTATTAACCACTTGTCCACCCCTAGCAGAGCTGACCAAGACTGAGCACCCTAATGAAGGTCTTAGTGCCTTAATTTTTTTAACTAAATGCTTCTGCTGTGTAACTGTAGATGGCACTACAGCGAACTGTGGAACTAACTGTCTGCTTGATGCTAAGTGGGACACGGGGAACAGTCACTGTTGCTGACACCATCACTTGTGACCTGTATGCTGTTGTGAGGGATGGGTAATGTCTGCTACATGTTTATTTTTGTTTTACACCTCTGGCCAGAAATGGGGAATCCTAACATTGATTTTGTTAATGAAAAGTGATGAATCTCTGCTCATACTTAGGTAGGCTGGGGTGAGGGGTGGGGGAGATTGTTAGATAAAGAGAGAGGGCCACTTAGGCCTCTGCCTTGACCTCTGCTGGTCGGCCTCCTGTCTGATTGACGAGAGGGGGCAGAATGGGACTCTGAAGGGGCGTGCCCTGGTGGAGTCCCGGCAGAGTCTAACGATCTGAGGCAAAGAGAGCAGTACTACAAAGACATTGCTATTGGGAGACAGAGACACACAAGTGGTAAGTTATATTGTGCTGGAGACCTACCTTGTAGGTGAGGTCTTCTACCTGGCAACCTATGTAGCACCTAAGCCCTAATACTCAAAGGAGGATCTCTGGGATCTCACTTGGCATAGCTGCCCTCCATACATCACTGGTTACATATCCTTAGATACATTGGCGCCCCCGAGTGAGACTAGGCCCTCCCTGCCCCAATATTGGGATTGCGGAGTGCCCCATGCTGGTTTGAGGTTACACTCCTGAACTACAAATATGCCGGAGAGGTTATATTCTTCTACTGTTTGGGTTATGTTAATATTTCATATTACATGCCGTTGCTGTTGTTGTTTGCTTCTGGGTTGGGTGGAGTGGGTAGGGGCCACTCCTGTTAGGCTTCTGTCTACCCCCTCTCCCACTTAGGTTGGTGCACTTCACGAATGCCAACGTGGGTTGGAGTGCACCGTTGGCAATCTTTTGCCATTGTAGCTTCAGGGGCTGTGTCTATTCGAATGTGTCCCCCTGAACCTACTTGCTGATTTAGCACTTGCATATCTTTTTCTTCTTTCTATTTACACACTTCTACTCTATCTGTACCCTTTTGGTTACTAAAACCCCCTTCTTTTTCCTTCTCCCCCCACACCTTCCTCTTGTCAATTCCCTCTCCCTATTCTGAGATGGATACTGTTAAGATAATCTCGGTTAATGCCAAAGGACTTAATGTTCCCGCATACTTTTGAATGATCTGAAACGCTCGCATGCAGATGTGGCATTCATCCAGGAAACCCACTTCAGAGACAATAAACTTCCTATTGAAAAATAGGTTTTACCCAGTTACCTATCATTCTACTAATAAACTCACTAAATCTAAAGGTGTATCTATATTATTATCCAACCAACTTCCCTGGACATGCCACGATACCCTAGCGGACCATGAAGGCTGCTTCATGTTCATCAAAAGGTTGCTCAGGGAGGCCAAAATGACATTTGCCACTATCTATGCCCCTAATGACCTTCAGGACCTTTTTCTCGGCCTCACGATAGACTTACTCCTGGAATTTTCCACAGGCCAGTTGATATTAGGGGGAGACTTCAATGTTCCTCTACTTCCCACTGTAGCTACCTCCTCCGGCACGTCCTCCGTTACTCCTGGTATCTGAAAACGAGTAGCGCAATCCCTTCACCAGGCCCAACTGATCAAAATTTGTCGCTTACAGCATCCAGGTGAAAAGACTACTCCTTGTATTCCTTTCCTCACAAAGTCTATATGCGCATAGACTATTTTTTAATCCCACGCTCACAGTTGCAGGCTGTACAAAGTTCAGCTATTAACATGATAACATGGTCAAACCACGCACCAATTGAGCTAACATACAAACTTTCAGACCTGTCTGGTTCTAGGACTAGATTCTGGAAGTTAAACAAAAGCCTCCTACAGACCCCTGAGGACGTTCAAAAAGAACTGAACATGTACTTTCAGACCAATAAACAACCTGACTGTGATGTGGGGATCCTGTGGGAGGACCACAAAGCAGGATCGAGGCTCAAAAGACAATACAAGGAGAAACTCTCGTCTCTTCCCAACGACATCCACAAAGTGGAGACCCAACATAAACACGCCCCAACCCCAGCGCTTGAAAGAGACCTCTTATCCCTTCGCAAACAGGCATCAGACTTACTGAGATACCAAGCCAAAGCAGCCACACAAAGATGCCGAAGACTCAATTATGAGTCGGGAGATAAATGTGGGAGAATGTTGGCCAGACCGATTGGAGAACAAAATTTTGTTTCATATATCCCTCAAATTATTACGCCTCAAGCCAAAAAGCAGTGCTCCCTAAACAGATTGCCCAGGGCTTTAGAGAATTTTATTCTTCCCTTTACAACTTACCAGACCAGTCCCCATCCCAGACACAAATAGAAGACTGCAACGCCTCCTCTCAGCTCCCTCAGCTGACCCCTGAGGTACGAGAAGAGTTGGAAGCACCAATAACCAATATGCATGGACCATAGGGTGAGTACATGGATTGAAAACTGGCTCCAAGGACGAGTTCAGAGGGTGGTGATAAATGGGAAGTACTCAGAATGGTCAGAGGTGGGTAGTGAGGTCTCCCAGGGTTCTGTGCTGGGACCAATCCTGTTTAATTTGTTCATAAACGACCTGGAAGGATGGGGTAAACAGTTCAATCTCTGTATTTGCCGACGATACTAAGCTAAGCAGGGGAATAACTTCTCCACAGGATGTGGAAGCCTTGCAAAAAGATCTGCACAAATTAATGGGGTGGGCAACTACATGGCAAATTAGGTTTACTGTAGAAAATTTTTAAATGATGCATTTGGGTGGCAAAAATATGAATGCAATCTATACATTGGGGAGAACCTCTGGGGGAATCTAGGATGGAAAAGGACCTGGAGGTCCTAGTAGATGATAGGCTCAGCAATAGCATGCAATGCCAAGCTGCTGCTAACAAAGCAAACAATATATTGGCATGCATTAAAAAGGGGTTTAATTCCAGAGATAAAACGATAATTCTCCCACTCTACAAGACTCTGGTCCGGCCGCACCTAGAGTATGCTGTCCAGTTCTGGGCACCAGTCCTCAGGAAGGATGTACTGAAAATGGAGTGAGTACAAAGAAGGGCAACAAAGCCAATAAAGGTTCTGGAGGATATTAGTTATGAGGAAAGGTTGCGAGCACTGAACTTATTCTCTCTGGAGAAGAGATGCTTGAGAGAGGATATGACTTCAATATACAAATACCATACTGGTGACCCCACAATAGGGATAAAAAAAATTTGCGGAAGGAAGTTTAACAAGACTCGTGGCCACTCATTTAAATTTAAAGAAAAGAGGTTCAACCTTAAACTACGTAGAGGGTTCTTTACTGTAAGAGCTGCAAGGATGTGTAATTCCCTTCCACAGGCGGTGGTCTCAGCGGGGCACATCAATAGTTTCAAGAAACTATTACATAGGCACCTGAACGACCACAGCATACAGGGATATACAAGGTAATACTGACATATAATCACACACATAGGTTGGACTTGATGGACTTGTACACACGAGCGGACTTTCCCATGGGAATGTGTCGGACAATCTGCCCGTGTGTGGGCGCCGGCGGACTTTTTGGCGCCAAAAGTCAGGCGGACTAGGTTTTACGTTTTTTTGTTTTAAAATTGTCCGCTGGACTCGGCAGTCCGGCAGACAATCCCGCGGTTAGTATGCTAGTCCGCCGGACTTTTGGAAATGAACGGACTTGCCGATCATCGGAAAGTCTGTTCATTTAGAATGTGACTTCAGGTAGACGGGGCTAGCGAAGGCAGTGAATGCCGCCGCGCTAGCCCCGTCACCTGGCATGGATTTAAAGGGAATCCCCACCCCAAAAAAACGGCGTGGGCCCCCCCCCCCAAATCCATCTCAGACCCTTATCCGAGCACGCAGCCCGGCCGGCCAGGAAAAGGGTGGGGACGGTGGGGTGTGAAAAGGGGGGCCGTGCCGTGCGGCCCCCCCACCCCAAAGCACCTTTTCCCCACGTTGAATGATGACAAGGGCCTCTTCCCGACAACCCTGGCCGTTGGTTGTTGGGGTCTGCGGGCAGGGGGCTTATCGGAATCCGGGAGCCCCCTTTAATAAGGGGGCCCCCAGATCCCGGCCCCCCACCCTATGTGTATGAGTATGGGGTACGATGTACCCCTACCCATTCACCTAAGGTGTAAAGTGTAAATAAAAAAAAAAACACACAATTTTTAAAAAATATTTTATTGCACTGCTCCGGGGGTCTTCTTTCGTCTTGGGTGGTCTTCTCGCCGGACTCCTCCCCTATTTTACCTAGCTCTTTTACCGAGCGGAGGAGCCCGGCTTCCTTCTTCGTCATTACCGCCGCCGTCTGGGGGTCTCGATCCGCCTTCGGGGGTCTTCCGGGGTCTCTTCTGTTCTTGCCGCTGTCGTCGCTTTCTGCCCCGCTGCCTTCTTCTTCTTCTTCTTCTTCTCCTTCCGATGTTTACTCGTCGCTGTCTCTGGCCGGAATGGCAGAGCCGCGCTATGTTGTGACTTATATGGGGACAAGGAGGCGGGGTCACATGCTCATGTCACATGGTGACCCCGCCCCCCTATGATGTCACAGTCCCGGAGGATGCTGGGACTGTGACATCATAGGGGGGAGGAAGAAGAAGAAGAAGAAGAAACCCCGGAAGACCCCCGAAGGCGGATCGAGACCCCCAGACGACGGCGGCGATGAAGAAGAAAGCTGGGCTCCTCCGCTCGGTAAAAGAGCTAGGTAAAATAGCGGAGGAGTCCGGCGAGAAGACCCCCGGAGCAGTGCAATAAAAAATTGTGTGTTTTTTTATTTACACTTTACACCTTAGGTGAATGGGTAGGGGTACATCGTACCCCATACTCAGTCACATAGGGTGGGGGGCCGGGATCTGGGGGCCCCCTTATTAAAGGGGGCTCCCGGATTCCGATAAGCCCCCCCGCCCGCAGACCCCGACAACCAAAGGCCAGGGTTGTCGGGAAGAGGCCCTTGTCCTCATCAACATGGGGACAAGGTGCTTTGGGGTGGGGGGGCCACACGGCCCCCCTTTCCCCAGGGCACCCCCCATGTTGAGGAAACGCAGCCTGGTACGGATCAGGAGGGGGGGGCGCTTGCTCGTCCCCCACCCCTTTCCTGGCCGGCCGGGCTGCGTGCTCGGATAAGGGTCTGAGATGTATTTGGGGGGGACCCCCACGCCGTTTTTTCGGCGTAGGGATTCCCTTTAAATCCATGCCAGGTGACGGGGCTAGCGCGGCGGCAGTCACTGCCTTTGCTAGTCCCGTCTACCTGCAGTTACGTTCTAAATGAATGGACTTTGCTCCGTGTGTGGGCAAGTCCGTTCATTTTCAAAAGTCCCGCGGACTTTTTCCCGCGGATTGTCCGCCGAAAGTCCGGCGAAGCCCCGCTGGAAGGTCCGGCAGTTTGTCCGCCGGACTAGGTCTGGCGGACATTCCCGCGGGAAAGTCCGAGCGTGTGTACGAGGCATTAGACGAACTGCAAGATGCACTTAACATCTCAAAAACAGGCAAAGCAATTTCTCACACTCCTGGGTCCCCATATGGTGGATCTGTTCAATGGAATAGGTTACGAAACACTCTTTCATAGAGATACCTTAAAAGCCCATTTCACAGTAATCCCTGAAGAGGGCGAAGATCCGACTTGCTGTGGCAGTTACAGACCTATCTCACTCTTGAACTGTGATCTTAAATTGTTTACGAAGATTATCGCCATGTGTATCGCACAACATTTACAACCACTGATTCACCTGGATCAAGTGGGATTCATTCCAACTAGAGAAGCCCGCGACCACGCGCTTAAAGTGTTAAACCTTATCCACACAGCACAAGAGACACAGACCCCCTGTGTTATAATAGGAACAGACGCTGAAAAAGCGTTTGACCACGTGGACTGGCGTTTCATGTTTGCAGTCCTATGTCATATTGGCCTGGGAGAACATATGTTACAATGGATCACCAAGATTTACTCACATCCAACAGCCCAAGTGAAAGTCAATGGGATTCTATTTGATCCCTTTCCCATTAAGAACGGGACAAGATAGGGGTGCCCACTATCCCCCCTGCTCTTTGCTCTCTCAATGGAACCTTTTCTTTGTACGATCCAACTGAACCCTGACATCACTGGAGTTCAGGTAGGGAATATACAGCATAAAATTTCAGCTTGTGCTGATGACTTTTCCTTCACTAACCCGTCTGTATCAGTCCCCAATCTTATTCGATATCTATGGCAAGCTATCTAACTTGCGGATCAATTTTGGTAAACCGGAAGCTTTAGGGGTGGGGGTCTCCCCTGCGCTACTCAGGACCTTGCAACTAAACTTTAAGTTTAAGTGGACAGAGACAGCTCTGAAATATCTGAGAACGTATATCCCATCTAACTTATCTCGTGTCTTTGAACTCAACTTCCCCCCTCTCCTGACCAGAACCCGTATCTTGTTGGAGACGTGGAATCAAGGACTACATTCCTGGTTCGGTAGATGCAATCTTCTAAAGATGTGTATCTTACCTAAGTATTTATATATTTTTCAAACTTTACCAGTTAAAATACCCTCTCAGTTCTTTAAACAGCTCCACTCCATATTCATCAAATTTATCTGGGCTCACAAACAACCACGCACTTCCCGATTGCCTTTATCCCCCCTAAACAATATGGAGGTATTGCCCTTCCTGACGTTCTAAAATATTACCAGGCTTTTCACTTAGGACGTCCAATAGATTGGAACCGTCACTCGGCTGGAAAACTCTGGGTACAAATTGAACAAGCTCAAACGTACGTTTTACTGAGAGGAGCGCCTTGGTGCTTTGATAATCTACCAGCAACCTTAAAACTACACCCCCTGATAGGCCCTACAGTACGTAGTTGCGAACAAATATTTACAAAGACCTCTCTGTCGACCATAGACTCTCCCCTAAGGCCCATTATTTGGAATCCACGGTTTCTCCCAGGCCTGAGAGGTCATCACTTCTATACCCTACGGTGGAGTAACTGTGTTCGGGCATCACATTTTTTAGTGTCAGGCTGTTGGCCCTCCAGAGTGCCATACAACTCCATCACTTTCTCCACTCTCTACAGACTCCAGGAAGATTTGGTCGACGACTATCCACATTTGAAGAGTATTGCTTAGAGGATGTAGTATTGACACAAGTACTCTCAAAAACATATAGTCTACTGATTTCCCCCGTCGGAACATTTACACTTACCCTGGCTGGAAAAACTGGAGAAAGAAATTTAATTAAATGAACCGTACATTCGCGCTCAGCCAACGACAAAACATTGTTAGGTTCTTGTTGAAATCCTCTATCTGCACTAAGATTCAGGAGACAAATTATAAAATACTGACACAGTGGTACCATACCCCGCAGATGCTTCATAAATTTTATCCTGAGATGCCTGATCATTGCTGGAGATGCCAGGAGGGGAGGAGTACGATGCTAGACATATTTTGGTCTTGTCCGAATATAGAATCATATTGGAGTTAAGTACAGAACATTATTCAAAAATTCACGGACTACAAAATCCCAAACGACCCAGCTTTCTTCCTAAAAAAAAAAAAAAAAAAAAAAAAAAAAAAACGATTTTGCGACATTTGCTAAACGAAGCTAAGGCATGTATTCCTCTCAATTGGAAAAACCCATCACCTCCTACTGTCAGATGCTGGCTTCATAAAGTGGAAGAGATTAATAAAATGGAAGATCTCACACTTTAAGCACAAAATAAACAAGAAAAATACTCTGAGCTGTGGAGATTATGGAATCTGTTTGCCCTCTCTGAAGAGGGTCTAAACCTACTTGGCTCATTAATGTAGCACAGCTGTATCCTGCAGAGATACCCGATGGCTTGGCGCCCATTCCAACCCATTCCCCATCCCACCCCGTCCCCACCCCCCTCCTCTCTTTTCTTGTCCCCAACCACCCTCCCTTCACTTCTCTCTCCTCTGTGCCCTCTTTGATTGCATTTTTATTTTTTCTATTCTGTAATTTAGAAATTGAAAAATAGTTTAGGTGAGCTCAGGACTAGGTACAATGGGTCTACCCCTCAGTTGCTACAATACATAGACCGTATTCACACAGATTATACACTGAGAATGTCTTGTCTGATAATTTACAATCCTTTTTTTTTAATGTAACATTCCACTGTATCAGTAATGCTATTGTTTACACATTGTTGCTGACATAACCTGGACTCACCTTTTGTGGTTTTGTGATTTAAATAAAATATTTGAAAAAAAGGGGGCTGGGCTGGGAGTATTGTGGATACCTGCCCCTTTCTATGACACTGCAGTGAGAGGACAGCCTCCACTGCAGCATTTTTATTGGACAGCTTGCCACCCTATGGCAGAACCCCCCCAGTGTGTCACCTTCTATTAGTGTCTCCTTACACACACCTATGCACCTTAGTGCTTGGTGTGGCAGGCAGCTGGCAGGAAAAGGCTTTTAATTAGAAAAAAAATCCACTTGTTGCAGGCTCTGAACTGCGCAAGTGAGTCTTAGAGCCAGCGGAACAGTGAACTGCTGTTGTTGGCCTCAGATCGGGCAGTGGGGCATGTAAATAAAAGCCATGCTTGTTGTATGTCATGATTTCTCTGCACAGGCATGCACTCAGACTTGCCCTGCTGCCTGATCTGAGGCCAAGCTCAACAGTGCACCAATCAGCTGCCTCCGGATGGCAAGAAATTGATTTTTCACGGGCATAGGATTGTTAGATCGACTTCTCTTGAGCGGCAGTAGGCACACATGGAACATACATTATACATACACACAGTATACATACACATAGACACACAGTATGCATATATACACATACACAAGTCACACAGTATATACACACACACACACACACACAGTTACACATACACATAGTATACATACACACACCAGCTTTTTTTACCCAAAAATCAGCCTGATTGAACACACTGCTGCCCCCATCTCCTGGCATGCTTGTACTTGTAGTGTCCCAGCAGCTCACAGACACATTAGGTGGAAATGCAGGAGAGTATTGGGGGGAGAAGTTCAGAACATGTCCTTCCTCCAGAAGCAATACACTTCTCACACAGAAAATCCATCTAACAGCTTCAGAGACAAGAGGAGCCCTGCTAGAGCAAAAACACATCCTCCCCCTCCCTTCTGCTCACCAGGGTAAGCACTGACAAAAATACACTCAGTTCAGCTCAGCAAGCTTAAGAATAATTAACCACTTCAGCCCCGGACCAATTGGCAGCCAAAGGACCAGGCCCCTTTTTGCGATTCGGCACTGCGTCGCTTTAACTGACAATTGCGCGGTCGTGCGACATGGCTCCAAAACAAAATTGGCGTCCTTTTTTTCCCACAAATAGAGCTTTCTTTTGCTGGTATTTGATCGCCCCTGCGGTTTTTATTTTTTGCGCTATAAACAAAAATAGAGCGACAATTTTGAAAACAATGCAATATTTTTTGCTTTTTGCTATAATAAATATCCCCAAAAAATATATAAAAAAACATTTTTTTTCCTCAGTTTAGGCCGATACGTATTCTTCTACATATTTTTGGTAAAAAAAATCGCAATTAGCGATTATTGATTGGTTTGCGCGAAAGTTATAGCGTTTACAAAATAGGGGATAGTTTTTATAGCATTTTTATTACTATTTTTTTTTTTTACTAGTAATGGCGGCGATCAGCGATTTTTATTGTGACTGCGACATTATGGCGGACACATCGGACATTTTTGACACATTTTTGGGACCATTGTCATTTATACAGCAATCAATGCTATTTAAATGCATTGATTCCTGTATAAATGACAGTTGTAGTGAAGGGGTTAACCACTAGGGGGAGGGGAGGGGTTATGGGCTGTGACGTGTGTTTTTTTTTTTACATTAGGGGCGGGGCTGACGTCATTGATCGGCTTTCCCGATGACCGGGAACAGCCAATCAATGACAGGCAGAGTAGGAAGCGCGGGAGAGGTTTGTTTACACATACCTCTCCCCGTTCTTCAGCTCCGTAACCCGATCGCGGGACACCAGCGGCGATCGGGTCCGCTGGTCCCGCGGCCGGGGGGTCATGGAGCTCCCGACCGGGTCGCGAGCGCGCGCGACCCACAGGCAGGCAAATGCACGATCACGTACAGGTACGTGCTTTTGCCTGCCCGTGCCATTCTGCTGACGTATATATGCAGTGGGCGGTCGGGAAGCGGTTAATAGTGTAGCGCTAAATGTCTAGATCAAAATTATAACGATAACAATCAAACAACATTAGTGAATAATGGGGTATGAATCCCTAAATGGTGGTATCCCATATAACTGTGAAAATAAAACTATGACTAGAAGACAAAACATGTGAATGTGTGTCAAAAAATCATACAAGCGTGACTGCAATACAAGGCCTTTAAATGTAATTCAATAAGTCCGTGCAAAAAGTATTAAAGTCCACTGTGTATTAACGTAAATAGTGAAAAAAACTTTGAAAAACTTCAAAACATCGTGCTGATATCCAAAATCGGTGAATGAAGACTGCTGTCACTAGCGCAGCAAACCACAACCAGTGAAAATGAAGGCTTACCAGATAGTTTGAACTCAAAAGAACATGTTCTATGAAATAAAAAATAAAAAAGAGAAGTTGCGCTAGTGTAAACTAAGTGCTATTACCCAGTGTTAACCATTCAAGTGAAAAATAGATATTACTTCAAAAATTACATACACAAAATAAGAGATTACATTTAATAAAATTAAATATGTTGAATAAAATTAAATAGTGAATATAATAATCCCAAATTGATTTCTGGAGGACTAAAAACAAAACACAAAAAGTCCCATTTTCAAAAAAGTCCCATATGAGAGTCCAAAGCTCAAGCCTTCAGAAAAAATTGCAAAAGCCACATTTCATCCAAAGGGATCTGAAGTAGTAGAAATAATTTGTTCCAACTTGCATATAAAGAAGACACCTCTACCTTCCAAATTATATGCTTACCAGAAAATAAGCAAGATTGTGCAGTTGGCTTATACCCAGCCTGGGCCTTTTGATGAACCAGGATGCAACAGCTTTGTAAATAATCGGTCACAGCAAGAATGTAACTCCGTGCACGTGTTGTAAAAAGAAAATCAAGGACATAGCGTAATATTGTCAAAACATTATATTTTTAATTAAAAACAAAAATGCCACTTCTAAAGCCAAAAGAAGAAAAAAGTAAAAGCACCCGGTGACCAAATAAACAGCTACAGAGTGATCCAGCAAGAAACACCTCCACCTTTCAAGTAATAGGCTTACCAGAAAATGAGCCAAGTTAAACAATTGGCCTCAACCCAGCCTGGGTTCTCCGGTACGTCTAAACACACCAATCCTTTGGATGTTTAATCATAACCAGAATCTAACTCCGTACAGAAAAATAAAAAACAATTGTACCATAGGAAATGCACCAGTGATCAGAGCAAACGGCTACTTGTGACCCGACACCACACAGAGGGGCTCCTTACCAGAAATAAAATCAATTATTTCATATTGTCTCCCAGATAAGAGTTCACAGGTGGTTTGCACTGGAGATGGAAACTGTTTGATCCCAGTCCGCAACAGCGATCGGTACCTTTTCTCTTATGTCCAGTAGTTCATATCCATCCAAAAAGAGAAAAGGTAACAGACCATAGCGGGGCACCGTCTAACAGTTTTATTCGTATAAAAATAATTTGGACTTGCAGAAATGCAGATTACATGAAGCATAGAAATAAGCGCCGGCCGGCTACATAAAACAAACTCCCGTCCTCGTTGACGGCATGGTGGCGTCAGCACGTACGTCCCAGATGCGTTTCGTCATAGGTTGACGTTTTCAATGGGAACGGGTAGCGTGCTTAACCACCACCTAATATATAGACATTCAAGCCTCGTTCTGAGTCCCGCATTAAGTAACACAGACCACCATTTTAAAAAAGGGCAAAACATCACTATTAAAGGCAATGTCCTGGAAATTTATTTAATTAGAAAGAGGGAATAGATTGGATTGTTATAATATCGTACTTAGCACCAACTTACATTGTGCCCAGCACCAATATACAACTAATTCAAAAGAAATGCCTATCTTTTTCAAAAGGACAAAACCACAATAAAAAGTTTTTTGAACAAAATGAATTGGAAAATAAAAATAAAAATAAAAATGAAAATAAAATAAAAATAAAAAAATATAAAAATTATGGACGGGTATTTATACAATTCCTCTCTCATTTACTATACAGGGTAACGAGGCAATTTAAATAAAAGACCTGGGTCTACATTATCTATCTGATGGGACATTACTTACAGATTATTGTCCATAAATAAAAAATCTATATCCTATCTTATTAATTTTTGTTGCATAGGGTAGAATTTGCTTAATTGGTAGAGTGTTTTATTGAGCCCAAAATAGTAATATTGGCACAGACTCTATCCAAAAACAGATCTCCAGACCAAGGTGATGTTCAAGTCACTTCCCATATGTAGTGGATTTATTAGGTCTGAAGAAAATCAAAAATCAAAACATATATAAATTTTATAAAAGATTTTGCTAAAATTTAAACAAAAATAAGTATAATAATAAAATTACCAAAAATTTAAAAAATTTACCAAAAATTTGAAAATATGAGTAGAAATGGTATTGGCATAACTAGCCAGATTCTGTATTTTCCAAAATAATTTTTTTCTTTTGTTGTTTAAAGGGATATTATTTCTCATTGGTATGTGTTTAGCACACGCAACTCAGAACCAGTTTACATAACATCATCAGTTCTCCAAATCCTATATTATCATGAATTGTCAATGAATGCGTTTACATCCACGTCTATGTTTAACCCATATGGTGCATATGTTTTAACCCTATGGATCCACGCCATTTCAGACTTAGAGATTTCCCGAACTAGAGAGCTCCCCCTCCAATTGGCACTAAATTTGTCGATCCCTAAAAAAAGTGTGTTTGAAGGGTCCCTATTGTGCTTAAACAGGTAATGCTTTGAAACCGAGTGGTTCCTAAAACCAGCCTTGATATTTGTAATGTGTTCATTTAATCTTATTTGAAGTGGGCGTTTGGTCTGCCCAATATACTGCAGGCCGCAAGGGCACTGCAGTAAATACACTACCCCTACTGTGGAACAAGTAATAAAGGGGGTTATAGTGTGCTGTATTTGTGTGCTGGTAGACAAAAAATTTAGTGTCCTTCTATTTTTGCAGCTGTTAAGCGAGCACACTCTGCACTTTCTGCATTGATAGAAGCCAGTTAGCTGGTCAAAAAAAGTAAGTTTTTTAGTAGGTGGATCGAAGATATTAGGAGCCACTCGGTTTCTGAGCGAAGGGGCCCCCCTAAAAACCACCTGTGGCCTTTCGGGTAAGATTTTATTCAAAATCCTATCATTATTGACAATGTGCCAATGTTTGGAAATTATTTGTTTAATATTTTTGTGTTGAAGTGAATATGTAGTCACAAAAGGTACCATTGAGTTGCAAAATTTGTTTTGGGAAGTTTTTTTCTTTAAGTAGGGATCCTCTGTTCATCCCTTCCACTTCCTTGAGAACTGGTAAAAGTGAGTCCAAAGCATAACCTTTCGTCAGGAACCTTTTAGTAAGTACATCGGCCTGACTCAAAAACTCTTGTTGATTAGAACAATTTTTCCGTAACCTCATGTATTGGCTTTTCGGTACTCTGTTAAGCCAGGGACGGTGATGGCAGCTGTCTAATGAAATATAAGAGTTGCGGTCGGTTGTTTTAAAAAAGGTCGATGTAGAAAAAGACCCGTTTTTTATAGACAGAGTCAGGTCCAGAAAATTAATCTGAGTCTGACTCATTTCAAAATTAAGGTGGATACCACGATCATTTAGATTCAGAGACGATATAAAATCCTATAACCCCTGGCCATCCCCATCCCATAGGAGGAGGATGTCATCAATATATCTAGCCCACAGGACCAATTGAGGGGCCCTGTGGGCATAGATGACATCCTCATCCCACTTGGCCATAAATAGGTTGGCCAAGCTGGGGGCATATTTTGCCCCCATAGCTACTCCACGGCTCTGGTGAAAAAATTTATCAGAAAACCAAAAGTAGTTATGTGAGGCGGCATAAACAAGTAACTCCATAATAAGTTATCTGTCCTTCCAATAGTCCCGAATCTCTGTCAAGAAAAATCTTAACAGCCTCTAGGCCTTTATCGTGCGGTAGTACAGAATAAAGGGAGGTGACGTCAGCGATCACCATCCACATACCTGGTTTTGGGTTCATTTCCGACAAGAGATTTAAAACCTGTCGGGAATCCTTTAGATAAGATGGCATATTGCGAACCAGAGGCTGCAAATAGAAATCAATATATCTGCCCACCCGGGATGTGATTGAATCTATGCCACTAACAATAGGGCGTCCCGGGGGGCAGATAGGATCCTTATGCACCTTTGGAAGATAATATATCGTTGGTGTTCTAGGGGCCCTTGGGATCAAATGAAGGCTGTCCCTCTTATTTAGAATTCCCAATGCTAGACCTCTTGATACGATGGTCTCTAATTCTTTTTTATATTTTAATTTTGGATCACAAGGGAGTGGGATGTAGGTGTCAACATCACCAAGGATTACATCCATCTCTGCCATATAATCCTTGCGGTCAAGAACCACAATCCCACCCCCCTTGTCTGCAGGCCTAATAACAATACCCTTATTTTTACATAGGGAGTCGAGGCCTTCCTGTATAATCTTAGAGTTCCTGGCCTATTTGATTTCCAAGGCATCAAGATCCCTTAGAATAACATCCCTAAAAACTTTTAGAGATGGTGCAAGAGCACCTGGGGGATTAAATAGAGATGCATTAGCTAGTCCTACAAAATCATTAGGGGCTGGTGCAGAAATGTTCGTTTGTTTGCTAGACATATATCTTTTTATATTTAGTTTCTTCACAAATTTGTGAACATCCATATATGTGTCAAACTTATTCATACTTTTGGGGGGTACAAATTTAAGGCCCTTAGCCAAGACCGCCTTTTCAGGATCAGTCAGGACCTGGGTACTCAGATTAAATATGCCTTTATCATTTATGTTCTCGATCTTTTTTGTTCGTAAGCGCCTCCCCCCTCTAGTTCCTTGCTTTTTTTCTACTGGCCTTTTTATGCCCTGATTGGGTTTGGAAAAACCCCAACTCCCTTGGCCATTAGGTCCTGGGCGTCTAAAATTAGGCGTGCTTCCATTTTGAGATTGGGAGGGAAACCCTTCCCTTGTTTGATAATCTTGGGCCTCGCCTTGATTAGGGCCCTCATCAAAACCCCTATCACTCAGGGGAAAAAAGTTATTTTGAGTGGGTATATTGTATTCTCAGCCTGAATTTTGAAAATCCTGATATGGTAAACCTGCAAACGGGTCACTGGTCTGTCCATATCTCCACCATTCGGGGTTGTCATTACTTTGGCCACGACCCCTATTAGTAGTTTGATATCCTCTCCCTCTGCCCATTGGATTCTGTGTGGTTATCCAAGGAGGAGGGGGAGGGGGGTTAGAACGAAAATTCCCCATAGGTTGGTTATAATTATAACGAGGGGGAGCTGAAATCTGATATAAATTAGGTTGGGCAGCTTTAAACTTCCCCACTCCTGAATTCCTAAACGGGGACTGATTTGAGAGGGATATTGAACCCCTCTGAGGTTTTGCCACAGGCGGACCCTTTTTATTTGGGTTCTGCTTGGGAGGTTGAGACAACTTTGGTACAGTGCCCTTGGTTGCTGCAATTGCTTGTGTGGATATTTCCATTTCATTGTTAGTTTGCCCTGCCAAATCCTCCAGCAGTTTTTTCTGCCATTCAAACACCACATTATTTTGATAGTCAGAAAGATCCCGATTATATTTTTTCTTTTTCTTTAGCCTTTGTTCCTTATCCTCTTTTTCCAGAATTCGTATCAAACAACAAACAGGGTAAAGACTTGGGGATCCTCCGTGACTAAATCTTGTACCGTCCAGATATTCCTGAAACCTCCATCTCCATAAGAGGGTGGTTTCATACAAGATGGTATCAGATTCTCGTCAATAAGGTAGGGATGTTCAATGGTGGGAGAATAGAAGAAGGCCACATAGCATAATTCCGTATAACAAAATAAATTTTAATGAGGATAAAACACTTACATTTATGAAGTGGTTTCAATCGCTTGTATAAAATTGTGGCGGCAGTGGAGTCCTTCCCAACGTGTTTTCTCTCATTAGACGTCGTCTGGGGTATACCTCCACTGCAGCCAACCAAATATATAAAAGAAATGTGACCCCAATTGTAAGAATCCATCTTGCGCTGTGTCAACGTTGGTTCTAATTGTTACTTCTGGTTCACCACGATGGTGGACCGGCGTGCGTTCCACACCTCCATATGGTAGTGCAACATGCATTCCAAACCTCTGTTAAGGAAGTGTGAGGTGTGTGTGAATGACGCACACGTCAAACGGTGTGCAACGTCATATGTCGTTAGTCAAATGACGAGCATGCAGGCGTGCCACAATATTGTCAGATGTCCCATCAAATCGAAATAAAAATGGGCGGGAAGTGACAAGAGTGCACACCTAGAGTTCACATGTCCAACGTAACAACGTAATGACGCGATGACAAGACGACTATGCATGTCAAGCCTCACTGTGGCGAGCCTCAGTGTGCTCCAAGCCTCACTAAGGAAACAATGCTAGATTGGCAAGTAATGTGTATACTAAATGTCACCCGGCTTGAAGTATAGAGATGCCAAATAAACACTGATATATAACAAAAAAGAAGAACATACTGTACGTTCTAATGTAACTGAGGACATTTGGGCACAAGCTATGGCGGGAGGGGCACGATTGATATTTAAAATTAGTGTACTACCAAAAATGCTCATATACATTATTGGACAAAACGAATGCATATATATGGCCGCATTGACACAAAGAATGTATAAAACATTCAATGTGCATATTATATTAAACAAATAGCAAATAATTAAAACATATATTAAAATAAACTAAAAAGTGAGGACCTTTGGCTGCTATTATATGTGGAAGTGAGTTATGAGAGAGGCTGAAGATTAAAATTGTATATATTTGTGTGCACCCGTGAGATGGATTCTCTTAAAAGGACACTTGTATCTGTAATTACAAATACAATAACACTAAATGTATAAGAATCCATAATGGAATAACAAATACGTATAAAATATGTATACATTTTGAAAAAAATATATAATTTTGTGTCTAAAAAATATATATGTATGAAACTATATGCCCATCATTAAACATAAATATTGTATATAGAGGTTATGTTGAATAAACAAAGCCCAAAACTTAAAAAATTATAAAAGAAAAGAAAAAGACTCATCTATTATGTATTAATAAAGGCATTAATGTCCCACTCAACGTTCATGCCAAACGAAGCTCATAGATCCAGAAGGTCTCAATTCGAGAGACATCTCTGGTCATCACCTCCTCTCCAAGGGGCAGTAAACCTATCTATGGCCACAAATTGCATCCCTGTTGTGGTGTTCCTTATGTCTGGGGACACTATGTTTAGAATCTCTGCTATGGATTGATACACAGCTCAGCAAGCTTACCTTCCAGCAGACTGCAGCTCTTCCCACACTGCAGGCTGTGTCCCCTTCTCCCTCTCCTTTCCTCCAGCTGTCGGCATCTCCTGCTCTGAAATCATATAAGCTGCTGTGGGGAAGGGGGCATGTACACTGTGTTCCCATTGGCTGAGAAGGCAGTGCAGAGCTGGGGCAGCTATAGCCTCGGGCTTTTCACAGCAAAATTATGTCGGTAAGGGACATTTCAGAATACACAGATTTTTACATACTGTCCCTGGTTTTACTGAGGCTGGTCACCCCGATGGGGTCTCCTAGTGGCCCCGGCCCTCGGGCACTGCCAGAGTGCCTGAATGGTCAGTCTGCCCCTGCCTGGGACTATTCCAGTCAGGCTTCATAAGGTATGTAAATGGCCTACACCTATAGCATGGATATTATATTATTTTTAGTCAGAGCTGCACAGTTTGTTTTTATCTACAGATGCCCCCTATCTGCATAGGTAGTTTTGTGGTAAATGTAAGCTATCACTGTAAAGAGACAGAGAGAGAGACCCACCCCCCCCCCCCCCCCCCCCATTCCTGCCTAAGCCAATTTTCAGCTTTCAGCGCTGTCACTTTTTAAATGACAATTGCGTGGTCATGCTACACTGTACCCAAACAACATTTTTATAGTTTTGTTCCCACAAATAGAGCTTTCTTTTGGTGGTATTTTATCACCTCTGCATTTTTTATTGTTTAGCCCACCACCTTTGGGTGGGTGCTACTAGGTAAAAGTAGGAGAAATTACCAGTGCCTTACTGTTCTTTTTGTTTAGGCCTGGATGGTTTGGTTTGGTTTGGGTTAGGTTGGAGTTTTAGATTAGAGGGGGGTGTGACCACCTGTTCATCACCCTGGAAAACCTCCCTTGCTTCTCCAGAGTAATGTTCTGGAAAGGAGGCGGGGCAGGTACTGAAGGACAGGCAGTGTGTATCGCCCTTGTCCAATCATTAATTTGTTTGGGCAGGGGCGGGTCCATACATATACACTGAGGTCACATGCTCCTGGGGGGAGATGGGACAAGATTTAATCCAGAAAGGCTGCAAGATGTAACCTTCAGGAACAGGGCTGGAAGGCCTGGGGGGTCAGAGACCCCAGTGCTGGAAAGCCAAGGAACTCAGCCAGAAAGACTGGGGGGTTCAGAGACCCCAGAGCTGGAAGGTTTCACCATTCAAGAAGCAGGAAGTAGCTGCTAACCGACCTAGTAGAGTAGAGCTGGCCTGGGAAGAAATCGCAGGAGGTGAGAAGGCAGGTGAGGCCTGGGACTTCCAGCATTTCACCAGTACCACATGTCTTTCAGAGGGGTATGGGCCACTTCGTTAAGGGAAAGGGTTCTATCTACTCGTGCAGCACAATCAAGAGGCAACTTATGCTTTTCCTGCACTATTCACACAATATGGACTGCAGCATCAGGAATAAAAGTTATTGTTTCAACTGTTGAACTGTGTCTGTGATTACTGCAGCGGGCTGGAAGAAGCAGGGGTTAAACCAGCAGTACTGTAATGAACTACCCAGCAGCTCCCAAGGGAGTTGTGCGTTTCATTATTTTTTGCTAAACAAAAAAAAAAGACTGAAAATTTGGAAAAAAATACGTTTTTCTTTGTTTCTTTCATACAATTTTGTAAAAAAGTAAGTTTTCTCCTTCATTAATGGGCACTGATAAGCTGCACTAATGGGCACTGATAAGGCAGCACCGATGAGGTGGCACCAATGAGATAGCAATGAAGGCTGCACTGATGGGTGGCACTGATAGGCAGCACTGATGGGCACTCATAGGTGGCACTGGTGGGCACTGATAGATGACACTGATGGGCACTGAAAGGCTACACTGGTACTTATGGGTGGCACTGATAGGCATCACTGATGGCACTGACACTGGCAGGCATTATTAATGGGCATTGATTGGCAGCTGCCTGGGCACTGATTGGCATATCCCTGGTGGTCTAGAGTGGCATGCCTGTTGGGGTTCCTTTGTGGGCATCCCTAGTGGTCCTGGCGGCATCCCTGGTGGTCCTGGGTGGGCATCCATTGGGGGGCTGCACAGATAAACAATCAGCACAGAGCCCCCCTGTCGGGAGAGCCACCGATTGGCTCTTCTCTACTCGCGTCTGTCAGACGCCAGTAAGGAAAAGCCGATAAACGGCTCTTCCTGTTTACATTATGATCAACCGTGATTGGACACGGCTGATCACGTGGTAAAGAGCCTCCGTCAGAGGCTCTTTACCGAGATTGGTGATGCAGTGTGTCACACTGACACACTACACCACCGTTCGCCGCGCAATCACGGCTTATCCTGCTGGATGTCATATGATGCCCAGTCAGGATAACTGAACCACTTCCCGGCCGTCATTCTGCTATAGGCTGGGCGGGATGTGGTTAAAAAACTTTACAAAGTACGTTTTTTAACCAACATTGTTTGTCTGTTTTAAATTTCTGTCTGTTTTAAAACATTGTTTGTCTGCATTCAATTTTTACCTTGTGTATCTCAATGCCTATCAGTCAAGTATCAATCCCCCCAACAGTATCTCTAAGGCCCCTTTCACACCAGAGCGTTTTTCAGGCGGTACAGCGCTAAAAATAGCGCCTGTTCACCGCCTGAAAAAATCCGGCCCCTTTAACTCCAGTGTGAAAGCCGGCGGGCTTTCACACTGGAGCGGTGCGCTAGCAGGACGGCAAAAAAAGTCCTGCTAGCAGCATCTTTGGAGCGGTATAGGAGCGGTGTGTTCACCGCTCCTATACCGCTCCTTCCCATTGATATGAATGGGAAACCGCGGTAAAACCGCGGCAATACCGCCGCAAAGCGCCGCTACGGCGGCGCTCTGCGGGGGTGTTTAACCCTTTTTCAGCCGCTCGCGGGGGGTAAAACCGCACCGCGAGCGGCCGAATACCGCGGTTAAAACGACGGTAAAGCAGCGCTAAATATAGCGCTGCTTTACGTCACCGCGGCTCCCCACCCCAGTGTGAAAGGGGCCTAATTATTAGGACGTGGCACATATGTATCATTTTGGTATCCACAGTGCCACTGACGTAACACATATATATGTGGTCTCATGGAACTGGGCCGCATAAATGTGTTTCTCCCTTTGTGCTGGAAGCGTGCCCCTTCTGGGTTGTACTATGGGTACGAACAACAAATAACATACACATATGTGGTATTGTTGCAATCATCAGGAGCAGGAGAATTTATTTAGGGTTGTTTTTTGTGGTAGATACAAGAAATATACAGCTGAATTAAAAAAGTTTTATCATTTTTTTTTTACTATTTTGGGCCTGTTTTCCTTTAATAATAATAAAAAAATCAGGAGATATCCATAACTATTTACTACCAAATAAAAGCCCAATTTGTTCTGAAAAAAAACAAGGTATAATCCACCTGGATTTACAAAGTAGTTGTGATGATATGTACGTGTAGCCATGGTGTGAGCACTACCGACAAACAATCCGCCAAATCACCCTGCTGCCAGACCCCCCTATATCACCTCTGAGACAATGAGCAGTCATTTGCATAGTTTTGTTACATTTATTGTGGGATACAACTTGGTTGGGGTAAAGGAAGATATGAGATGCCCATAGCACTTATTGAATTGTCGTCACATTTGTAGAACATTGATTAGCAGCTTTAGCCCTGAAAATGATGCACTTCTAACATTCACAGTCTGTTCTCCTGCACATCTCCACTGTAGACTATTGCTCCTCTTCCTCCTCCTCTGCACTGACTCCTGCAGAGTATCACTAACTCGATCTCCTCTTGTACAAATCCTTTACTGCAGGGGTGCCCAACCTTTTGAAGAGCGAGGGCCACTTAAGAGAATTTGTAACCAGTTGCAGGGCACAATGAGCAGAGTGGGCAGATGACAGCTCCGCGTCCACTCTGCCTATGCAAAGCAGACAAAGACACAGCCTACTCTTCTCTATGGGCCCTCTGATCTGATCAAATGGAAGGGGACGGATCCACTTCTGTTTTTTTTTTAGCAGATCCGATTGGAGGTAGGCGGGTAGAAACGGACAAGTCTGTTTACATCTGCCACTCCAGAGAGGTGAATGGAGGGTCCAATTGGGTCAGACACTGATGGTCTGCGGTCTACCCACACCATGGGTGCAGCGCAGTGCACCTGTGGCTTTTCTGCGGGTTAGCTCTACTGCCTTAGAATTCTATTATATCCTGCAGGTATGGTGCACTTTCTGAAAGTGCACCAAACCCACAGGTAAAACCAGAAGTCTATGGCTCAGTGCAGGTAAGCCACAGGTGCTCTGTACTACACCTGCAGATCAGTTTGAAAACAGCCCAGTAACCACTGCAGAACAGATATGTCCCTATATACACTGTGATTTTAGTAATAAACTTGCTGTCCCAGGCAGAGTGCATTTTGAATCACTCCACCTATGACAGGAGCCGGTGCTATACAGGGAGCATTGGCTTATGCAGCTCTGTTCCGCAGCTGCTTGTTTTCTCTACCGCTGGCTTCATTCACAACACTGATGCTCTGGCATGGCGGGTAGGCAACCTGCAATCTGGGCTTGCCAACCCACCATCCCAGAGCAGGAGGTCGCGGGCCACATCAGAATGCTCCGCAGGCCACATGTGGCCCCACGGGCCACTGGTTAAGCACCCCTTCTTTACTGCAAAACTGTTAGATTCCTGTCTCATCAATTCCAGTAGGACAAAAAGGGATCACTCTGAATAACCAGTTTGATGGCTGTAATTTGTTACTGTAATAAAGTCTCTTGCATTGTGTTGCTTTAGCAAATTAATAAGCCAGAGGCATACAATACCGCTCCCCGGCGGGTCAGTGAATTTGGTAGCTACACAGTCTTTTGGATGGTATTACCAGGGTGCTTTACAAGGCCAGAGATACTCGGTACCTCTCCCCGATGGCCTAGCACACGGCAATAAGTGAACTACTGCTCCTAGCCAGTCCAT
This sequence comes from Lithobates sylvaticus, assembly GCA_028564925.1. NCBI lineage: Eukaryota > Metazoa > Chordata > Amphibia > Anura > Ranidae > Lithobates > Lithobates sylvaticus. The sequence goes on along the minus strand of CM053030.1, from coordinate 302,600,416 downwards.
AAACTGCAAAAGCTGCGTTCCCCGGCCACAGCATTCTGCACTACTCTCAACAGTTATCCTTTTGCTTCTTCCTCACTGATCTTCTCCAAAGTGCAAGTCCTGTGATTCCCCGGTCACAGCAGCTTGACACCAACTCCCTGATGAAGATCTTTATCCAGGAATTCATCCTAGCAGCTCCTCCAGCCCTCCTCTGCGCTCGGTGTGCCCCCCTCGTGGGGATGCCCTACGGCAGCTACCTAAAACTCCATTCTCCTTTTTTCTGCACCGTCAGAATCTCCTGGGCAGCATGTGACCCCAGCTTATATGGGAGGCGTGCCCCCTGGCAATACCGAATGGGGATTGGCCAGAGCTACTCACATGAGCTGCCTGCTACTCAAACTTCAGGTGCAGCCTCTGTTCCAGAACAATCTTCCTGAAAGCAGGGGAGGCTCCTCTGAGTCAGAGCACAGGTGATCACACCCACCACTACACTCCCAGCCTCAAATCAAAACAAATAGGCCCAACCACAGGCCTGTCTAAATTTGCCTACATTGATATCTTGAACCCAGAAAAATCCTATTCTATCACCTAACTAAAGGTAGAGGGTGCTATATACGGTTTTACTAACACATTTTAAAATTGCAAAAAATACTACTTCATTCAATAAACCAATAAATGCAGATTTCAAATCAGCATCCAAATGTAATTTTCTTTAAACCAGAAACAATCACTTCATTAGTTATTAAATAATTACAAAAATTGGGGAGGATCCCTTTATGCAAGAAAAATATTAATAGAAAGAAGTTTAGAAGAACAGAAAGTAGAGCAATTAAGAACAAAACAAATAAGTTGTGATTCTGAATGTGGCTAAATGGAATTGGAGGTGTCATTTAAAATAAAACGAATTAAATAACTGAAAAATACAACGTTATGAATAATATGAAGTACTGCAAACCTCTAGAACAAGATCCAATTTCCATTTTTTTTTTTTTTTTTAGAGGAATTAAGTATTTTATTGATGGGTGCTTATATATTCATTGATTATCCTAGTAGCTCATTTATGTGTCACCTCCCCAAATAACAGAAGTCCTTATTATCCTCACCTGGTCATCCAATTATTTTAGATATTAATTCAATAACTAGCAATTTATCACATTACATAGATTTACACCTTTCGAAATTTGTAGCACAACGTCCGTCACATAAAAAAGATACACCTGATCTATTAAGGAAACTGAAGGCTATTGTATGGGATCAAGATGATTATTGGATAACTTTATATATATCGCCTTTATATTCTAACATACCCCTGAAAACATACATTTATTATGAAAACAATAGAGTTTATTCTCATTAGAAATTATTTTCATTTTTTAGACACAGTGATTGGTTACTGTGCACATCTGCACCAGATACTGTGTGCACCAGTTTTAGTAAATCCCTCCTCAGAGTTATTTATGTTTCCATAGTGTATATACCAGGGGTCTCCAAACTTTCTAAAGACAGGGCCAGTTTGCTGTCCTTCAGACTTTAGGGACCAAACTGTGGCCAGTGGGCGTAAAAAATGCCCGATCTTTGGTATTGGGAAGGAATTATACCCCATTTTTGTTGTCAGTGGAAGAAATAGTGACCCATTGTTGGTGTCAGTTGGAGGAATAGTGCCCCACTGTTAGTATCAATGGCAGTGGAATAATGCCCCAAGGGCCGGATAAAGGCAAGCAAAGGGCCGCAGTTTGGAGACCACTGGTATACACCATAGACCCCTGGAGTGTTCCATTTGGACAGTTCAAAATAATAAGAGAAAGCTGTACTATGGATCACGATTTTGAGGCTTAGGCCTCTATATTTAGGAAAAGATGTTTACATAGACAGTATCTGAAAGATATGATAATTGGAGCTTACAGCATGGCAAGGAAACTCACACAAGACTAGTAAGGTAAATAAAAAACCTTGCAAATGAAAAGATCAAGTGGTCTAATAATATACCTTTTTTAACTTTGTAATGTTCTCTACATATTTTGATTGGAGAAATTAATTAATTATTGGTATTGAAAAGGTGGGGGGTCAGCCTGTCAGTGCTCAGACCATATGCCGCACACTGCATCAAATTGGTCTACATGGCTGTCACCCCAGAAGGAAGCCTTTTCTAAAGATGATGTACAAGAAAGCCCTCAAACAGTTTGCTGAAGAAAAGCAGACTAAGGACATGGATTACTGGAACAATTTCCTGTGGTCTGATGAGACCAAGATAAACATATTTGGTTCAGATGGAGTCAAGCATGTGCGGTGGCAACCAGGTGAAGAGTACAAAGACAAGTGTGTCTTGCTTATAGTCAAGCATGGTGGTGGGAGTGTCATGGTCTGGGGCTGCATGAGTGCTTCCAGCACTGGGGATCTACAGTTCATGACTGCCAACATGTACTGTGACATACTGAAGCTGAGCATGATTCCCTCTCTTCGGAGACTGGGCCGCAGGGCAGTATTCCAACATGATAACGACCCCAAACACACCGCCAAGATGACCACTGCCTTGCTAAAGAAGCTGAGGGTAAAGGTGATGGATGGGTCAAGCATGTCTCCAGATCTAAACCCTATTGAGCATCTGTGGGGCATCCTCAAAAGGAAGGTGGAGGAGTGAAAAGTCTCTAACATCCACCAGCTCCGTGATGTCGTCATGGAAGAGTGGAAAAGGACTCCGGTGGCAACCTTTGAAACCCTGGTAAACTCCATGCCCAAGAGGGTTAAGGTTCTTCTAGAAAATAATGGTGGCCACACAAAAACCTTGCACTTTGGGCCGAATTTGGACATTTTCACTTAGGGGTGTACTCACTTTTGTTGCCAGCGGTTTAGACATTAATGGCTGTGTTTTGAGTTATTTTGAGGGGACAGCAAATTTACACCGTTATACAAGCTGTACACTCACTACTTTACATTGTAGCAAAGTGTAATTTCTTCAGTGTTGTTACATGAAAAGATATAATAATATATTTACAAAAATGTGAAGGGTGTACACACTTTTGTGAGATACTGTATATACATTAATTAATTGAAGCTGAAATCCAGCTAACACTTTATAAGCAGTTATAGCAAATATTTTTTTCCTTTTGAGATAAAAGGTTTTACATATAGTACATCTGGAAAGTATTCACAGAGCTTTGCTTTTTCCACATTTTGTTAAGCTACAGGCTTATTCCAAAATTGATAAAATTCATTATTTTTCTCAAAATTCTACAAACAATACCCCATAATGACAATGTGAAAGAAGTTTGTTAGAAATTTTTGCAAATTTAATAAAAATAAAAAAACAACAAAAATCCCATGTACAAAGTATTCACAGCCTTTGTGTCATGAAGGCTCTGCCAGTGGCCGGCGACATGAGGATCCTGCCAGTAATCGGCGCCTCAGCATCTCTGGTCCCCGTTCTCGGTTGCCATTGCGCATGCGCGAGCATGCGCGAGCACGCGCGTGCGCGCACGCGCCCGCAGACGAGAGCGCGCGTGCGCGAACGAGTGCGCGCCCCCATTGGCGCCAATGAGGCTATTTAAATCCGTCTGTCACAGACGGTCCCCGCTGTCTGCTCTACAGCGTTCTGTGAGAAAACCTGATCCGAAATCTGTTTACCTGTGTTTGACCCGGCTATCCTTGACCTTCCGCTCTGTCCCTGCAAAACGACCTTGGCTTGTCTGTGACCATTCTCCTGTCTTACCCATCTGTACTGCGCTGCCAGCCTGATACCCGACCCGGCCTGTCTGACCACCCAAGTCTGCATACAGATCCAAGTCTGCCTGTTGTTCCAGTCTGCATACAGATCCAAGTCTGCCTGTTGTTCCAGTCTGCACACAGATCCAAGTCTGCCTGTTGTTCCAGTCTGCACACAGATCCAAGTCTGCCTGTTGTTCCAGTCTGCACACAGATCCAAGTCTGCCTGTTGTTCCAGTCTGCACACAGATCCAAGTCTGCCTGTTGTTCCAGTCTGCACACAGATCCAAGTCTGCCTGTTGTTCCAGTCTGCACACAGATCCAAGTCTGCCTGTTGTTCCAGTCTGCACACAGATCCAAGTCTGCCTGTTGTTCCAGTCTGCACACAGATCCAAGTCTGCCTGTTGTTCCAGTCTGCACACAGATCCAAGTCTGCCTGTTGTTCCAGTCTGCACACAGATCCAAGTCTGCCTGTTGTTCCAGTCTGCACACAGTTCCAGCCTGCCTGTTGTTCCAGTCTGCATACAGTTCCAGCCTGCCTGTTGTTCCAGTCTGCATACAGTTCCAGCCTGCCTGTTGTTCCAGTCTGCATACAGTTCCAGCCTGCCTGTTGTTCCAGTCTGCATACAGTTCCAGCCTGCCTGTTGTTACCTACTTACCTCAAACCGCTGAGCTGATCCAGGGATCTCTCGTACCGGTCTTACTAATCCTGCCAGGCACCTGTGCCCCTCCTGACTCCTGGTCCTACTGTCACATCACCAGGGGACCGGCGAGCGGGAGCCGCAAGGGAGGCCCTTCTCTGCTAATCAGACTCACCACTACCAGGGGCGTGACAGTAGCAGACAGCCATGTCTGAGTCTGAGCAGGGGGCCTCTCCTATGGAAGGACTGTGCCAACACCTGGCGGGACTGACCGAGGCGGTGAAGAACCTTCAGCAGGGATACACCCGGTTGGAAGAACGGGTGCTGGCCATATCCAACCCGGTCGGCCCCGTGGGACCCTCACCTCCACCAGTACCCCCATCCGGGGTAGGTTCAGGTCCGTCGGTGGTAATGCTCCCCCCAGAACCCCGGATCCCAACCCCTGAGAAGTTCTCGGGGGCCCGCAACCTTTTTCGGGACTTCCGCAATTCTTGTGAACTATTTTTCGCATTACAGCCACGCACCTTCTCCCTGGAAGCCACCAAGGTGGGCTTCGTGATCTCCCTACTTTCCGGAGATCCACGGATCTGGGCCCACCGCCTATTAGAACAGAAGGACCCTGCATTGGCCAGCATGACGCTATGGCCCAACTTTATGAGGACCCCCAACTCTCAGTGACCGCAGAGACCACTCTGCGCACCCTCCAGCAGGGACGAAGGCCCGTAGAGGACTATGTAGCTGACTTTAGGCGTTGGGGTGCGGACACACAGTGGAACGACGCGGCCCTCCGTCACCAGTTTCGCCTAGGACTTTCCGAGGCTCTGAAAGACGAACTTGCCAGAGTTGGGGTGCCCCAGACCTTGGACACTCTGATCAACTTGGCCATTCAGATTGACCGGCGGCTGAGAGAACGCAGGACTGAACGAGCCTCCAGTTTTTCCCGTCCTACCTGGATGCTTCCTAAGGCCCCAAGTCATTTGCAACCCGGTTCTGCCCATCGACCTGCACCTCTTCCTGACTCCTCGGAGCCCATGCAGCTGGGGCTCCTGAGGCCTTCCTTAACCCCGGAGGAACGTCAACGACGCCGGGCCAATAATTTGTGCCTCTACTGCGGTGTGCCCGGGCACTACGTGAGGAACTGCCCAGCCAAGGCTCGTAAGTGCCCCCTCATGCCTGCCAGCCCTCTGGACTCTTCAACCCAGATTTCCTCTCACCTTGCCCTCTCTGTCTCGTTTCAGCTTCCGGGAAGAACCCTCCAGGCATCCGCCATTATTGATTCTGGGGCATGCAGCTGTTTCATGGACTCTTCATTTGCTGCCCAACACCAGATCCCTCTCCAGTCTAAGGTCCATGGACTATCAGTTTACCTGGCGGATGGCTCCTCCATCCGGTCGGGCCCAGTGACACAGGAGACCACCCCATTGCCCATGACCATCTCGGGTGACCACCGGGAACTACTCTGCCTGGACATTATCTCTTCTCCATTGTCTCCTGTAATTCTGGGCATGCCGTGGCTGAAGGCCCACAACCCAGTTATCGACTGGGCCACTGGGATGGTCTCCTTCTCCTCCCCGTACTGTAAGATGTCTTGTGGATCCTCTAACTCTTTCAGGGTGGCTACCCTGCTAAGTATGGACTCTGAGGTGGACCTCTGTCAGGCCATTCCCCAGGCCTACCACGAATACCTGGACGTTTTTAGTAAACAGGCAGCAGAGGTGCTCCCACCTCATAGGGCTTATGATTGTCCCATTGAACTGTTTCCTGGAGCAGAAATTCCCTTTGGGAGAGTCTTCCCCCTGACAGAGGTGGAGCAAGGCAAACTTAAGGAGTATATTGAGGAGAATCTCAGGAAGGGCTTCATCCGCCCGTCTACCTCTCCAGCGGGCGCCGGCATATTCTTTGTGGAAAAGAAAGACCATACCCTCCGGCCCTGCGTGGACTACCGGGAACTAAATAATATAACGGTTAAGAACCGTTACCCTCTCCCACTGGTCCCCGAATTATTTCAGAGACTTGGTACGGCCACCATCTTTACAAAACTTGACCTTCGGGGGGCCTACAACCTGGTCCGCATAAAAGATGGAGATGAGTGGAAGACGGCCTTCCGGACACGTTATGGGCATTACGAATACCTCGTAATGCCCTTCGGCCTATGCAATGCCCCTGCCACATTCCAGTACTTTATTAACGATGTACTCCGGGACTTCCTGGACTTGTTTGCCGTTGTATACTTGGATGACATCTTGATCTTCTCTCCCTCCTTAGAATCCCACCGCAGACATGTCAAGGAGGTCCTGGGTCGGCTCCATATCCACGGTTTGTACGCTAAGGCAGAGAAGTGCCAATTCGAACAGGAGAGTATTCCCTTCCTTGGGCTGATCATCTCAAGCACGGGCATCAAGATGGATCCCCAGAAGATCTCTGCCATCCTAGAATGGCCTACTCCGGCAGACAAGAAAGGCATTCAGCGGTTCATTGGCTTTGCCAACTTCTACCGTAAATTCATTAAAGGATTCTCTGCCATTGTGGCACCTATCACTCAGCTGACCAGACAAGGGACCCGTTTCTGGTGGTCTTCCGAGGCCCAGGAGGCTTTTGAGGCCCTTAAGACCTTGTTCACTTCAGCACCCATCCTCAGGCACCCGGATTCCTCTCTGCCCTTTACCCTGGAGGTAGACGCCTCTGAAATTGCGGTAGGAGCCATACTATCCCAGAGGCAAGGGGACAAGTCTTTGTTGCACCCAGTCGCTTTCTTTTCCCGCAAGCTGTCCATGGCCGAGAGGAACTATGATGTCGGTGACCGGGAACTATTGGCAATCAAGGCTGCCCTGGAGGAGTGGCGATACCTCCTGGAAGGGGCCTCTTACCCCATTCTAATATTCACCGACCACAAAAACCTGGAATACTTGAAATCAGCGAAAAGGTTGAAACCCAGACAAGCCAGGTGGGCGCTCTTCTTTTCTCGCTTCACCTTTCATGTGACATATCAGCCCGGATCCAAGAATGTCAAACCAGACGCCCTGTCCAGGATGTACCATAAGCACAAGGAGGAAGCCTCTCCCGATACCATTCTGGCCCCTGGGAATTTCCTCCTTCTCCAAGAAGACTTACTGTCTCAGTTTAAACGTGCCTCAGCAGGGCAAAGGCCCACTCCCGAAACCCAACTACAGGCGAGGGATGGTCTATTTTGGTACGGGGACAAGATCTACACTCCAGAGCAACTTCGGGTAACAGTCATGGAGCTATGCCACGACCACGCTTTGGCCGGACACTTCGGTGTCGCCAAAACCACCGATCTGATACAACGTACCTTCTGGTGGGCTCAATTACGGGCCGATTGCAAGAAGTTTGTGGACACTTGCCCTACCTGCATCCGGAATAAGAACCCCAAGACCAGGGCCTGGGGTCTTCTCAAGCCCCTGTCCGTCCCAGATCGCCCATGGAGAATGATTTCCCTGGACTTCATTGTGGAGTTGCCCCCGGCGGAGGGCCACACGACGATCTTTGTGATCGTCGATCGTCTGTCCAAGATGGCACACTTCGTCCCTATGAAGGGCACTCCCTCAGCTCCAGAGACGGCACGGGTCTTCATCAGGGAAATTGTCCGACTCCACGGGGTACCGGCTAGCATAGTCTCGGACCGAGGGGTGCAATTCACCTCTCGATTCTGGAGGTCCCTGTGCCAGTCCTTGGATATTGAACTCGCTCTCTCGTCTGCCTACCACCCTCAGTCCAATGGGCAGACGGAGCGGACCAATCAGACCCTAGAGCAGTATCTGCGCTGCGGATGATGAGGATCCTGCCAGTAATAGGCGCTTCAGCATCTCCCGGCTCCCTGTTCTCGGTTGCCATTGCGCATGCGCGAGCACGTGCACGCACGCGCCCGCAGACGAGAGCGCGCGTGCGTGAACGAGTGCGCGCCCCCATTGGCGCCAATGATGCTATTTAAATCCGTCTGTCATAGACGGTCCCCGCTGTCTGCTCTACAGCGTTCTGTGAGAAAACCTGATCCGAAATCTGTTTACCTGTGTTTGACCCGGCTATCCTTGACCTTCCGCTCTGTCCCTGCAAAACGACCTTGGCTTGTCTGTGACCATTCTCCTGTCTTACCCATCTGTACTGCGCTGCCAGCCTGATACCCGACCCGGCCTGTCTGACCACCCAAGTCTGCATACAGATCCAAGTCTGCCTGTTGTTCCAGTCTGCATACAGATCCAAGTCTGCCTGTTGTTCCAGTCTGCACACAGATCCAAGTCTGCCTGTTGTTCCAGTCTGCACACAGATCCAAGTCTGCCTGTTGTTCCAGTCTGAACACAGATCCAAGTCTGCCTGTTGTTCCAGTCTGCACACAGATCCAAGTCTGCCTGTTGTTCCAGTCTGCACACAGATCCAAGTCTGCCTGTTGTTCCAGTCTGCACACAGATCCAAGTCTGCCTGTTGTTCCAGTCTGCACACAGATCCAAGTCTGCCTGTTGTTCCAGTCTGCACACAGATCCAAGTTTGCCTGTTGTTCCAGTCTGCACACAGATCCAAGTCTGCCTGTTGTTCCAGTCTGCATACAGATCCAAGTCTGCCTGTTGTTCCAGTCTGCACACAGTTCCAGCCTGCCTGTTGTTCCAGTCTGCATACAGTTCCAGCCTGCCTGTTGTTCCAGTCTGCATACAGTTCCAGCCTGCCTGTTGTTCCAGTCTGCATACAGTTCCAGCCTGCCTGTTGTTACCTACTTACCTCAAACCGCTGAGCTGATCCAGGGATCTCTCGTACCGGTCTTACTAATCCTGCCAGGCACCTGTGCCCCTCCTGACTCCTGGTCCTACTGTCACATCACCAGGGGACCGGCGAGCGGGAGCCGCAAGGGAGGCCCTTCTCTGCTAATCAGACTCACCACTACCAGGGGCGTGACACTTTGCCATCCTGTTTCCACTGATCATCCTTGAGATGTTTCTACAGCTTGATTGGAGTCCACCTGTGGTAAATTCAGTTGATTGGACATGATTTGGAAAGGCACACACCTATCTATATAAGGTCCCACAATTAATAGTGCATGTCAGAGCACAAACCAAGCCATAAAGCCCAAGCAATTGTCTGTAGACCTCTGAGACATGATTGTATTGAGGCACAGATCTGGGGAAGGGTACAGAAAAATGTCTGCAGCATTGAAGGTCCCAATGAGCACAGTGGCATCTGTCATCTGTAAAGGAAGTTTGGAATCACCGGGACTCTTCCTAGAGCGGGCCGCCCGGCCAAACTGACCGATCGGGGGAGAAGGGCCTTAGCCAAGATGGTGACCAAGAACCCAATGGTCACTCTGACAGAGCTCCAGCATTTCTCTGTAGAGAGAGGAGAACCTTCCAGAAGAAAAACCATCTCTGCAGCACTCCACCAATCAGGCCTGTATGGTGGAGTGGCCAGACAGAAGCCACTCCTCAGTAAAAGGCACATGACAGACCGCCTGGAGTTTTCTCAAAAGTCACCTGAAGGACTCTCAGACCATGAGAAAAAAAATTCTCTGGTCTGATGAAACAAAGATTGAACTCTGTGGGGATGTTTTTCAGCAGCAGGAACTGGGAGACTAGTCAGGATCGAGGGAAAGATGAATGCAGCAATGTACAGAGACATTCTGGATATAAACCTGCTCCAGAGCACTCTGGACTTCAGAAGGTTCATCTTCCAACAGGACAACGACCCTAAGCACACAGCCAAGATAACAAAATAGTGGCTACGGGACAACTCTGTTAATGTCCTTTTAGTGGCCCAGCCAGAGCCCAGAATGGGAGAAACTGCCCAAAAATAGATGCGCCAAGCTTGTAGCCTCATACTCAAAAAGACGTGAGGCTGTAATTGGTGCCAAAGGTGTGTATTAGCACCTTCAGCCTGGTCAGACAGGCATGATGATTGCACACCTGTGGGCTGGGTTTATATTCCCCTCTGGAAGAGAGCTCAGGGCTCACACTTGGGAACAGCTCCACCCTACAGGCAGGTGGCCTGGTGTAGGAGTCAGGAGGGCTTTCAGGTGGAGACGGCTCCACGAAAGAGACAATCGGTCTCTACGAGTCTGAGCATGTATGTCTACAGGAGGCAGATGTGGCCCACGACCAAGCAGCACGCAGCTGAGCAAGTAAGCTCCAGGAGGGAGTGTGACTAAGTAAGAGTGAGTGAGCCGGGAGGCTGACGTTTTTTCTGTTATACAATGATGGTGGAACCCCATGCAAGGGAAGACTTTCTGTGAAGTTTGTTTTGTTTAAATAAAATTGGGCTGCCATGCCCTTGAAAAATACAGTCTGGACTGACCGGTGTTCCTGAAAACACATACGCCACTTACCATAATCACTCCAGATCATTACAGTCTGTAAATACTTATGTACATGTGATTTTTTATTTTTTTTAATACATTTGCAAAGATTTCAAATAAACTTCTTTCACGTCATTATGGGGTATTGTTTGAGATAAAATAATACATTTAATCTATTTTGGAATAAGGCTGTAACAAAACAAAATGTGGGAAAAGTGAAGCGCTGTGAATACTTCCCAGATGCACTGTATATTGCCAAAAAATGAGGTACATCATTACAGTCAATTCACAAAAAAAAAAAAAAAAAAGTTTATCTCATTATATATATAAAGTATATAGTTACATAGTTACATAGTTAGTTAGGTTGAAAAAAGACACAAGTCCATCCAGTTCAACCACAAATAATAAAAAAAAAAAAAAATAATATATATATATATATATATATATATATATATATATATATATATATATATATATATATATCTATATATATCATACAATCCCATATACCCCATTCTATACCCACAGTTGAATATAGGCAGTCAATGTTTTAGGAAAGCAAAAACAAACTATGAGGGAGATCTCTGCTCTGGCGTGAGTTATAAGAAAACAATGGGGCTGATTTACAAAGCATTTGTGCCATTAGTTACGGCATACGCCGACGCGCAACGGCCGTTTTCGTATTCACAAAGCATTTGCACCTGTAACACAGTGCAATTCCCCATTTACTATGAGCATGCCGATGCACGGACGGCCGTGATCTGTGCGCCGCTATAGACCTGGCGCACTCATTCTTCAACTCAGAATTGAAAGAAGCTGGAAGTGGCAATATTATGGGGGTGATGTGGGTGATGTGAGGAAGTGTAGATATGACTGTCCAAGTAACAAATATGCCCAAAATAGAATGGAAAATTAACTTTCTCTGAGCAAGCTTGCTGCGCCTGCAAATACACTTGGAACTGTGCTAGGTCAATTTATGTACTGCGCATTCGCAAGCGGCATTTGAGCCTGTTCAAGTGCTCTGGTTCACTGTAAATGTCAAGCCACGTAGGTTCATTTGCATAAGTTGAACAGGCGCACCTTTCAACTTGACTTTTTTATTTTTTTTGCGCTGGTTTACTTCTATAGGTTTTTTTTAAGGCTATTTGCACACAGGTCATGTTAGCATTAAGAAAAAAAAAAAATGAAGAAAAAAAAAATGCGTGGGGGTCCCCCGAAATTCCATACCAGGCCCTTCAGGCCTGGCATGGATATTAAGGGGAACCATGCACCAAAAAAAAAATGCTGTGGGGGTCCCCCTCAAAATCCATACCAGACCCTTATCTGAGCACGCAACCTGGCAGGCCGCAGCAAAAGAGGGGGGGGACGAGAGAGCGCCCCCCCTCCTGAACTATACCGCCACATGCCCTCAACACTTATTAAAGGGGGCTTCCAGATTCCGATAAGCCCCCCCCCCCGCAGACCCCCACAACCACTGGCCAGGGTTGTGGGGATGAGGCCCTTGTCCTCATCAACATGGGGACAAGGTGCTTTGGGGGGACCCCAAAGCACCCTCCCAATGTTAAGGGCATGTGGCCTGGTACGGTTCAGGAGGGGGGGCGGATAAGGGTCTGGTGTGGATTTTGAGGGGAACCCATGCCGTTTTTTTTTTTAATTAAAGTCGCCTGGCCTGGGGGCGACTTAAAGTTGTGTTGTAAGTTGCCCCAAGTCGTGTTGTAAAGTCACCCCATGTCGTGTTGTAAGTCGCCCCAAGTCGCGCTGGAAGTCATGTTGCCCCTGTGTGAATGGACTGTTAATGATAACGGCGTGCGCTATTGTCAATGGCATATTATTATCGCTTGTGCCGGTATATTATTATCGCGGTGCGCCGGCATATTATGTGTTGCGCTTATTCATGCGCCGGTTCATACGCTCAATTAATAATTTATCTGGCGCGCTAATTAAGGTCTGGACCGGCGCAGCGCATTCATCTTAGTAAATCAGCCCCATTGTATCAGTGTGGTAATGTTCTGCCCTTAGCTCAGGAATATAAATCATTTGTAACATTTCACTAGAAGAAGATTGTTCTGAAAAAGAAGGCACACAAAGGCCCTTGCACAAGTGGCCATTTAGGGACAAATGGTCCATAGCACAGGTTTTCTGTGTGTACCACTAAGTACAGCATTCAGCCCCAACCTCCCACATACTTTGACAGGCTGCCTGCAGTTGGGATGCTGTGAAAAATCTACATAAAAGCAGAATGCAATGATTTGCAAATCTCATAAACCCATATTTTATTAGTAATAGAAAATACACTATATTACCAAAAGTATTTGGATACCTTCCTTTACACACACACATGAGCTTTAATGACAGCCCAGTCTTAAGCCTCGTACACACAATCGGATTATTGGCCAACAAAACCGTGGACTTTTGTCCGACGGGCGTTGGCCCAAACTGGTCTTGCATACACACGGCACACAATTGTTGGCCAACAATCACGAACGCAGTGACTTACTACGTGTTTTTTCAGCTCTTTAGCGCCACCCTTTGGACTCCTTCTGCTAATTTCATGTTAGTAGAAGTTTGGTGAGTGTTGATTCGCGCTTTTCATTTCGCGCTTTTCATTTAACACTTTTCCTTTCGCGCTTTTCATTTAGTTTCTGAACGGCCGTTCGTTAACCAGACATGTTGCAGAATCGGAGGAGATAAAGTGTTATTTATTATTGGCCTTGGAGTTATTGCTTTGACCCAAGTCCAGCCCAGGAAGAGGAGGATTTCTTGGACCAAAAATCGGTTGCTTTATTAATCGTGACCAATTATGTCATATGCCTTTGCTGCGGGAGCTCCAGGAAAATAATCCAGATGTTTTTCGGAATTATCTCCGGATGACGGACTCCTGCTTTCACCAACACTTGGCGTTGTGGACCCCCTATATTAGGAAGCAGGACACATGCATGAGACTTTTATTTTTTATTTTTTGGTTTGAATAATGATTTAATTTGTTATATTTTCGATATTTTTGGATGCATAGAATGCACTTTTTGGTTAAGTTCTATTGGCAGATAGCATGTCTAATTTTATTTGTTTTCTTTTTTTAATGCACAATAAAAATTTTTTGGAGAATAATACTTGGCTATGTGTTTTACTTCTAATGACAGTTTTGGCGTAGGCAGTTACATTTAAAAAAAATACAATGTAAAATTGACAAGGGACACCAACATAGTTGTATCTTTGATCTTATAAACTACAGGATAATGTAAAAAAAAGCATAATAATATTATTCTTGATATCACTAGAAAAAAAAAGGCCTTTGAAAATTTGTTTGCAATAACTCCAACAGTATCACCAGTAAAGCAGCTTCATTATTATCCCATTAAAGAAGAAGAGAATGTTTGATTTAAGATTTTTCCTGAAAATATATGTTTAATAACAAGTTGTACAAATATTGTATTACGTAAAAAAAAATGCAACTACCTCCATTTTTATTCTGCAGGCCCTCTGCTGACAGAAAATATATAATAAGGTATGTGTGTGTGGGGGGGTAATTTTTTGGCCAAAAATGCACATTTTTGCAATGTGTGAAAAAAAAAAATGCTCTAGATCCGGATTGGTTAATATTGATTAGTGACGTTTCCACCATCACCAGTGATTTACACCATCATCTGTGATGGGTATCCCCGCTGGAGTGACGTCATGGCAGGCAATCACCTCCGCCCTCTTTAGGATTGGGAACCGTTAGCTTCTACTGTAGGATACCAATTACGAACGGGGGCCGCCTGGAAAGCCCACCCACAACATGACATTCAGTCCAATCAGCGCCTACCACTCAACCCCGCCCAGCCACTAGTATTGGTACTCTGTGCAGACCTCGGCAGCGTACACTGATACACTAAGTTGGAAGGGAAACGTCATTTCCCACTCCACACCCTTCTTCCCCGCCCTCTGGCCGCTGCTTTGACGGACGTTGCGTTGGTCCAATCGCTGGCGAGACGTATCAGGCGCGGTCCAATGACGGAACAGGTGGGGCGGGAGAAGCCTGCGCGGCGGATTTCCTGCTGTTCTCCGTCAGCCTGTCTGTTTCAGGCGCTGGTCAGGTCCATTAATTAGCCGGGGGTGGTCGCTTTGCTGCAGCGGAGAGTTCAGGATTAGCCCGGTATTCTCCTCAGTCCCTCACTGCCTGGCCTGTTCCGCCTCCGCTGTGTGAAGTCTTCCTTTCCTGGGTCTGGCCACTCGCAGTCTACAAGATGCCGGCCGTGTCAAAAGGGGACGGGATGCGGGGACTGGCAGTCTTCATCTCCGACATCAGGAACTGTGAGTGGGGCCCCGGGGAGAAGGGAGGGGGCTGCGGCCTGTATGTGTGAATATGGGCGACTGTCAGGAAGTTTGAATGGGGTGTGGAGAGCCTGTCATGGAAGAACAGACCTCCCACTCCATTCTATCCCCTCAATGGTCTGCACCGACTACCAAGGGCTCTCCTCTGAAGGACCTGTTACTAAGGGAGGGTCATTCATCTATCTAGATCAGGGCCTGACACCGACCATTGATTGTCACATCTACAACCTGATCTGTGACTATGGTCATCAATATATATCAATGTCTGTCCGCTGGGGGTCGTCGTACGGGAGTGGAGGTGTGTCTGCGGGGGGTCGTCGTACGGGAGTGGAGGTGTGTCTGCGGGGGGTCGTCGTACGGGAGTGGAGGTGTGTCTGCCGGGGGTCGTCGTACGGGAGTGGAGGTGCGTCCGCGGGGGGTCGTCGTATGGGAGTGGAGGTGCGTCCGCCCGGGGCCGTCGTATGGGAGTGGAGGTGCGTCCGCCCGGGGCCGTCGTATGGGAGTGGAGGTGCGTCCGCCCGGGGCCGTCGTATGGGAGTGGAGGTGCGTCCGCCCGGGGCCGTCGTATGGGAGTGGAGGTGCGTCCGCCTGGGGCCGTCGTATGGGAGTGGAGGTGCGTCCGCCCGGGGCCGTCGTATGGGAGTGGAGGTGCGTCCGCCCGGGGCCGTCGTATGGGAGTGGAGGTGCGTCCGCCCGGGGCCGTCGTATGGGAGTGGAGGTGCGTCCGCCCGGGGCCGTCGTATGGGAGTGGAGGTGCGTCCGCCCGGGGCCGTCGTATGGGAGTGGAGGTGCGTCCGCCCGGGGCCGTCGTATGGGAGTGGAGGTGCGTCCGCCCGGGGCCGTCGTATGGGAGTGGAGGTGCGTCCGCCCGGGGCCGTCGTATGGGAGTGGAGGTGCGTCCGCCCGGGGCCGTCGTATGGGAGTGGAGGTGCGTCCGCCCGGGGCCGTCGTATGGGAGTGGAGGTGCGTCCGCCCGGGGCCGTCGTATGGGAGTGGAGGTGCGTCCGCCCGGGGCCGTCGTATGGGAGTGGAGGTGCGTCCGCCCGGGGCCGTCGTATGGGAGTGGAGGTGCGTCCGCCCGGGGCCGTCGTATGGGAGTGGAGGTGCGTCCGCCCGGGGCCGTCGTATGGGAGTGGAGGTGCGTCCGCCCGGGGCCGTCGTATGGGAGTGGAGGTGCGTCCCGTCGGGGGCCGTCGTCCGGGAGTGGAGGTGCGTCCGCTCGGGGCCGTCGTATGGGAGTGGAGGTGCGTCCGCCCGGGGCCGTCGTATGGGAGTGGAGGTGCGTCCGCCCGGGGCCGTCGTATGGGAGTGGAGGTGCGTCCGCCCGGGGCCGTCGTATGGGAGTGGAGGTGCGTCCGCCCGGGGCCGTCGTATGGGAGTGGAGGTGCGTCCGCCCGGGGCCGTCGTATGGGAGTGGAGGTGCGTCCGCCCGGGGCCGTCGTATGGGAGTGGAGGTGCGTCCGCCCGGGGCCGTCGTATGGGAGTGGAGGTGCGTCCGCCCGGGGCCGTCGTATGGGAGTGGAGGTGCGTCCGCCCGGGGCCGTCGTATGGGAGTGGAGGTGCGTCCGCCCGGGGCCGTCGTATGGGAGTGGAGGTGCGTCCGCCCGGGGCCGTCGTATGGGAGTGGAGGTGCGTCCCGTCGGGGGCCGTCGTCCGGGAGTGGAGGTGCGTCCGCTCGGGGCCGTCGTATGGGAGTGGAGGTGCGTCCGCCCGGGGCCGTCGTATGGGAGTGGAGGTGCGTCCGCCCGGGGCCGTCGTATGGGAGTGGAGGTGCGTCCGCCCGGGGCCGTCGTATGGGAGTGGAGGTGCGTCCGCCCGGGGCCGTCGTATGGGAGTGGAGGTGCGTCCGCCCGGGGCCGTCGTATGGGAGTGGAGGTGCGTCCGCCCGGGGCCGTCGTATGGGAGTGGAGGTGCGTCCGCCCGGGGCCGTCGTATGGGAGTGGAGGTGCGTCCGCCCGGGGCCGTCGTATGGGAGTGGAGGTGCGTCCGCCCGGGGCCGTCGTATGGGAGTGGAGGTGCGTCCGCCCGGGGCCGTCGTATGGGAGTGGAGGTGCGTCCGCCCGGGGCCGTCGTATGGGAGTGGAGGTGCGTCCGCCCGGGGCCGTCGTATGGGAGTGGAGGTGCGTCCGCCCGGAGCCGTCGTATGGGAGTGGAGGTGCGTCCGCCCGGGGCCGTCGTATGGGAGTGGAGGTGCGTCCCGTCGGGGGCCGTCGTCTGGGAGTGGAGGTGCGTCCCGTCGGGGGCCGTCGTCTGGGAGTGGAGGTGCGTCCCGTCGGGGGCCGTCGTCCGGGAGTGGAGGTGCGTCCCGCCGGGGGCCGTCGTCCGGGAGTGGAGGTGCGTCCCGCCGGGGGCCGTCGCCGGGGGGTGGCGGCGGTCTGTTCGTTCGGCAGGGTCGTTCCCATCACTCGCCTTTTTCCTAGAAGTGAAGGTGTGTCTGCCGAGGGCCGTCGCTTAGGAGTGGCGGTGGTCTGTTCGTTCAGCAGGGTCGTTCCCATCACTCGCCTTTCCCCTGGGAGTGGAAACATCTCCACTTGCTGGGTTGATGACGAGACGAGCGGCCACACAACTCAAGTGTACAACTATAAAGAGCTACAACTCATATATATACACTCAAGGCCCTCGGGGGAGGCAATAGGTCCACCATTACAGGGCTCTCCCTTTATTGTGTCCGACCCCAGTGTGCCTCTTCTAGTGTCCCCCACTTATCCCGACACATGTACAAGTCTCCCTATTAGCGGAGGAGGGGGTGTGGTCATCTGGGCAATCAGTGGTTCCTCCATCAGCTGATGGGCACTAATTATCCACTCAGGCATGTTCTCTGGGAACCCTCAAAGCTTTGTTTTTAAATTATTGAAGTGTCTTTGCACATAGTGTTCGAACTGCTGGTTTCTATCATACTCTCACCCCTGAGGAAGGAGGAAACTTTAAATCTCTGAAAAGCGTCGGGTGTGAGAAACCTTTTTACTATGATGTATATCTATAGTCTGTGGTTATTCTGAATGATGTTCAAACACTTCATACCTTTTATCCTCAATATATTTATGTATGTGTTATTATTTTCTTTTGTAATAAATGATCTATAAATCTTTAAAATATACTATTTAAATTATTTTTCTGGGGTAAAAAATTCCGTGCCTTAAAAGTCCACCTCATAGGGGGTCCCCCTTTTTTAATATAGGCTGTGGCACATACTAAAAAATTCCCCCCTGTTTTTTTGTGTAACGTATGCTGGCCCACAACATTTTCTTCCCCTGGGAGTGGAGGTGTGCAGGGTTGTTCCCATCACTCCCCTTGCCCCTGGGAGTGGAGGTGTGTCTGCCAGGGGCCGTTGCTCAGGAGTGGCAACGGTCTGTTCGTTCGGCAGGGTTGTTCCTGTAACTCTCCTGTCCCCTGGGAGGAGTTGCGTGGGAGTGGAGGTGTGCCCGCGGTGGGGGGTGTCGTGCAGGAGTGGAGGTGTCCCCCCCCCCCCCGGGAGTGGAGGGGTGTCCCCCCCCTGGGAGTGGAGGCGTCCTCCTCCCCCCCCCCCCGGGAGTGGAGGCGTCCTCCTCCTCCCCCCCCCCCCGGGAGTGGAGGCGTCCTCCTCCCCCCCTCCCCCGGGAGTGGAGGCGTCCCCTCCCCCGGGAGTGGAGGCGTCCCCCTCGTCCCCTCCCCCGGGAGTGGAGGCGTCCCCCTCCTCCCCCCCCCCCCGGGAGTGGAGGCGTCCCCCTCCTCCCCCCCCCGGGAGTGGAGGCGTCCCCCTCCTCCCCCCCCCCCGGGAGTGGAGGCGTCCCCCTCCTCCCCCCCCCCCCGGGAGTGGAGGCGTCCCCCTCCTCCCCCCCCCCCCCGGGAGTGGAGGCGTCCCCCTCCTCCCCCCCCCCCCCCCCCCCCCCCCCCCCCCCGGGAGTGGAGGCGTCCCCCTCCTCCCCCCCCCCGGGAGTGGAGGCGTCCCCCTCCTCCCCCCCCCCCCGGGAGTGGAGGCGTCCCCCTCCTCCCCCCCCCGGGAGTGGAGGCGTCCCCCTCCTCCCCCCCCCCGGGAGTGGAGGCGTCCCCCTCCTCCCCCCCCCGGGAGTGGAGGCGTCCCCCTCCCCCCCCCCCCCCGGGAGTGGAGGCGTCCCCCCCCCCCCCCCCCCCCCCCCCCCCCCCCCCGGGAGTGGAGGCGTCCCCCCTCCCCCCCCCCCGGGAGTGGAGGCGTCCCCCCTCCCCCCCCCCCGGGAGTGGAGGCGTCCCCCCCCCCCCCCCCCGGGAGTGGAGGCGTCCCCCCCTCCTCCCCCCCGGGAGTGGAGGCGTCCCCCTCCCCCCCCCCCCCCGGGAGTGGAGGCGTCCCCCTCCCCCCCCCCCCCCCGGGAGTGGAGGCGTCCCCCTCCCCCCCCCCCCCCCCCCGGGAGTGGAGGCGTCCCCCTCCCCCCCCCCTCCGTCCCCCCCGGGAGTGGAGGCGTCCCCCTCCGTCCCCCCCGGGAGTGGAGGCGTCCCCCTCCGTCCCCCCCCCCCGGGAGTGGAGGTGTGCCCGCCGGGCGGGGTCCTTCACGCGGGAGTGGAGGTGTGCCCGCCGGGGGGGGGTCCTTCACGCGGGAGTGGAGGTGTGCCCGCCGGGGGGGGGGGGCCGTCGCGCAGGAGTGGAGGTGTGCCCGCCGGGGGGAGGGGGGGGGGCGTCGCGCGGGAGTGGAGGTGTGCCCGCCGGGGGGAGGGGGGGGCGTCGCGCGGGAGTGGAGGTGTGCCCGCCGGGGGGGGGAGGGGGGGGCGTCGCGCGGGAGTGGAGGTGTGCCCGCCGGGGAGGGGCCGTCGCGCGGGAGTGGAGGTGTGCCCGCCGGGGAGGGGCAGTTGCGCGGGAGAGATCGCCATTCCGATCACTAAGAACAAACGATCTCTCTCTACTCCCATCTGCTTTGTTTACATAGGCAGATCCC
Organism: Lithobates sylvaticus; assembly: GCA_028564925.1. Taxonomy (NCBI): domain Eukaryota; kingdom Metazoa; phylum Chordata; class Amphibia; order Anura; family Ranidae; genus Lithobates; species Lithobates sylvaticus. The sequence continues at coordinate 302,580,608 of CM053030.1, read as the reverse complement.
CGTTCTCCTTCTCTGAGGAGCTATCGCGGGTGGCCGTCGGACCAGCGCATCGGCTCCCCAACCATGCAACGGGTACAAAGTTTAGTACAATAGGGCAGCCCTGCCGCAGTATATGGGCAGTCCCTAACCATCTCAGCCCTGGAAGAATTTACCCACTTCCTGACCAGGCCATTTTTTTGCGATACGGCACTGCTTTGCTTTAACTTACCAATTGCATGGTCATGCGACATGGTTCCCAACAAATAGAGCTTGCTTTTGGTGGTATTTGATCACCTCTGCGGTTTTTAAAAACAAAACAAGCCGTCAATTTTGAAAAAAAAAAAATATATATTTTTTACTTTTTGCTATAATAAATACCCCCCCACAAAAAATGCGTTAAAAAGTTCCTACCTCAGTTTAGGCCAATATGTATTCTTCTACATATTTTTGGTAAAAAAAATCTCAATTTTGCGCAAAAGTTATCGCATCTACAAAATAGGGGATAGATTTAGTACGCAAGTTCTTTTGCCTTTTTGTGAAATTAGAAGAAGATACACTGAGAACATGGTCTTGATACCAAACAGTTTATAACAGTTTTTGAGGTGGGAATAGTTGGGTTATTAACTTTAAGACCAGGCATTTTCTGACACTTTTTGTTTACAAACTTAAAGCAGAGTTCCGCCAAAATTTATTTTTTTAAGTCAGCATCTACAAATACTGCAGCTGCTGACTTTTTTAAAATCTGGACACTTACCTGTCCAGGGCGCCCGCCATGTCCCCCGAAGCAGATCTGACTCTCGGGTAGAGGCGCCTCTATCTTAGGTAAGGGAATCAGGAAGTGAAGCCTTGCGGCTTCACAGCCTGGTTCCCTACTGCTCATGTGCGAGTCGCGCTGCGTGTCCTCACTGGTCCCTGCTGTCTTCTGGGACCTGTGTGTCTCCCAGAAGACAGTGGGGGGGGGGGGGAGATGGAGGAGGGGCTGGACATGGCGTAGATCGCTGCGGAGCCTGCGGTGATCTTTGCCCGGAAGTGGGAGCAAATACCTGCATTAGACAGGTATCTGCTCCCCCCCTGAAAGGTGCCAAATGTCACCAGATGGGGGAAGGAATCCGAAAAGCGGAAGTTCCATTTTTGGGTGGAACTCCGCTTTAAGTATTTTTTGCTAGGAAATTACTTATAACCCCCAAATATACCCTTTTTTGCTCCTTAGCAGAGACTCCTAGGGAATAAATTGGCAATCGTTGCAATTTTTTGTCACACGGTATTTCGGTATATGCGCATTTATTTTGTAAAATGTGAAAAATGTTATGCTGAGTAAATACTGAACATGTCACGCTAATGGAATGGCGACAAACTACGATACTTAAAAATCTCTATAGTTACAGAGAGGTTTAGTGCTGTAATTATTGCTCTCACTCTAACGTTTGTGGCGATACCTCACATGTGTGGTGCGAATACTGTTTAAATATGCGTACACAACTTACAGTGGATATAAAGTCTAGACACCCCTGTTTAAAATGTCAAGTTTCTGTAATGTAAAAAAATGAGACAAAGATACATTTTAGAAATTTTCCACCTTTTAATGTGAACTATAAACTGTGCAACTCAATTGAAAAACAAGCTGAAATCTTTTAGGGGGAGGTAAAAATGAAAAATTTAAATAATGCGGTTGCATAAGTGTGCACACCCTCTTATAAATAAATATGTAGCTCTGTTCAGAATTAAGCAATCACATTCAAACTGATGTTAAATAGAAGTCAGTACATGCCTGCCATCATCAAATAGCATTCCAAATCGGCGGCAATCTTCCGAATCGGTGCAACGTTGCACCAATTCCCAAAAGTAGTTTCTGTACTACTTTTGTCGATTTTGAGGTGCGATTTCCATTGACATCTGTGCAGAAACCAGCACAGATGTCTCTGAAATCGCTGCTGAAGTCGGGACTGGCGTGCAAGTTTAGCTGAACTCGCAGGATTTCATTCCCACAGTCAGTGTGAACCTAGGCTTAAAGTGCCTCTGATCAAGCCCAAATAAAGTTCAGCTGTTCTAGTAGGTCTTTCCTGACATTTTATTAGCTGCATCCTACAGCAAAAGCCATGGTCCGCAGAGAGCTTCCAAAGCATCAGAGGATCTCATTGTTAAAAGGTATCAGTCAGGAGAAGGGTAAAAAAGAATTTCCAAGGCATTAGATATAACATGGAACACAGTGCAGACACTCATCATCAAGTGGAGAAAATATGGCGAAAATATGACATTACCATGAACTGAACGTCCCTCCAAAATTGATGAAAAGACAAGAAGATTACTGGTCAGGGAGTCTTTCAAGAGGCCTACAGCAACATGGGACTGCAGGAATATCTGACAAGTACTGGCTGTTACATAGGTTGAAAAAAGACACAAGTCCATCCAGTTCAACCATAAAATAAATAAAATAAAAAATATTGTACAATCCAATATACACAATTCTATACCCACAGTTCCAGAGGAAGGCAAAAAAAAAAAACAGCAGAGCATGTTTCAATTTGCTACAGCAGGGGAAAAATTCCTTCCTGATCCCCCGAGAGGCAATCGGATTTTCCCCGGATCAACTTTAACTTTAAATGTTAGTACCCAGTTATATTATGTACATTTAGGAAATAATCCAGGCCTTTCTTAAAGCAATCTACTGAGCTGGCCAGAACCACCTCTGCAGGGAGTCTATTCCACATTTTCACAGCTCTTACTGTGAAGAAACCTTTCCGTATTTGGAGATGGAATCTCTTTTCCTCTAGACGTAAAGAGTGCCCCCTTGTCCTCTGTGTTGCCTGTAAAGTGAATAACTCAACACCAAGTTCACTATATGGACCCCTTATATATTTGTACATGTTGATCATATCCCCCCCGTATTCTCCTCTTCTCAAGAGTGAATAAATTCAGTTCCTC
>CM053030.1:302300688-302577207 GCA_028564925.1 Lithobates sylvaticus | reverse complement strand
GAAAGACAGAAGTTGTCAGACAAACCTCATTTCTTTTTATGAGGTGGTAAGTAAAACCTTGGACAGAGGGGTGGCGGTGGACGTGGTATACTTGGATTTTGCAAAAGTGTTCGATACAGTTCCCCACACACGGCTCATGTGTAAGGTAAGGTCTACAGGTTTGAAAATATTGGTTTGTAAATGGATAGAAAACTGGCTAAAAGACAGAATTCAGAGAGTAGTGGTTAATGATTCTTACTCTGAATGGTCTAAGGTTATCAGTGGTGTACCCCAAGGTTCAGTGCTGGGACCCTTACTTTTTAATATCTTTATAAATGATATTGGGTCTAGGATCAAAAGTAACATTTCTGTCTTTGCAGATGACACCAAGCTATGCAGTGGAATAACGTCCTTACAGGAGGTCTCCAATTTACAAGCCAACCTCAATGCTCTGTCTAATTGGGCGACTATGTGGCAGATGAGGTTTAATGTTGATAAATGTAAAGTATATATCAAAAAAAATGGGCTCTTTGGGATTCCTCACTACTGGGTAATGTCCATTAATGTTATTTTACTTTAGCACATCCATGGACCCATCCAAGCAAATGTTACTTAAACGGATAATTTAATGTATGTATCCTGCCATATGATATGTCTTCTCTCAGCTATAATGTTATATCTAACTGTATCCTTCACTTGTATGTTTTCCACCACTGTCAAAATCTTGTACTATGACCTTATCCATAATAAAAACCGTTTGTAAACAAAAAAAAAATAAATGTAAAGTTATGCACTTGGGGCTAAGAATATGCATGCATCATACATGCTAGGGGGAGTACAACTGGGGGAATCCGTAGTGAAGAAGGATCTGGGGGTTTTGGTAGATCATAAGCTCAATAATAGCATGCAATGCTAAGCTGCGGTTTCCAAAGCGAGCAAAGTCCTTTCTTGTATTAAGAGAGGTATGGACTCCATAGAGAGAGATATCATTTTGCCCCTGTTCAAATCATTAGTAAGACCTCATCTGGAATATGCAGTTCAGTTTTGGGCACCAGTTCTCAAAAGGGATATTGGGGAACTGGAGAAAGTGCAGAGAAGGGCAACCAAACTGATAAGAGGCATGGAGGAACTCAGATATGAGGAAAGATTAGAGGAACTGAATTTATTCACCCTTGATAAGAGGAGATTAAGGGGGGATATGATCAATATGTATAAATATATAAGGGGTCCATAGTGAACTTGGTGTTGAGTTATTCACTTTACAGTCAACAAAGAGGACAAGGGGGCACTCTTTACGTCTAGAGGAAAAGAGATTTCATCTCCAAATATGGAAAGGTTTCTTCACAGTAAGAGCTGTGAAAATGTGGAATAGACTCCATGCAGAGGTGGTTCTGGCCAGCTCAGTAGATTGCTTTAAGAAAGGCCTGGATACTTTCCTAAATGTACATAATATAACTGGGTACTAACATTTATAGGTAAAGTTGATCCGGGGAAAATCCGATTGCCTCTCGGGGGATTAGGAATGAATTTTTTCCCCTGCTTTAGCAAATTGGAGCATGCTCTGCTGGGGTTTTTTTTTGCCTTCCTCTGCATCAACTGTGGGTATAGAATTGGGTATATGGGATTGTATGATATATTTATTTATTTCTTTTTTTTATTTATGGTTGAACTGGATGGACTTGTGTCTTTTTTCAACCTAACTAACTATGTAACTATGTAATATAGTGCTACTACAACTGCATGTCATTGCAAAAACAACAAGACCCAAAATGTTTATATGACTAGCAGTGCACCTTCCCCTACTTCAATACATAATATATGAACATGTACATAAAGTCCAATCAAGAGCTAAGAGATAATAAAGGTGAAAGCTACAGTGATTAACCACTTGCCTACCAGGCACGAACACCCCCTTCCTGACCAAGCCATTTTTCAGCTTTCAGCGCTGTTGCATTTTGAATGACAATTGCGCGGTCATGCAACGCTGTACCCAAATAAAATTTTCCCCACAGATAGAGCTTTATTTTGGTGGTATTTGATCACCTCTGCGGTTTTTATTTCTTGCGCTATAAACAAAAGAAGAGGGGCAAGTTTGAAAAAACACAATATTTTTAACTTTTTATTATAATAAATATCCAATGTTTTTTTTTTTTTTTAAACAAATTTTTTCCTCGGTTTAGGCCGATACGTATTCTTCTACATATTTTTGGTAAAAAAAAATCGCAATAAGCGTATATTGATTGGTTTGCGCAAAAGTTATAGCGTCTACAAAATAGGGGATAGATTTATAGCATTTTTATTATTATTTTTTTTTTTACTAGTAATGGCGGCGATCTGCGATTTTTATCGTGACTGCGACATTGCGGCGGACATATCGGACACTTTTGACACATTTTTGGGACCATTCACATTTATACAGCGATCCGTGCTATAAAAATGCATTGATTACTGTATAAATGTGACTGGCAGTGAAGAGGTTAACACTAGGGGGCGCTGCAGGGTTTAACATGTTCCCTATGTGAGTGATTATAACTGTGGGGGGAGGGGACTGACTGGGGGAGGGGACCGATCGGTGTCCCTATGTACAAGGAACACACCATCGGTCTCCTCTCCTCTGACAGGACGTGGATCTGTGTGTTTACATACACAGATCCACGTCCTGCTCAGTTACTGGGCAATCGCGGGTGCCCGGCAGACATCGCGGCCGCCGGGCACGTGCATCGGGTGCCCATCGACGCGGCGGGCATGCGCGCCCCCTAGTGACCGAAATGTTAGCGCCGCCATATGATGGCTGCCTGCCACAAGAGCCGCACCGCTCCGCTGTCAATTGACGGTGGGCGGTCGGCAACAGGTTAAAGGTGTTCTACTAAAGTAAACTGCATCTTCTGTAATAAAGTGCAATATTCAAGCCAGTGTCTGTGTTTTCCTGCTCCCCTTTGCACGCTACACTCACCAACTCTCCATGTCCCCTTAATAATTAAGTGGGTCTAACAACGCTCAAAGATCTCTCCACTGGGTCTCCTCTTATGGCTGTGTATAGGTGTCACTTTTCCTCTTCATGATTGCACTTTTTTTCTTGGGAGATTGCAAATGATCAGCACAGGGCCAATCAGCACTGTCCAGACAGAGGACAGTCAGGGTGGAATGAAAACTCCTCCTACAAGCTTTAACCAGACACTGATAGAAGTCACAAAACAGCTCTAACTGCTGATGAGAAAAGGTGTTTAGCAGTTTATATCTACTTAAAACTATTGCATTTTCATGTTCTGTGTGCTGTGGGAGACCAGATATATTGAATGCAGAGTTATGGGTTTAGTAACACTTTAAGTGTTAAATAGCTGCTCAAATCACAGAGCCCCCCTGCCTCAAAGCACTCACCCCCTATTTTGAGGGCATGTGGCCTAGTATGGTTCAGGAGGGGGCCACTCGCTCCTCCCTCCCTTTCCTTACCTGCCAGGCTGCATGCTCAGATAAGGATCTAGTATGCATTGGGGGGACCCAACGCTGTTTTTTATTTTTTTTATAATTTTTAACTGTTGTCATTTTTTTAACATTCAGCTGTCAGCGCTGACATCCGTTATCTGTTGTTAAGCGATCAGCTATTTGTCAAAATACAGAGTGGGGGTCCCTTTTTTTTAACAAATATTACATGGGATACCGCCAGCAAAACCATGGTGGTAAATATTGCATGCTTTTTTACTCTCTGGTCTGTTTGTGAATTGAATTTAAGAGCTTTTTAAACAATATTTACAAGCACATTTTTATTTTTAATGCAGTAAATACCGCATAATCTCTTCTTTTTTTTTTTTAATGTATGAGTTGCATGACCACATTATTGCATGCAGTAAATGTTAATGAATTGACCCCATTGCCTTTGCATAACATAACACGATCAACTGGAGGCAGGTAGTTTTTAGCGTTGCACCCACAATTATATAATTTTTGTCTGCGTTATGCCCTGCATAAAGAGCCTCACACCTCTGGTACTTCAGTGATCTGATCACCCTGTATACCCCACAGTAAAATAGTTGGCCTGTGAATTTATGACCATCATGCAAGCCTCCTTCTCCTACCATTATGGAAGAGCCCTGGGGCCATCATAAAAAAAAAAAAAATACAGAATTATGTTTATGAAATTTTTTTTTTACAGAAATCTGAGTTTGAAAGTCAGAATTCTGAGTTTGAAAGTCAGAATTCTGAGATTCAAAGTCAGAATTGTAAATTAAAAAAAAAAAAAATTCTACAGAATTCTGAGATTTAAAGTCAGAATTCTGAGATTCAAAGTCAGAATTCTGAGATTAAAAGTCAGAATTCTGAGATTTAAAGTCAGAATTCTGAGTTTCAAAGTCAGAATTCTGAGATTTAAAGTCAGAATTCTGAGATTTAAAGTCAGAATTCTGAGTTTCAAAGTCAGAATTTTGAGATTAAAAGTCAGAATTCTGAGATTAAATGTCAGAATTCTGAGATTCAAAGTCAGAATTGTAAATTTAAAAAAAAAAAAATTCTACAGAATTCTGAGATTAAAAGTCAGAATTCTGAGATTCAAAGTCAGAATTCTGAGATTTCAAGTCAGAATTCTGAGTTTCAAAGTCAGAATTCTGAGATTTAAAGTCAGAATTCTGAGATTTAAAGTCAGAATTCTGAGTTTCAAAGTCAGAATTCTGAGATTTAAAGTCAGAATTCTGAGATTTAAAGTCAGAATTCTGAGTTTATAAATATAGTAGTCTCTCTATTAGGAAGATTTTAGGGTCAATGAGCAATAGTGTAGTAACACCCACAGACCATCATTCTGCAGAGCACATGTCTTCTGCTCTGTATATGGATATGTAAATCTATCTTAGTTACAGCACACAGTATAGGGAAGCAGGCAGTGCTGGGTTCTCTGGTTCCTCTACTGTATAAATAGTTCCTTGGTCCTTTTCTGTCATCTGCTCCATCATAAAGAGCCATGCTGAAAACGTGTGTTGTGTGTGAGTGGGGGGGAGGGGTCTACACAGCTTCCATAGATAACAGAACACAATGGCCAGCAAAGCTTTGCACCCCAACTTGTAGTAAACATTGCACTGTTGCCCCTACATGAGGGAATTGTGAATGGCTAGAAGGCAGCAGGACAATGTGTTTTATGGGCATAACAAATTGATCATAGAAATTACTTGTCTGGACTAATAGAGTTGTTTCACAAACAATTAACCTCATATTAACCATAAAAGCTAACTAAAACACCTAATGTGAGTTAGTATAGTGGTTAGAGTAACAGGCTTATATAGGTGAAGTTGTGGGTTCTAATCCAGGTGACAGTGCATTTATATATATATATATATATATATATATATATATTTTTAAATATGAGATAGTGAGGGCTTACATTGTATTTTATCAATATATCCAAATTGATTTCAAGGTATATTAACAAAGACACACTGATATATTCAGCACACAATGTTGTAGTATATGCTGGCTACTATAAATTACAGAGTAGAGATTTAAAAGAAAAAACTGTGTATATATTAGGGTGATCAGATGGGAGCATTAGGGTGTCATTTTCAGTTTCCCCCGGGGGAGGTTCACAATTTCAGGAGACTGGTCATAATGGATCAATCAAAGCAATTACTTGTCTGGACTAGTACAGGTTTTTCACAGAGAATTAATCTTATATTAAACATAAAAAGCAGTTGATAAGTGTTTTTAGGTGATAGCACAGTGGTTAGAGTGCCAGGATTATGTTGTTGAAGTTGTGGGTTCTAATCCAGTTCAGAACACATCTTTTAGATATATTTATCTTTTCAATATATTGATTTTATATTAAACATATTTTAAAGTATGAGTTAGTAAGGGCTTAAATTGTATTTTATTGATATATCCAAATTGATTCAAGGTATATTAAAAAAGACACTGATGCAGCGCCATTTTCCTCTTAGCTACACCGTTAAAAAGGTACAGTATTTTGCTCTGCATGCCACTATTTTCCCAAAATCCCCTCCTGAGAGGGGGGAGCAGGCACAGTTGGGTACTGGATGACCTTGTCCTATCTCAGCTGGGGAGACTGAGGTGACAGTAGCCGATAGTCATCCTCACGGATACATTTTTGGGACTTTTTAGTGCCATTACAATGATCACTGATAGAGTCACTGAGAACTATATTGGTCATTGCTAGAGACAGAGCTGTCTTTCAAAATCATAGGGTCCCATGCCGTGTACCCAACAACCCCCCTTCCTCACTCACTGTTACTGTTGGTGCTAATGTGTGTGCTATGCAGCCACGATATGTAGTCTCCATGCAGAATAGTATGCAGAGATTGTGCAACTGGGGAGGCAATTAATGACATGCAGTGAGTTTTAGTAGTAAAGATGTACAGGGCCATGCACAGTAATTAGTGTATGTAGTGGCTGTATGTAGTCTTTAGCGCAGGGCAAACAGGGCAGCTGCCCTGGGCCCAATTTTTGTAGGGGGGCCCAAAGCAGCTGCACTGAAACCCACGCTGCTGCCCGCTAGTTTTTTTTTTACAAATCTGTGTATATATTAGGATGATTTTGGTGACAAGGGGCCAGTTCTCAATTTCAGGAGACTGTCCCTAGAAGCTGCATGATAACCACCATGTCTCCAAACTCAGCCCTGGGCTCTGCACTATAAGGTAATCTGTGCGTGTGTACTACAATGTACATGCAAACGCCGATATCTCCCCTTCCCTGATTGGCTGTAGTTTATGCCCACTGACACAGCGCCATTTTCCTCTTAGCTACACCGTTGACACAGGGACAATCTCTACATACTATTCTGCATGGAGACTACATATCGTGGCTGCATAGCACACACATTAGCACCAACAGTAACAGTGAGTGGGGAAGGGGGGTTGTTGGGTACCCGGCATGGGACCCTATGATTTTGAAAGACAGCTCTGTCTCTAGCAATGACCAATATAGTTCTCAGTGACTCTATAGTACCTATAGTACCTTGAATCAATTTATTGAAAAGATAAATATATCTAAAAGATGTGTTCTGAACTGGATTAGACGTCATGGGGAAATGGCTTTCCCCGTGACGTCACAGGGAAAGCCATAGGGAAGTCCCCATGACGTCCCCATGCGTCAGAGGGGGGGGGGTTACCAGGTGGCCCCGCCCTCCGTTATAAAAGAACTGTCAGCCGAAGCGAAGCCTCACACACCGGGAGCCTCCCATTGCGAGGAGTGGCCCAAGAAGAGACCGACGCCTGGAAGAAGATACCGGAAAGAAGCCTCAGAGACCGACGCCGTGGAAGAAGATACCGAGAGAAGTCTCACACATTGGGAGCCTCCCATTGCGCGGAGCGGCCCAGAAGAGACACCGATGCTGGACGAGAAGGCCAAGAAGAAGCAGATCGGACGAAGAAGAAGATGGAAGAAGAAGATGCCAGAAGGAGAAAATGAAGAAAGGAAGACCAGAAGAAAGAAGAAAGAAGATTTTAATAAAGGAATTGTCAAAGACCGTCTCCTGTCATTTTTACAATTTTTGACACTTTTTTGGTGAAATGGTAGGGGTACTTTTGTACCCCCTTACCATTTCACACAGGGGGGGGGCGGGATATGGGGGTCCCCTTGTTAAAGGGGGCTTCCAGATTCCGATAAGCCCCCCGCCCGCAGACCCCACAACCACCGGGCATGGTTGTGGGGATGAGGCCCTTGTCCTCATCAACATGGGGACAAGGTGCTTTGGGGGTCTCAGACCCCCAAAGCATCCTCCCAATGTTGAGGGCATGTGGCCTGGTATGGTTCAGGCGGGAGGGGGGGCGCTCTCGTCCCCCCTCTTTTCCTGCGGCCTGCCAGGTTGCGTGCTCGGATCAAGGGTCTGGTATGGATTTTGAGGGGGACCCTACGCCATTTTTTTTTTTTTTTTTTGGCTGGGGTCCCCCTTAATATCCATCCCAGACCTGAAGGGCCTGGTTATTGTTTTTTTTTTTTTTTTATTATATGACTTTTTTTTTATGAATGCCTTTCAATGAATGACTGTTCTCTGTGTTACGGAAGCCGACAATACACATTAGCCGCGAGTGATTTTAAATAGCTTTCTTTCCTGCAAAAATGACACTTTTTGCAGAGACAGTTCTAAGCACTGGAAACATGCGCCCCTTTACATGCATACTATAAACACCCCCCAGGTACGAAATTTAAAGGAATATTACACGTTTATTGTTTCACTTTAAGCATTATTAAAATCACTGCTCCCGTAAAAACGGCCGTTTTTAAAAGTTTTTTTTGCATTGATACATGTCCCCTGGGGCAGGACCCGGGTCCCCAAACACTTTTTATGACTAACTTTTTAAAAATAAATGACTTCAATGACTGTTCTCTGTATTAAGGGGGACGGGAGCCGACACTTTATTATAGCTGTTCGGGTCCCCATTGACTTCAATGGGGTTCGTGTTTGGGGTCAAGTTCGGGTCAAGTTCGGTCCCGAACCCGAACTTTTTTCTGAAGTTCTGCCGAACCTGCCGAACCCGAACATCCAGGTGTCCGCTCAACTCTAGTGTAGACCCCTCCACCCCCCACTCACACACAATACACACGTTTTCAGCATGGCTCTTTATGATGGAGCAGATGACAGAAAAGGACCAAGGAACTATTTATACAGTAGAGGAACCAGAGAACCCAGCACTGCCTGCTTCCCTATACTGTGTGCTGTAACTAAGATAGATTTACATATCCATATACAGAGCAGAAGACATGTGCTCTGCAGAATGATGGTCTGTGGGTGTTACTACACTATTGCTCATTGACCCTAAAATCTTCCTAATAGAGAGACTACTATATTTATAAACTCAGAATTCTGACTTTAAATCTCAGAATTCTGACTTTGAATCTCAGAATTCTGACTTCAAATCTCAGAATTCTGACTTTAAATCTCAGAATTCTGACTTTGAATCTCAGAATTCTGACTTTAAATCTCAGAATTCTGACTTTGAATCTCAGAATTCTGACTTTGAAACTCAGAATTCTGACTTTAAATCTCAGAATTCTGACTTTAAATCTCAGAATTCTGACTTTTAATCTCAGAATTCTGACTTTAAATCTCAGAATTCTGACTTTGAAACTCAGAATTCTGACTTTAAATCTCAGAATTCTGACTTTTAATCTCAGAATTCTGTAGAATTTTTTTTTTTAAACTTACAATTCTGACTTTGAATCTCAGAATTCTGACTTTGAATCTCAGAATTCTGACTTTCAAACTCAGAATTTTGACTTTCAAACTCAGAATTCTGTAAAAAAAAAATGTCATAAACATAATTCTGTATTTTTTTTTTTTTTTATGATGGCCCCAGGGCTCTTCCATACTACTATACCACTCGAGCAGTGCCTAGAATAGAGTTAAAGGAACCAAGAGGATAAATAAAAACAATGGGGCCTCATAGCAAAATTTTAATGGGATTCTCAACACCCCCTTCCACTGAAATCTCTGTGGCACCTGTTATTTGGCAAATCTTATAATATGGTGGCCAGAAACATATACTGTCTCTAGCTTACTAGCAATTTGTGGTGGCTTATTCACCCCTATACATTGATGTGCAGTCTTTGGGTATTATTGGCCTCCTTACAAAAGCCTATTTAAATTACTGGTCAATGTAAATGCATTTTTACATTAGTAGTCAATATGAATGCTCTCTTAGGCCCCTTTCACACTGGGGCGGGGAGCCGCGGTGACGGTAAAGCAGCGCTATATTTAGCGCTGCTTTACCGTCGTTTTAACCGCGGTTTTCGGCCGATCGCGGTGCGGTTTTACCCCCCGCGAGCGGCCGAAAAAGGGTTAAAGACCCCCCGCTTTGCGGCGGTATTGCCGCGGTTTCACCGCGGTGTCCCATTCTAATCAATGGGAAGGAGCGGTATAGGAGCGGTGAACACACCGCTCCTATACCGCTCCAAAGATGCTGCTAGCAGGACTTTTTTTGCCGTCCTGCTAGCGCACCGCTCCAGTGTGAAAGCCCGCCGGCTTTCACACTGGAGTTAAAGGGGCTGGATTTTTTCATGCGGTGAACAGGCGCTATTTTTAGCGCTGTACCGCATGAAAAACGCCCCGGTGTGAAAGGGGCCTTAAAGCAGATGACAGAGTAAATCCATCTATTACATTGGTGTTCACTGGAAATTGCAAAAACTAGAAAGAAAAAAGATACTTTAGGTATTTATCCAAAATTCTAAAATAAAATAATTAAAATATATTTCACTTACCAGCCACCTTTATTAGGTACACCTTGCTTTTTCCTTCAAAACTGCCTTAATTATTTGTGGTATAGATTCAACAGGGTGTTGAAAACATTCCTCAGAGATTTTGGTCCATATTGACATGATAGCATCACGCAGTTGCTGTAGATTTGTCAGCTGCACATCCATGATGCAAATCTCCAATTATACCACATCCCAAAGGTACTCTAGTGGATTGAGATCTGTTGACTGTGGAGGCCATTGGAGTACAGTGAACTCATTATCATGTTCATGAAACCAGTTTGAGATGATTTGAGCTTTGTGACATGGTTCATTATCCTGCTGGAAGTTTCTATCAGAAGATGAGTACAACGTAGTCCAACTGAACAAATCCACCTGGGCAATTCCATTGTGTGTGGGCTTCATTGGACCTTTGCTGTCGAAAAATCAGATGGAATTTAGAAATAGAACATGTTTCAAATCTTATAGCCGGAACTCCGCCGGACCCAGTTCCTATGAAGAAATACGCTCGTCTGTATGCTGTTCCAACGGACCAAAAACAATGCATTCTCTGAAGCAAGTACAAGACGGAAGCACTCGGTCTGGTAAAACTAGAGTTCATATGGGAGCTAGCACATTCCTCACACTGCAAATTCTGTGATCGTTTAAATGCAGCACATTATTGTCTTCTTTATAATGCTAGAAGAACAAAGTTGTTTTGCTGCTCATATTCACACAGAGTTCTCACAAACAGATTTCTGGATTATTTCTCCTGATCTCATGAATGATATTGTTTTTAAAAAGCCTGATCTCCATAATAATGTTTTCAAATATTTTTTGTAGTCATCTTTTATTATTTTGAATTTCATTAAGATCTTTTTTTATGATTATTTAAAAATTATTTTCTAGTGTTCTCCATATTTATTTATTTATTTTGTGTCAAGTTACCACAATAACATTATTAATGTTTTATTTTCAACAAGCTCACATCGAACATTTGTTGTCGGAATTCCGTTTGTGTGTAGAGTGGACCGTCTTTTGTGGCTGCCTTTTTGGCCATAAGTGTTCGAGTTTCCCGAATTTATTTCCCAACTCATAGAAAGGGAGGAGGGCAGGATCCCTTGCACCATATGTTTACAAAATAGTTGTAAATAGATGTTGGCTCATGTTTACCAACTTTGCTAGTGTGGTTCAGTGGTCTACCAAAGATAAATGACATCAGCTGCAATTTACTACTACAGAATATTTAAAATTGCTTGGTGTTTCTCTAGAATAGACCCACATCTCAATGGCTAAATTGATCTCATATACAACATTCCCTATATCTCTCTGTTCTCCATCACTTCTTCTTTTTCCCAACTTTTTCATCCTCCTCCTCTTTGTATATTACTGTTAGAAAGAAATAATCAAAAGTTACAAAGTCATTGACATGTAGACTACAATATTCACACAAAATAGAAAATTAACAATCACATGAAAATTAATAATTACATAAAGGAATATTGACTTCAATATATTATGAACTCTGAGCTACTGTATTTTCAGGATATTATGTTAATTCAATGGAACTTTTTACTCTTTGTATACAATTTTCTATGCAAATGTTTACATACTATTATGAATAAGAGGAATACATTTCTTTTAGAAAAAATAAAATAAAAATGGGACTTTATCTCATCTCAAAACTACAGTCACATGTGAATAAAAAAATATTAACTAATTATTTTATTACAAAACATTTTTCTTTAAAAACAATTCAGATTTAACAAAAAAGAAAAAAAAACGATTATAGCTATTGAAAACTGTGCATATACCACATATCGACAGCCCTGTACCCTTTCCACATACAGAATGAACAAACATATGGTTATTTACATCTAAGTTGTGAATATTAACATCAATAATAGGGATGAGCTTTATGTTCGGGTTGAACATGAGTTTGACTCGAACATTGGCTGTTCGCCCGTTCGCCGAATAGCAAACAATTTGGGGTGTTTGCGGCAAATTCAAAAGCCGCGGAACACCCTTTAAAAGTCTATAGGAGAAATCAAAAGTGACAATTTTAAATGCTTATATGCATGGTATTGTCAAAAAGTGTTGGGGGACCTGGGTCCTGCCCCAGGGGACATGTATCAATGCAAAAAAAAGTTTTAAAAACATCTGTTTATTCAGGAGCAGTGATTTTAATAATGCTTAAAGTGAACCGATAAAAGTGAAATATTCCTTTAAATTTCGTACCTGGGGGATGTCTATAGTATGCCTGTAAAGTGGCGCTTGTTTCCCATGTTTAAAACAGTCCGAGAGCAAAATGACATTTCTAAAGGAAAAAAAATCATTTAAAAGCACTTGCGGCTATAATGAATCGTCGGTCCCGACAATACACATAAAACTTCATTCATAAAAACCCTGAACCAAAATTAAAATGGGGACTCCCAAATCCCGCCTCCCCGTGTGCAATGGTAACGGGTACAAATGTACCCCTACCATTTCACAAAAAATGGGGATACCCGCGATCATCTCACGGAGAGGAAGAATGGGGAGATGCTAATGTAAACAAGCATCTCCCCATTCTGCCTAGTGACAGTGTCACTGACCTTAGCTCCCTGTGATCGGGAGCTATGATCAGTGATGTGTCACAGCTAGACAACCCCCTACAGTTACAAACACTCCCCAGGACACACTTAACCCCTACAGCTCCACCTAATGTTAACCCCTTCACTGCCAGTCACATTTACACAGTAATCAGTGCAATTTTAATCGCACTGATCGCTGTATAAATGTGAATGGTCCCAAGATCGCGCCAAAATTGTCCGATGTGTCCACCATAATGTGGCAGTCACACTAAAAAACGCTGATCGCCGCCATTACTACTACAAAAAATGAATAAAAATGCCCTAAAACTATCCCCAATTTTGTAGACGCTATAAATTTTGCGCAAACCAATCAATAAACGCTTATTGCAATTTTTTTTACCAAAAATATGTAGAAGAATACGTGTTGGCCTAAACTGAGGAAAAAAATGTTTTTTTATATACTTTTGGGGGATATGTATTATAGCAAAAAGCAAACAATAATGCGTTTTTTTTCAAAATTGTCGCTCTTTTTTTGTTTATAGCGCAAAAAAGAAAGCTCTATTTGTGGGGAAAAAATACCTAAATTTTGTTTGGGAGCCACGTCGCACGACCGCGCAATTGTCAGTTAAAGCGACGCAGTGCCGAATCGCAAAAAGTGCTCTGGTCTTTGGACAGCAAAATGGTCCGGGGCTTAATTGCTCAACAAATAAAAAAAATAAAAGTGTCCCACGCAGTTCATTCATCTTCTTCTTCTCTCGCTCCAATGGACCAAAAAAAAAAAAAGCTGCACGCCGCCTACGATCTCAGGTGACAGCTCTTTTATAACTGAGGGCGGTGCCACATGATGGCATCGCCGGGTGACCCCGCCCCCCTCTGACACACAGGAACATCCCTATGGCTTTCCCGTAGCATCAGAGGGGGCGGGGCCACACGGTTACGTAACCGAGTGACCCCGTCCCCTCTGTGATGCTATGGGAAAGCCATAGGGATGTCCCCGTGCATCAGAGGGGCGCGGACCGGTTGGCAATGAGGCAGATCGTAGGCGGCATGCAGGTTTTTTTTTCAGTCCGTCAGAGCGAGAGAAGAAGAAGATGAATGGACTTTGTAGGACAGTTTTATTTTTTGATTTTTTAATAAAGGACTTGTCCCAAGCCGTGTCTTGTGTGTTTTTTTTTTTTTTTTTTACCATTTTCACACATTTTTTGTGAAATGGTAGGGGTACATTTGTACACCGTTACCATTTCACACGGGGGGGATCTGGGGGTCCCCTTGTTAAAGGGGGCTTCCAGATTCTGATAAGACCTCCACAACCACCGGGCAAAGGTTGTGGGGATAAGGTCCTTCTCCCTATCAACATGGGGACAAGGTGCTTTGTGGGGGCTGCTACCCCCAAAGCACCCTCCCCATGTTGAGGGCATGTGGCCTGGTATGGTTCAGGAGGGGGGGTGCTCTCTCATCCCCCCTCTTTTCCTGCAGCCTGCCAGGTTGCGTGCTCGGATAAGGGTCTGGTATGAATTTTTGGGGGGACCCCCATGCCATTTTTTTTTATTTTGGTGTGGGGTTTCCCTTAAATCCATACCAGACCTGAAGGGTCTGGTATGGATTTTGAGGGGGACCCCCATGACTTTTTTTTTTTTTTGGTGCGGGGTTCCCCTTAATATCCATACCAGACCTGAAGGGCCTGTTATGGAATTTGGGGGGACCCCACAGATTTTTTTTTTTTTTTTACACTTTGGTTCGGGGTTCCCCTTAATATTCATACCAGACCCGAATGGACTGTGAGGGAATCCCATGCCGTTTTTTTTTTATACATTTTATGTGTATTGCCGGGTTCGACAATTCATTATAGCTGCGAGTACTTTTAAATGACTTTTTTTCCTTTAGACATTTTATTTTGCTCTCAGACTTTACAGGCATACTCTAGACAACCACCAGGTACGAAATTGAAAGGAATATTTCACATTTATTGTTTCACTTTAAGCATTATTAAAATCACTGCTCCTGAAAAAACTGACGTTTTTAAAACTTTTTTTTGCATTGATACATGTCTCCTGGGGCAGGACCCAGGTCCCCAAGCACATTTTAAGACAATAACTTGCATACAAGCCTTTAAAATTAGCACTTTTGATTTTTCATGTTTGTGTCCCATAGACTTTAACGGTGTTCGTGTGTTGGAACAAATTTTTTGCCTGTTCGCATGTTCTGCTGCGAACCGAACTGGGGGGTGTTCGGCTCATCCCTAATCAAGAAGCAGGAGAGGTATGCTGTCATATCTCTACACATTTCACTATTAAAGCTTCTTCAGGAGATGTTTGAAAGTACTGCAGAATCAGAAAAGAATAACATTAATCTATATTTAAGTAAATTACTTTTTAAGCATCACTAAAAAACATTACGACAAAATAAAAACTGGGTGGCTACATACAAAGCGGAGAGCACCAATTACCAATGGCGGAGAAAGGACAGGCTCACAGCCCTCAAAACATGGTCATCCAAGAGTAGCAGGTCCACATATAAGTAAGATGCCGCTGCGCTCCACGTGCGTTCCAGCTTAACACATCTAGCTGACGATCGGCACCCACAGGTGATAAGGGCTACTGAACCACCACTGCAACCCAGCCAGCGCAGAGATTCACCTTACAGGACTCCGTGATGTGCTTCATTTACCTTACCTAGATGTAAGTGCTTTTATGCCTTGTTCAAATAAATGTCATGGTGTTTACTTCAGCGGTGCTTCTAGCTTTGTTTTACATGTTCCTGGAGTTTTGCTTCTGCTTCCCTCAAGAGGCTTGCCCTAGGTACAGAGCTGTCCCCCACTATCATCATTGGACCATCACCTGCTGCCTGTGCATAGACTTATTTCCCCTATCTACGTCCACAGGCCTCACTCAGACTGCTGACCCCTGATTGAGTGTTTTTATTCCCTCATCCCCTGTCAGATTAAGTATTATGTTTAACAGCTTGCACCAGTATCACCCAATTGCAGGAAGAGTAACGGTGTGAGGTAAATTAACTTAAGTGTCACCAAAGGAGGAACAGCAAGTAATGGTAGGTATACCATTTACCATAGTAAGAGGTGCTAGTAGCAGAGGGAGTTAAATATATAAGCTCCACCAACGTAAAGAAACTAAAAGGAAAAAACAGCAAGAAGGAAAAAAGAGACTGTAAACCACTTAGGTGAGCAGGGCTATTTAACATCCTACTGCAACTTATTCAAAAATAGTGGGCTCTGCAGTTCCCTCTGAGAGCAAGTAGGGGGCCAGGATGCACTGAAAAAGTATGATTATATAGATAAACATTGGGTAATAAAGAAACTCTTTTTATTAATGAAGATGCGTTAAAAGATACATCAATATGTGTACCACTGTGGCCAGTTACACAGCAGGCACTATTGGAGGAAGTGAGAGGATCCAAGTTCTGTTATCTGTCAAACAAATGCCCCAGCAGCATGCACAGCTTCTTTCTAAGTGGATTGTCAAGAACTGCTGCTCTTCCCAGTGCACTAAATACTGTATACAGCCTCCTAGCGTGGATCCACCTTTCCCCTGGAGTCACACCCCCAACACAACCATGTCGGTACCTTGCCAACTTATAATAGCCAACCGGAAAGAGAAAATATAGAGTATTAAAAATATATAAAAAATGAAAAAAAATAATGAATACAAGCAAGAAAAAAAAAAAAAAAATATGTTTCCTGACAGACTCCATGGCAGCCTACGTGTGGGTTAACCCCGCCTCCTCTCCAATGCTATAGGACCCCATTACCATAAAAGAACACTCACCACTCCATACTGTGTTCCTTTTTTGTCCTCCTCCTATGGACCTTTCACGTTCCGTTCACGTCCGGTAGGATTTCGGATTTCTTTCCTGAAAAAGCATACCTGTGCGGTGCAAAGCTCTGTGCTCAGCCACGGGCGGGCGAGTAAGCTTTTTTTGAGGCTGGATGTCTTGCTCCCCCAGAACGGGGTGGTTTTGCCTCTGTATGCTCGGTGGATACTCAGGGACGTTGGACGGATGGCATCAGCGGCTGGCAAGGTCTGCACCTTTATTAATGGCTCCATGGCAGTTATATCTGTTTTATTTGTATCCCTGGCGTCTAGTGTACTCCCCCCCCGGGATGGCGGCTGGAGCGCTTCTGCGTTCCAGCTCGCCGTTTGATTTCCGGGTCCTCAGCCGCTTCGGCGGTCTGCGCATGCGCACCAGTCTCTGGCGAAATCGAGGCCTGGTTCGCGCGTGCGCGGTCTGACGGTCGCGCATGCGCAGTATGGCATTCTCCACGGCGCAGGTGCGTGGTGGAGGGGCGGTGACGTCACGGGCGGGGAATTCAAATTCAGGGCTGCTGCTTCAGTTCTCTCTGGGTTTCCAGGGTTTTGGAAGCAGCAAGCCCGTTCCCCAGCCCACAGCAGGCTATTTGTTGGCTACAAGGTTAGTGCGTGTGTACATCTTACTGTGCTGCAGGAGTTTTTTACCTTGAAGTACTATGTTTAAATTTAAAATATGTGGGGGTATTATTGAGGTTATTGTGTTTGAATCTTAGGGGAAATACCTTCTTTGTGCCCTCATGAATATTTGTATTTATATGTTTTAAAAAAAAAAGTGGTATAGAATATTGGCACGCATTATCCTTGCTAGTCCTTTTGCCGGCCTGTTGCTTAGGGTATTTTTCTCTTGCAGACTGCAGTATTCATATTGTGACACCCGTCGTCCACAGATTATGGACAATTCACCGCCTTTAGTGGCCAGCCCTTACGCACTAGGTATGTGCTGGTAAGGGAGGGGTTGAGGTACAACTGTATTGCTTGTTTGCATTTTTTGATGCCAATGTCTTTTCCTCCCCCCCCCCACCCTGTTTGTGCTTCAGCCCTTCCAGACCGGATTCGCAGGATAGGGACCTTGCCAGGCCACAACAGAAGCAATCATCCAGATCCAAGCAAGGATCCTCGCATGGGTCTCATCATCAGAGGAGAAGTTCTCATTCCTCCTCCAGACACCGCTCCCACCGCCATGATGAACGCCCGAAGTATAGAGCATGCTGGGGCTGCAAGACGCGAGTCCCGGATGGCAAGTCATTATGTGACAGATGTTTTGCCAAGGCGGTCGGGGAAAAAGACACGGAAAACCAGCGCATGGAGTCCCTGGTAAAACGTGTTGTACAGCAGTCGCTTAAGGACATGGAGGTTCCTCACACGTTGAGCCAATCAACGACTGCGTCTGGTCCCCAGGCTGACGAACCCCGTGATGATCCGGGTACGTCCCAGCCCTACGAGGCTTCGGGTGAGTCCTCTGGAGAAGAGTTCCCGGACGAGGAGATTGGGGGCTTTGATTTCGCCATGGTCTCGCCACTGATTAAGGCAATTAAAGAAGCCCTCAAGTGGGAAGAAGCATCTACCCCCCCAGCCAAACAGAAGAAATTTTTCAAGCAGCTGGGTAAAGAGCGGCCAAACTTTCCTCTACTCACAGAATTGAAAGATGTTATAGAGGAAGAGTGGAGCAAGGTGGATAGGAAATCCTCCATGGCTAGCAAGACTTCCAGGCTGTACCCCTTTAAGATGGAAGAGGTGAAGCATCTGGAGAACGCTCCGCTTGTGGACGCAGCGTTGATGCGCCTGGCCAAGCATGTCACTCTCCCGATGGAGGACTCAGTATCCTTTAAAGACGGCCTGGAGAGGAAGATCGACCAAGACCTCAAAAGGATCTACGGTCTTGCTGGAATGGCCTGTAAGCCTGTCTTAGCCCTAGCGGCTATGTCCAAAGCCATGGAGGCATGGACTGAAAATGTGGACTCCTTCCTGAATGGTGTGTCGGCCGAACTGGCTAGGAGCTCAGCAGCGGCAGAACTAAAACTCGCAGCAGTTTTTTTGGGGGAGGCTTCCATCGACTTGATTCGTCTGTTGGCTCGCATTATGCTGTCCTCGGTCACGGCTAAGCGCGCCTTGTGGCTACGTCCCTGGCTCGCCAATCCTGTTTCCAAACAAGCTTGGTGCAAAATCCCCTTTGAGGGGTCTACGTTGTTCGGTAACAAGCTGGATGATGCCATAACGCGTGCGACAGGCGGTAAGTCGGGCTTCCTTCCCCAGGACAGAAGACTGCTCGGGCGGAAGAAGCCCCAGTTCAAAAGGCGTAGTCCAGAGCGCTCGAGGGATGTACGCTCCTACAAGCCAGGAAGGGACTTCAGAAGAAATTGGAACAGAGGACAGAGTTCCTTTCGCAAGTCCGTCAAGAACCAGTCGTCTGGTGGACGTGAGCCACCCAAGTCCTTCTGAGATCGTGCCCGCCCAGGCGGGTCGGGTGGGGGCCCGTCTATCCCTCTTCCGGCACGTCTGGGTGGCCTCGATCTCGGATTATTGGGTCATCAAGACGGTCTCGTCGGGGCACAGATGGACCTTCTCCAGCGTTCCTCCTCCCAGGTTCATGTCTACCCAACTTCCTCGTTCAGAAGATCAGAGGCAAGTCCTATTGTCTTACGTGGAGCTGTTAAAAGCTCAGGGTGCAGTGGTCCGGGTGCCAGAAGAAGAGCGTTTTCAAGGGGTCTACTCTCCCCTCTTCTTGGTACAGAAGAAAAGTGGATCGTGGCGCCCAGTGATAGATCTGACATACTTAAATCGGTTTATACAATACGGGAAATTCAAAATGGAAACCCTTCTAACTATACAACAAGCCATCCAACCAGGGGATTGGATGGTCTCGATCGACTTAAAGGACGCTTATTTTCATGTCCCAATAGAGGAAAACTGCCAAAGGTTTCTAAGATTCCATGTCGATCAAGACCATCTACAGTTTATCTGCCTCCCCTTCGGGTTGACGACCTCCCCTCGAGTCTTTTCAAAGGTGCTCCTGGCAGTGGTGGCCCTGATCAGGCTGAAAGGGATAAGACTGTACCATTTTCTGGACGACCTTCTGGTTCTGTCACAAGACAAAGAGCAGCTGTTAGTTCATCGCGGGCAGGTGATGTCCACATTGACCAGCTTCGGGTGGCTTCTAAACATGGAAAAAAGCCAGCTAGTGCCAGCACAACGGCTAATTTATCTGGGTGCCCAGTTCGACACCGTGCGAAGTACAATCTCGCTACCGGTGGAAAAGATCCCGATCATACGGGAAAGGGTTTCTCAAGCCCTTCATACACAGTACCTGAAGGCCTCGCAGTGTCTCAAAATCATAGGGACAATGGTCTCCACGACGCCTATGGTCAAGTGGGCCTTGTGGAGACTACGCCCGTTCCAGTCGGGTTTTCTGAGACAATGGAAGTCGGGAAGCAAAAGCCAAGAGATACGGATAACATCAACAATGAGGAACAGTCTCTTCTGGTGGCTCCAACACAGGAATCTCCTGAACTGTCACTCGATAGCTCCCATCTCTTGGGTAACGGTCACGACCGATGCCAGCGGGACCGGCTGGGGGGCCCTTTGCGGGTCGGACCTTGCACAAGGCAAGTGGGACACAAGTCTTCCTGTCCCAGGATCGAATATTCTGGAACTCCGAGCAGCCTGGTGCGCTCTCCAGCACTTCTCCCAGATCTTGAAGGGGAAGTCGGTATTGTTGCGAATGGACAACACCACAGCGGTCTCCTATGTGAAGAGACAAGGGGGCACCAGGAGCTCTACCCTTCTCCAGGAAGTGGAACCCATTCTATCATGGGCACAGAAGAACTTGGTGAATATTTCTGCGGTTTTTCTCCCAGGGGTTCAGAACGCGCAAGCGGACTTCTTATCACGCACCCATTTGGACAACAACGAGTGGTCCCTCCACATTCAGTCCTTCAAGTGGATCCTGTCGCTGGGTGTCGATCCAGAGGTAGACCTTTTTGCCTCCCCGTGCAACTTCAAAATAGAGAAGTTCTACACGCGGAACCGCTGCAGCCAGGCTCTGGGGACAGATGCACTGACAGACCAATGGAGATTCAGGAGGGCCTATGCCTTTCCGCCACTTCCTTTGATTCTCAGATTTCTTCAGAGGCTCCAGATGGAAACGGTAGAGGTAGTGATGATCGCCCCTTACTGGCCCAACAGGCCTTGGTTCCCCCTACTAGTTCAACTGAGTGTACGGGAGCCGGTGTCTCTCCCTCTCAGGACGGACCTTCTGTCTCAGGGGGCGGTACTGCACCCATGTCCAGCAATACTGAAACTGATGGTCTGGTTCTTGAAAGGAAGAGGCTAGAGTCCATTGGATGTGCTTCTAGTGTGATTTCTACCTTATTGAGTTCCAGGAGATCGAGTACGAACAAGGTATATGGTAGAATCTGGTCCAAATTCGTGAGTTTTTGTTCATCTACAGAGAGGTCCTTCGAACATCCAGGAGTTCAAGATATCCTCGGATTCCTACAGACTGGCCTTGACCTTCCCTTATCCGTAGGCTCTCTCAGGGTGCAGGTCTCAGCTTTATCAGCCTTCTCTGGTACCTCCTGGGCAATCCATCCGTTAGTTCGTCAATTTTTTCGGGGGGCCTCAAGACTCAAGCCCCAAAGGAAGTCGAGATTCCCTAAGTGGGATCTTCCCCTTGTCCTGGATTATATTTCTGGACTGAGTATGACGGGGCCATCCCCGCTTTCCATTAAAGACTTTTCGGAAAAAGTTGCCTTTCTAGTGGCAGTCACTTCGGCCAAGAGGGTATCAGAAATCGGGTCACTGGGCTTCGAAGAACCCTTCTTGACTTTCTTTCCGGACCGAGTGGTCCTCATTCCTATGTTGGGATCCAATCCCAAGGTAACCTCGGTATTCCATCAGAATCAGGAGATTGTTCTACCTACCTTCAGATCTCCAGGATCTGATGACATTCATCCTTTGGATGTCGGGGAAGCACTGAGAGAATATCTTCGCATTACCTCCGCCTTTAGGCGTTCGGATCATCTTTTCATACTGCACTCCGGCAGCAACAAGGGTAACAAGGCTTCAACCAGGACTCTTGCAGCTTGGATTGTGAGAACGATACAGCAGGCTTATAGGGCTAAGGGCTTGGCTCCTCCTGAGGCGGTGACAGCACATTCGACTAGAGGAATGGCTACTTCATGGGCAGCAGCCCGGCACGTGGCTCCTGAGACAATCTGCAAGGCAGCTTCTTGGGCTTCTATTAATACTTTTATGTCACACTATTGCGTTGAACCTGCTTCTTTATCCTCTGTTAACTTTGGTTTGAAAATTCTATCGGCTGATAGACCAAATTAAATATTTTCTGTTTAAAGCATACCCACCCGTGTGGTCGGCTAGTTATTTCCCACACGTAGGCTGCCATGGAGTCTGTCAGGAAAAAGGAAAATTTATTATCAAATACTTACCGTAATTTTCCTTTCCTGATGGACTCCATGGCAGACGGAGTTCCCACCCATGAGTCATATGAGTAGGCTAGTTACGGAACACAGTATGGAGTGGTGAGTGTTCTTTTATGGTAATGGGGTCCTATAGCATTGGAGAGGAGGCGGGGTTAACCCACACGTAGGCTGCCATGGAGTCCATCAGGAAAGGCGGGGTTAACCCACACGTAGGCTGCCATGGAGTCCATCAGGAAAGGAAAATTACGGTATTTGAGATTCTTTAGCATGTTCTAAGGTGAAAAATTTAATCGCATGAGCATCAAAATTAGTCCCACAATATCGACTTATGGTTGTAGTCATTTTCTAATTTTTTATCAGGTACACATGGTCCGGAATTCTCTTTCAAAACAGCCTTTTTTTTTCCCTTTTCCCACTTTTTAATACTGTTATGAATAAACACACTCCCAGTGGGGAATTTGCAGTTTACTTAACTATATAGCTACATAATTGACTAAGTTAATAGAAGATATATGGCTATTATGTTCAACGATGTAAAAAAAATATAAATAAATAGGTAAAAGAAAACCTTGCATCCTGAGAAAATTTTTATTAATCTATGATAAAAATGCCATGTTTTTTCTCCAGCATTGTCAACCTGTGTGATATACTCATAGCCGCAGCCTGCCCCTCTAACCCAACCAGAAAGCTACATTCACACTGGGGCATTGGGGACGTCGGCAGTAAAGCGCCGCTATTTTTAACGGCACTTTACTTTCATTTTCAGCCACTAGCGGGGCGCTTTTAACCCCTGCTAGTGTCCGAAAAAGGGTTAAAACTGCCCGCAAAGCGCTTCTGCAGTGGCGCTATGCTGGTGGTTCAGCAGCGCTGCACATTGATTTCAATGGGCAGGGGCGCTTTAGGAGCAGTGTATACACTGTGCCTACAGCGCTGCAAAGATGCGGCTTGCAGGACTTTTTTTAGGTCCTGCCAGTGCACCGTTCCAGTGTGAAAGCACTCGGGGATTTCACACTGGAGTGAGAGGAGAGGCTCTTTACAGGCGCTATGCAGGTGCTATTTTTAGCACTATGGTGCCTGTAAAGTGCCTCAGTGTGAAAGCAGCCTAACTATAAAGATACCCCCAAACAGAAACACATGGTAATATGTACTGTAGTTTAAAGGTAACAAAACAAGTTTACTGATCTTTAGCTTGGTAGTTTACTATAGTCTATGCTGTTGCATACAATCTGAAATGTTTGTCTTTAGAGCTACTTTAACTCAAGTTTATCCAGAGGAAAGCAAATAACCTTTATAAAGCTTTGTCCAATTTGTTCCCATAAGGAAAAACTATTTATTTCTGATCCCTAAAGGCAATGGGATAACTCCCTGGATCATATGCGATCCTGTTTGAAGATAAGGAAAGGATAGAAAGTAAAGAGATTTAAAGATAATGATAAAAGAAATAGAGGAAGGGTGGCAGGAAATTTAAGTAAAATAATCTGCAGAAACGGTTTAAAGGAAGAACAATTGTACTGGAAATAGAAAAATATAAAGAAACAAATTCCAAGGAACAGACTAGATGTCTTAAAAGAAAGAATGTAGAAATTTGTGCAAAGAGGTGTTTGTGTAGTTAAAAGCTTCACATTTGTATGGTACGTAAAAATAAAAAAATAAATTAAAAAACAAATATGACACTTAACTTTAACACTGGTTAACCAACATTTTCTATTTTCCTTTAATGATAAATGTCCATCGTTTAAACGTGCAATGACCCCACCTTCTTTAGCCAATTTCGAAGGCCACCTCTTATTTGCAGCTTTTTAAATTGCAAACAAACTGTTAACAAGAGAAAATATGTAAACACTGATCAAAAATACTAAACTAAGCAACATTTGTTTTTACACCATATGTTTCAATGTACAGGCATACCCCACTTTTAGGTACGCAATGGTGTTTATTTACTAAAGCTGGAAAGTGCAAAATCAGGCTCACTTCTGCATAGAAACCAATGAGCTTCCCGGTTTTATTACCAAAGCTTAATTGAACAAGCTGGGGTTATAAGCTCATTGTTTTTTATGCAGAAGTGAGCCTGATTTTGCGCTTTCCAGCTTTAGTAAATAAACCCCATTGTGTACTTAAAAGTTGGTTATGCCTGTATTTGATTTATGTCTTGAAAACGTTATATAAATATAAAAATATAAATTTTTATTGTTACAACATCCATAAAATGACATACCTTTGACCAGCCAACTGTGCCTTCCCTTGCTTGGTGTTGGACTCCCCTGACTTGGTGAGTTATACGTTGATTTGTGTCTTACTTAGGTATAATACGTTAAGTGAATATTTAGTACTTTTGTAATTGTTACATTTTTTATCCTGATAGCCCACTTCACCTCCTGAAAAAGCGGGATGCGCGCATGACACATGTTGAGGAATTGAGTAATTGCCTGCCCATGTTAGACACCTACCTATCAACACATTTTGGGATTTGAATATAGTGCAAGTTTGATATGGGTTGGCATCACTCATTCTATGGGAGGCATTCAAGGGTTGTTCTATATGTACACATTGCATGTGTTCATTTTTTAACTATGTGATTTTATGGATGTTGTAACAATAACAATTTATATTTTTATAATTGTTGTACTGTGTTGGCACCATGAAAGTACATCTTGTTTTCTTCTAATCTTGATTATATTAATATGATGTTGGTGCCTGTGGTAGTCCTGTGTTTATCAAACTTTATATAAATATACAGTGTGTATATATATATATATATATATATATATATATATATATATATATATATATATATATATATATAAATATATATATATATATATATATATATATATATATATATATATATATATGTGCGTGAATGTATACACTATATTGTCAAAAGTATTGGAACACCTGCCTTTACATGCACATGAACTTTAATTGCATTCCAGTCTTAGGGTTCAATATTGAGTTGGCCCACCCTTTGCAGCTATAACAGCTTCAAATCTTTTGGGAAGGCTGTCCACAAGGTTTAGGAGTGTGTCTATAGGAATATTTGACCATTCTTCCAGAAGCACATTTGTGCGGTCAGGCACTGATGTTGGATGAGAAGGCCTGGTTTGCAGTCTGTGCTGTAATTCATCCCAAATATGTTCTATCAGGTTAAGGTCAGGACTCTGTGCAGGCCAGTCAAGTTCCTCCACCCCAAACTCACTCATTCATGTCTTTATGGACCTTGTTTTGTGCATTGGTATGAAGTCATGTTGGAACAGGAAGGGGCCATCCCAAAACATTTCCCACAAAGTCAGGAGCGTGAAATTGTCCAAAAAGTTTTGGTACGAGGATGCCTTAAGAGTTCCCAAGCCCAACTCCTGAAAAACAAACCAACACCATAATCCCCCCCCCCCCCACTAAATGATTTGGAGAGTTGGCCCAATACTTTGGCAATATAGTATGGATGAGCGAGTTTGGGGTGGAGGAACTTGACTGACCTGCACAGAGTCCTGACCTCAACCTGACAGAACATCTTTGGGATGAATTAGGGTGGAGACTGCAAGCCAGGCCTTCTCATCCAATATCAGTCCCTGACCTGGAAAAATGGTCAAACATTCCCATAGACACACGCCTAAACCTTGTGGTCAGCCTTCCCAGAAGAGTTGAAGCTTTTATATCTGCAAAGGCGTGGGCCAACTCAATATTGAACCCTATGGACTAAAGCCTTGTACACACAATCCGATTTTCGGCAGGGAATTGTGTGATGACAGACTGTTTGCCTAAAATCCGACCGTTAGTACGCTCCATCAGACAATGTTGGCCTACTTTCCGCCATTAAAAAAAGGTATGGCAGGTTAGTAAATTTTCGACGGACAACGGTCTATTGTCAGATTTTCCTATCGTGTGTAGACAAGTCCGTCACACAAAAGTCCAAAGTACAAACACGCATGCTCGGAATCAATGCTTACCAAACACGACATTAGCAGAAGGTGCCCAAAGGGTGGGGCTCAAGAGCTGAAATTCCTCATAGTACATCACTACGTGTTTGTTGGCAGACAATTATGTGCCATTAGTATGCAAGACAAAATCCAGGCACACGCCCTTCAGACAAAAGTCTGATGCTTTGTTGGCCAACAATCCGATCCAATCAGCTTAAGACTGGGATGCCATTAAAGTTCATGTGCGTGTAAAGGCAGGTGTCACAATACTTTTGACAATACAGTGTGTAATGTATATATAAAATTAGGGGTAAACTTTCCATCTATTTGTAGTTAAACCTGTCTACAGCCTGCCAAACAATGCAGACAAAGTGTGCTTGTTGACTTTTTCAGGAAAATTTGAAACAGCAACAGATGATTGTCCAGAGAAGAATGAGAGAAAACTCAAGTGTAATCAACTCTCAAAGGCCCAGGTACATTAGGTAGCAGGATATATCCAGCACATTCTGCAATTTAGATTGTAATCTCTAACGAGCAGGTCACTCTGATTCCTCCTGTTGAATTGTATTGTAACTGTACTGTTTGCCCTAACGTTGTAAAGCACTGTGCAAACTGTTGGCACTATATAAATCCTGTATAATAATAATTAGGGACCCCTCACCAGCAAAACTGAGAGGTAAATGAGATAACAATGAGGTAAGAGTATTAATAAGAAATATTTTCAAATATTCTCAATTCAGTGTTGGTACTCAAATGTGTTTGCTAACTGTAGATATACTAAGTTGAATAAAGGTTCACACATAACATTTGTAGAAAAGTACACCTCTAATATAACTTCATCTTTACAGAACAGTTTTTCCTCTATTATAATTGCTATGCTACATTATGTTATGAAAAAGCATGTTAATTAAGTGCACTGAGAGAACACTGGAATTATCAGAATATTCATTTACTTTGGCAGAAAATGTCTAATAGTAGTTTCTGCCTACATTCCCCTTGAGTTATTAGTTAAGGAAATTGTTTATTTTTTCTAAGAAAAAAATAAACTACAATGCACTCAGCTCTACTTTTCCCTAAGCAATACTTCTATTTTGTTTGACAAGAGAAGTGCTCTGTATTATGAAAAATGATTCCATAATGGATGAGAAGACTCAGATAAGTTCTGCAATAATTTGCAAAGACTGAGGATGTTGCCATTGAATTAGACCACCAAGGATTACCTTGTAATATCCATTAACTATTAACAAGCAACACTATTGTTACTCAGGTAAATATGTTCTATGGCTAAGAATAAGGACCAAGTTATATTATATATATATAAAAAAGAGAAGATATTTCATATGTATTTTTCTAGTTTAAGTAGTCTTCTGAGACCAAGTATCTATAGTGTATTATAATTTTAAGCTGTATTGTGATTGATACTGTAGACCAGTGGTTTTCTTTAAAGCTTTTTTAGGCACAAATTACCATTCAAGTATATTTAAACCCAATAAGTAAAGTAAAATGCTATATAAGTGTTAACATTATTAAATAGTTTCAAAATTATTTTTCAATATTTTTAAATCTATAGCTATCATTAAAGCTTTACCTGATAAGCTTGTCATGAATAATCTTGTTAAGATCTTGTTAATCTTGTTAAGACACTTACTATTATACTGTAGGGTGACAACATTCTAGGCCTGTCCTCCAATTTTGCTCCTGCATTATTGACCAATTGAGGCTATTCAACACAAACATAGTCCACTGTTGTCACCATCAGGGAAATAACACTCTGAAAAGTACAGATAAAAATACTTTTAGAAGATAAAAAAATGTAAAGAAAAATGCACTTACAATAAAGTAACTTGACATTTACATCGGGACGTTTACCCTGGAAAACCCTGGAACACCAGGTCTCACAAACAGATGATTGAATGCTTTCACTAGCTCATCAGCAATAGGAGTAAGCCAAGATGGATAATCTGAGGTAAAAAACTATGAGAACCAAAGAGGAGGAAACTAGAATGACACCTCAAGCAGGTACAGAAGGGGGATCAAATTTGTATCCTGGGTAGTATAATACAGTATGTCCATTGTGCTAATATGTTTTTGGACTTTATCAGAGTGGAAAAGTGAGGCTTTACCCATTTTCAGCCACAGGCACAAAGTTTATGTTGGAACAAAAATTATTCCAGTTGACTAGGTCAATAAGTCTCATGTCTATGAAATTCCATTTTCTGCTATAAGATGTTATGAGTAAAAGAAAATCTATGATCAGAGGCTCATCATAAATCCCCATCCCTCCACCATCAGTGATGTACAGTGCCTTGAAAAATATTCATACCCCTTGAAATGTTCCACATTTTGTCATTTTACAACCAAAAACATAAATGTATTTTATTGGGATTTTATTTGATAGGTCAACACAAAGTGGTACATAATTGTGAAGTGGCAGGGAAATGATAAACGGTTTTCAATTTTTTTTACAAATAAATATCTGAAAAGTGTGGCGTGCATTTGTATTCAGCCCCCTTGAGTCAATACTTTGTAGAACCACCTTTTAATGCAATTACAGCTGCAAGTCTTTTTGGGTATGTGTCTAAAAGTGAAATTTTGCTTTTAGGCCAAAAAGTTCAATTTTGGTCTAATCTGACCAGAGCACCTTCTTCCATATGTTTGCTGTGCCCTCCACATGGCTTCTTGCAAACTGCAAACGGTAATTCTTATGGCTTTTTTTCAACAATGGCTTTCTTCCTGTCACATAAAGGCCAGATTTGTGGAATGCACAACTAATACTTGTCCTGTGGACAGATTCTCCCAGAGCTATGGATCTCTGCAGCTTCTCCAGTGTTACAATGGGCCTCTTGGCTGCTTCTTTGATTAATGCTCTCCTTGCCCCGCCTGTCAGTTTAGGTGGACGGCCATGTCTTGGTAGGTTTGCAGTTGTGCCAAACTCTTTTATTTTCAGATGATGGATTGGACAGTCCTCCGAGAGATGTTCAAAGCTTGTTTTTTTTTTTTATAACCTAACCCTGCTTTAGCCACCTCAATACAGGGCACTTACACTCCCTTCCTTCCCAGACCAATTTTCAGGTTTCAGCACTCTCACAGTTTGAATGACAATTGCTCAGTCATGCAACACTGTACCCATATGAAATATGCATCCTTTTTTCACACAAATAGATATTTCTTTTGGTGGTATTTAATCACTAGTGGGATTTGTATTTTTGTGCTATAAATAAAAAAAAGACCTAAAATTTTGTGAAAAAAAAATGCCTTTTTCTTTGTTTCTGTCATAAAATTTTGCAAATTAGTAATTTTTTTTCTTCATAAATTTTGTCCATAGCTTTGGTAAAAATAACCCAAATTAGTGTATATTATTTGGTCTTTGTGAAAGTTATAGAGTTTACAAACTATGGTGCCAATCACTGAAAATTGATCACATCTGATCAGGCCTTCAATATATCAGGCGTATCTCATTTCTTGAGACACTAACAAGTCAGGAAAGTACAAATACCCCCCAAATTACCTCTTTTTAAAAAGTAGACATTCCAAGGTATTAGGTAAGTAGCATAGTGAGTTTTTTTAAGTTGTAATTTTTTCCCACAATTATTTGAAAAATTAAGATTTATTTATTTATAATTTCTTTTTACAAAATTGTCATATTATCAGGTTATTACACACAGCATATGCATACAACAAATTCTCCCCAAAATACATTATGCTAATCTTCCCGAGTATGACAATACCACATATGTGAGACTTTTACGCAGCCTGGCCACATGATACAAAGGCTCAACATTGAAGTAGCACCTTCAGGAGTTCTATGAACATAAATGACACATCTCATTTATCAACCACCTATTACATTTTGAAGGCCCTGGAGCACCAGGACAGTGGAATTGCTGACAATGACCCCATTTTAGAAAGAAAACACCCCAACGTATAATCTATGAGGCATAATGAGTCTTTTGAACAGTTAATTTTTTTCCAGAAGTTTTTGGAAAATGTGGAAAAAAAAAAAATGAAAATTTTTTTTTTTTTTTTTTCACAAAGTTGTCAATTTATAAGATATTTCTAACACATAGCATGTATATAGCAAAAATTACACCCCACATGTGTGATACTTTTACACAGCCTGGCCACATACAGAGGCCCAACATTGAAGTAGCACCTTCAGGTGTTCTACGAGCATAAATTACACATCTCATTTCATTCCTACCTATCACACTTTTGAAGGTTCTTGAGCACCAGGACAGTGGAATTACCACAAAATTACCCCATTTTGGAAAGCAAACACCCCAATGTATATTCTATGAGGCATGGGCTGCAGATAGGTAAATGGGTACTCTGATGGGCTGGAGACAGGTACTCGGGTAACTTGATGAGCTGCAGACAGGTACTTGGGTACTCTGATGGGCTGGTGACAGGTACTCGGTTACTCTGATGGGCTGGTGACAGGTACTTGGGTACTCTGATGGGCTGGTGACAGGTACTCGGTTACTCTGATGGGCTGCTGACAGGTACTCGGGTACTCTGATGGCTTGGTGACAGGTACTCGGGTACTCTGATGGGCTACAGATAGATACTCTGGTGCTCTGATGGAATGGTGACTGCTATTTGGGTACTCTGATGGGCTGGAGACAGGTACTCGGGTAACTTGATGAGCTGCAGACAGGTACTTGGGTACTCTGATGGCTGGTGACAGGTACTCGGTTACTCTGATGGGCTGGTGACAGGTACTCGGTTACTCTGATGGGCTGCTGACAGGTACTCGGGTACTCTGATGGCTTGGTGACAGGTACTCGGGTACTCTGATGGGCTACAGATAGATACTCTGGTGCTCTGATGGAATGGTGACTGCTATTTGGGTACTCTGATGGGCTGGAGACAGGTACTCGGGTAACTTGATGAGCTGCAGACAGGTACTTGGGTACTCTGATGGGCTGGTGACAGGTACTCGGTACTCTGATGGGCTGGTGACAGGTACTCGGGTACTCTGATGGGCTGCTGACAGGTACTCGGGTACTCTGATGGCTTGGTGACAGGTACTCGGGTACTCTGATGGGCTACAGATAGATACTCTGGTGCTCTGATGGGCTGGTGACTGGTATTTGGGTACTCTGAACGGTGGTGACTGGTACTCATATGAACTGTGACAGGTACTCAGGTACTCAGATGGACTGTGACAGGTACTCGGGTACTCAGATGAACTGTGACAGGTACTCAGGTACTCGGGTACTCAGATGAACTGTGACAGGTACTCAGATGAACTGTGACAGGTACTCAGATGAACTGTGACAGGTACTCGGGTACTCAGATGAACTGTGACAGGTACTCGGGTACTCAGATGGACTGTGACAGGTACTCAGGTACTCGGGTACTCAGATTTGGGGGGGGCAATCAGTGTGTGTTGGTGTACACTGTAAGCGGTAACGAGATGTTACCGCAATCTTCTTCTCCCACACATCTCGTTATTGCTCTATGTTTACATTTAGTGATCGGCTGTGAAAGGATCACAGCCAATCATGTGGTAAACAGCCACCAGCCAATGGCTGTTTACCAGTGTCGGTGATGAGCAGTGTTCCTGGGAACACACTGCCACCTACATGAATGCGCAGCGTGCTCGCGATCGCATGCATGCTCCGTGCAAAGTGGGGCGGTACCATCTGTGATCGGCCGTGACTTCATTACGGCCAATCCCATGGTAAACAGCTGTGCCCAATGGCTGTTCACCCCCCTCAGTGGCGAGCGGTGTTTCCGTGACACACCACCACCGAAGTTACAGGGCTGCGCACACACGATCGCGCGCATACCCTGTTTAAATGGACGGACATCATATGGCACCCACCCAGAACAAGAGACTGTCCACAACTTTCTCCCTGACCTGTCTGGTGTGTTACTTTGCATTCATAATGCTGTTTTTTCACTAAGGTTCTCCAACAAACCTCTGAGGGATTCACAGAACAGCTGTATTTATATTGAGATTAAATTACACACAGGTAGACTCTATTTACTAATTAGGTGACTTCTGAAGGCAATTGGTTCCACTAGATTTTAGTTAGGGGTATCAGAGTAAAGGGGGCTAAATATAAATGCACGCCACACTTTTCAGGCATTTGTAAAAAAAAATTTAAACCATTTATCATTTTCCTTCCACTTTACAATTATGTAACTGGAACACGCTGTCATATACGCTGATCCAGAGCATCCCAAACATGCTCAATGGGTGACATGTCCGGTGAGTAGGCTGGCCATGCCACAACAATGGGCATCAGGATCTCGTCATTGTATCTCTGTGCATTCAAAATGCCATCAATAAAATGCACCTGTGTTCATTGTCCATAGCATATGCCTGCCCATAACCCCACCGCCACCACGGGCCACTCAATCCACAACATTGACATCAGCAAACCGCTCACCCACATGATGCCAACACCTCATTTTGCAGCATGATAATGCACGACCCCATGTTACAAGGATCTGTACACAATTCCTGGAGGCTGAAAACATCCCAGTTCTTGCATGGCCAGCATACTCACCGGACATGTCACCCATTGAGCATGTTTAGGATGCTTTGGATCGGTGTATATGACAGCATGTTCCAGTTCCTAACAATATACAGCAACTTCGCACAGCCATTGGCCAACATTCCACAGGCCACAATCAACAACCAACAACCAACTCTATGAGAAGGAGATGTGCTGCCCTGCTTGAGGCAAATGGTTGTCACACCAGATACTGACTGGTTTTCGGACACCCCGACCCCCCAATACAGTAAAACTGCATATTTTAGAGTGGCCTTTTATTGTGGCCAGCCTAAGGCACACCTGTGCAATAATCATGCAGTCTAATCAGCATCTTGATATGCCACCCCTGTGAGGTGGATGGATTATCTCAGCAAAGGAGAAGTGCACAGATTTAACAGATTTGTGAACAATATTTGAAAGAAATAGGCCTTTTTTGTATTTTTGGTATTTTTGGAACTCATGCTCTGGCCGAACCATTCACCCATCCCTACTGTGACAGACCTAGCCGGGACACAGGCTTTCTGAGAGGACTGAATGCGAGCCTCTTGCAGACTGATTATGGGCCCTGGATTTTAAGGGGCACAGGGTGAATGAGAACCCCACTATAATCTGTGCTAGTCAGATTCAATGCTGTATATATGTATATATAATGTGTGTTGTCTCATGCTGTTGGGACACACACTGTCAAATGCTAATGTCATGAGCTCAAGATGTTAATTGAGAGAGATGATCACATTGTCCGCTGTACAATTTAGGAGACGGGCCGACTCCTAGTGGAGCTCCTGCTATTGTGATAAAATGTCTTGTGGTTGTACTTATGATAATGTATAATCTACTGTTTGAAGCTCGGTGACAAAAAGTCTGACCTGTAGTGAAATCCTGATGGGCACAGAGTCACATTGGCTGCTTGAAGGGATTAGTTAATTAGCTCATGTTAATTTGTTCCAGGTGTATTGTTAGAGTAATATGAGCAGGAGGGGGGGGGGATCTCCTATTCTACTGTATTATAAATACTTGTAATTTTGGTTCTAATAAAACAGTCCATGTTAGCACTAAGCAAGTCTCGTCTCGTTTTGTGCTTGGGAGCGGTTGGAATATCTGATATCTATATTTAGACTGGGAGGAAGTGGTATATGACGAAAGCACTCAAGAGGAGTGTAGGGACGTTTCATCACACCTACCATTCACTCTCTGCTTTCACCTGGAAACGTGGACCTATTTGGTGTTAGTAGGTCAATCAGCGCCTTTCCCTTTAGGATAAAGGAAGCAGTTGTCACCAGTCACTGACTAAGCAGATGCCTTAGCAATGATCCACAAGCTTCTCCCATAGAACAAGGGCAATAACCAGGCTCATTCACTCAAAGCAAAGAAAAAACTCCACATAGTGTAATAAAGTCACGCCCATGTGGCCTTCTGAAGTGGGCATGTGGGCGTGATGAAATGCATCAAGGGGCGGAACATAGTGACACCATTGTGCCACCCAGGGAACCTGACTACCAAGCTGGTGTATGGATCTAGGAGTCTGAGACGTTTTTAAAACTACATGTGATTGTATGTCATTAAGCGAAGTTGAAGTTATGCACTGCTTTCTTGGTGCACTTTATTTGTGTGTAGTTTTATTTTGTTTTTTAACCGCTTCCCGACCGCCTCCTGTAGATATACGTCAACAGAATGGCACGGGCAGGCAAAAGCACGTACCTGTACGTCCCCTTTAATTTGCCTGCCCGGGGGGCGCGCGCGCCGCGACCCGGTCGGGAGCTCCGTGACCACGGCCGCGGGACCAGCGGACCCGATCGCCGCTGGTATCCCGCGATCGGGTTACGGAGCGGAAGAACGGGGAGAGGTCTATGTAAACAAACCTCTCCCCGCGCTTCCTACACTGACTGTCAGTGATCGGCGGTTCCCTGTCATCGGGAACGCCGATCAATGACGTCAGACGTACAGCCACGCCCCCCTACTGTAAAAAAAAACACAACACGTCACACTGACTCCTCCCCGCCCCCTAGTGGTTAACCCCCTAACTACAACTGTCATTTACATAGGAATCAGTGCTATTTAAATAGCAGTGATTGCTGTATAAATGACAAATGTCCCAAAAATGTGTCAAAAATGTCCGATGTGTCCGCCAAAATGTCGCAGTCACAATAAAAATCGCTGATCGCCGCCATTACTAATAAAAAAAAAAATATTAATAAAAATGCTATAAAACTATCCCCTATTTTGTAAACGCTATAACTTTTGCGCAAACTAATCAATAATCGCTAATTGCAATTTTTTTTACCAAAAATATGTAGAAGAATACGTATCGGCCTAAACTGAGGAAAAAAAATGTTTTTTTATATATTTTTTGGGGATATTTATTATAGCAAAAAGTAAAAAATATTGCATTTTTTTCAAAATTGTCGCTCTATTTTTGTTTATAGCGCAAAAAATAAAAACCGCAGGGGCGATCAAATACCACCAAAAGAAAGCTCTATTTGTGGGAAAAAAAAAGGACGCCAATTTTGTTTTGGAGCCACGTCGCATGACCGCGCAATTCTTAGTTAAAGCGACGCAGTGCCGAATTGCAAAAAGGGGCCTGGTCCTTTGGCTGCCAATTCGTCCGGGGCTGAAGTGGTTAATAAAGTGTGACTGTTATTTTACTTTATTACACTATGTGAAGTTTTCTCTTTGCTCATCGGTATACAGTAATATTATTCACATGCATAGTTTGTGACATTTGCCTTATTATATAGTGGTTTGCTCGGCACTTTCTTTCTATTTTGTAAACGCTATAACTTTTGCGTAAACCAATCAATAATCGCTTATTGCAATTATTTTTACCAAAAATATGTAGAAGAATACGTATCGGCCTAAACTGAGGAAAAAATAGTTTTTTATATATTTTTGGGGATGTTTATTATAGCAAAAAGTAAAAAAAAAAATGTGTTTTTTTCAAAATTGTCGCTCTTTTTTTGTTTATAGTGCAAAAAAATAAAAACCGCAGGGATAATCAAATACTTCCAAAAGAAAGCTCTATTTGTGGGAAAAAAAAAAAAAAAATCTATTTTGTTTGGGAGCCACATTGCACGACTGTGCAATTGTCAGTTAAAGCAACGCAGTGCCGAATCGCAAAAAGTGCTCTGGTCAGGAAGGGGGTAAATTCTTCCGGGGCTGAAGTGGTTAAAGCTACACACAATTTTCATTTTCTCCTAACTGCCAACACCCTAACCCTGTATGTCCTTCTTACTGACAGCACCCCAACCCTTCTCCTCCTCCTGGTATTCATCATCTTGCTCCTGACATTTCACTTGTAGGTGGAGGGGAGGGATGGCCTTTTGTGGAAAATTATGGTAAATGGTTTATGGCCTTTGGGTAAAAATAATGGCAGTTGGGTACCTAAACCTGTGGTGCCACAAATTCGTGTAAGGGGGTACTTGGCTAAGCCGGCTTTAAGACTCTGAGCATGGGGGTTATTAAAGGAGTTTTTTCTTCTACTTTTCTTCTTTAAAGTAGACACATAAAAAAGATCACGGGGGCGGGGGGGGGGGGGGGGTCATGGCTGGCGCGCATTCTGCATAGGCACCTGATTGCTGACTTCCAGAGCCAACAGGGAAACTGAAGCGACTAGGGGACCCGCAGAGCGATTGTACACTGCTCTCTCCCTGGCTACAACTCACACCCCCACAGGGGACAGGTTTAAAAAGCACAAACAGGGGAGGCATACACAGAAATTAACAGAATTCTTCCTCCAGCCTGCACATGGAAGCAGTCAAGATGGTGGCCCCTGCTTCCTCACAGCAGAGCGGACACCTCACAGATCTCCTGGATGACATCTCTGTGGCTGCTGGAAACCTGGGAGAAGACTCTTCTCTTTCTCACGCCTCCATACCAAGCCCAATGTGTGCAAGTTCTGCCAATGCCCACATGCAGATGGGCAGCAACCTGCAGGAACCACCGGTGAACCTTAGGTATCCTCCTGATTTTGAGCACTGCAAACTCCATTCCTCCATTGCACCATTCTTCACATCTAACCAGCCTGTAATGGACACTTTGCTGAAAGACATGCTCCTCTCTTTGTAAAGCTCTTTACATGCTGATTTTGCTTAGTTAAACATTTTCTGAAGAAATTCACTTCCTGGGCAATAGAGTGCATTACATTGGAAACTCATTGGGGGGGGGACATTACTACCACAGTTAATGATCTAGTAGATGCCTATTAAGATACCCTAGAGCAGGGATCCTCAAACTACGGCCCTCCAGCTGTTGCAGAACTACACGTCCCATGAGGCATTGTAAAACTCTGACATTCACAGACATGACTAGGCATGATGGGAATTGTAGTTCCTGAACAACTGGAGGGCCGTAGTTTGAAGACCCCTGCCATAGAGGAACAACGGTGGTTGAAAGACAAAATACTGGACCCAGGGGACATATAGTTACATAGTTTGTAAGGATGAAAAAAGATACCAGTCCATCCAGTTTAATGTGTGTGTGCTTGTTTATGTCAATAATAAATCCCATATCCCTGTATGTTGCGATAGTTAAGATCCTCATCTAGTCATTTTTTAAAACTATCAACACCTTCTGCTGATACCACTGCTTGTGGAAGTGAGTTTCACAGTCTTACTGCTCTGACAGTAAAGAACCCTCTACGCAGTTTAAGGTTAAACTGCTTCTCTTCCAGTTTCAATGAATGGCTGCATGTCTTTTTAAACTCCCTCCCACTGAAATGTTTTCCCCTATGCTAGAATCACCATTAAGGTACTTTTAGGTATATCGCTATCATATGTCCTCTCAAGCATCTCTTCTCCAGAGTGAATATGTTTAAGGCTTGTAGTCATTCCTCATAACTGAGGTCCTCTAGTCCCTTTAATAGCTTTGTCGCCCTTCTCAGGACTCTCTCCTCAGTTCCAGCATATCCTTCCTGAGGACTGGTACCAAGAACTGGACAGCATACCCAAGATGTGGCTGGACCATAGTCTTGTAAAGTAGCAGATCCATCCTGGATCCTGGATTTCCCTAGTGGTTCTCAACCTAGCGGGTAACTTTCATGTAAGATTTCCACATCTTGCTGTGAAGTTATTGTTTTGCTTAGCTTTGTATTGGCAGCAAACACTGAGATTGAGCTATTTATACCAACTTCTATATTGTTTATGAATAAATTAAACAGAAATGGTCCTAAGACAGATCATTGAGGGACCCCACTTACCGCACTGGACCATTCTGAGTCCTTATTATTTATCACCAGCCTTTGATCATATTCCTGTAACCAGTTTTCTATCCAGGTACATACCCTATGGTCCATGCCGACAGACCTCAGGTTTGTAAAGTAAATGTTTATGGGAAACTGTATTGAATGCTTTTGCAAAATCTAGATACATGACATCCACAGGCCTTCCCTTATCTAGATGGCAGCTCACATCCCTGTAGAATGTTAGCAGATTGGTAAGAATGATCTTTCATAAACACATGCTAATTACTACTAATAATACTGTTACCATTAGCAAATTCTTGTATATAGTCCCTTATCATCCCCTCCAATAATTTACAAACTATCGATGTTAGACTGACTGGCCTGTAATTTCCAGGTACATGTCTTTGTACGTTGGCTTTTCTCCAATCAGCTGGTACAATTCCAGTTAGTAAACTGTCCATAAAAACTAGGAACAATGTTCTAGCTATAAGGACTCTCGGGGGTAAGCCATCTGGTCCTGGTGATTTATTTGTGTTGTTTTTCAAAGCTATTTCTGACACTGTCTTCAGTTAGCCACAAGGGTACATTCATTGATGCAGTATTAACAATACAGTTTTGGTTGTTATCTACCCCCTTTACCTTGAAAACCGAAAAATGCATTTAAAGCCGATGCCTTCTTCCTGCCTTTTTTAGCCAGCTTCCCTGAACATCTCATATGGCCTTACTTTCTTACTGCTAATATATTTAAAACTTTTCTTGGGATTTTTTTTCCTTTCCTCTGCTATGTGCTATTTGTGTTCTAATTTAGCTGCCCTGATTGAGCTCCTATACTTCTTATTGCATTCCGTGTAGTGTTGGAATGCTGACAATGACCCCTCAGCCTTATATTTTTTGAAGGCCTTTCATTTCTCTTTTATATGCATTTTTATATTTTAATCTGTTCACACGGTAACAATTCAAAGCTCCGTGGGGTTCCCAAAGCAGTATGTAGCACTTCTACATTCCTGGCGCATAATCCCCGACCTTCCCCCTCCATCGGGTTCCCCCAAACCTCCAGGAAAGGTGTCGCCAGCCTGGCTAAAAGCAAATACTAAGCAAAAACACATGTCTCAGTAAATCCTCTCAGATTCTACTTTTCTATGCTTTGCATTGTTACATTTCCCCTTGTATGGGTCTGAAGTGCCAGTGATTTAGCCATTGGACTTAATTCCCCTCACTACGCTATGCAATCTGGTTGTTATCGCTTTACCCTGCAACTATATTTTTGTTTATTTTACTGCTCTCTTTTTATTTATATTCTGAGTTCCACGGCAATCCATCCTCCAACCACAACTTGGACTTTACACTATGTTGCCTCCTATAGAACCTTATATCTGGTCTACCAACAGCCTTCATCTCATCCAACCGTAAGTGCTTTCCTACTTTCGGAGCTTCCTACACACTCTGATGAGAACTAAAATGTTACTTTCAATAGTTTTTTATTGAGTTTTAACAATGAAAACAAGAATACAAATTAACATGAGAGGGTAGTTACCTTACTTATATAACCTGAGGAATGTCATAAAAGGCATATAACAGTGGGCGACCGCGATGGCTGCCTGCTAAATTACTCTGAGGGACAGCAGCTTTCTGGGGCACGGATCAAAGGATAATCACCCTCGACACACACAACAAACTGTTCAACTGACTCCCTACACCTCCAGGATCATGTACAAAAGGAAAAATTTGCATTCTGCCCCACGGAAACTCACAGAATTCCATCCGCTCCCTGACAGGAAAGATTGTCAAAATGGCGCCGGTGGACTTGCGGCTGCATCCCATGGTGGCCCGTCATCCACACAGAAATAGCTGAATGCCGCTGCAGACTCTCTGCATTCTCCTCACCCACCTGGGATCTGCTCCCTGGCCTCCACTCCTTCCATGAGTCCTGCCAAATCTAAGCAGAGGCTGTCACAGGACACAGCACAGGAAGATGAGGTGAGCCCTGGTACACTAGCACCCCCTGTGTATCCAGCCATAAACAACTCCATAGCTGCATATCCCACTACAAACCAGCCAGAATAAGATACTACATTGAGAGATATGCTCCTTACACTGAAACCTCCATCCACTCTGATTTAATAGAATGATGCACCACTTTACCTCAGAAATATCCCACATGAGAGAGAGTCACAACCACTGAAGCTAAAATTGGGAGAAGTGACCACCTCCTTCAATGATCTAGTGGATGAAAAACAAAATCACAGACTTAGAAGACCACTCGAGATGGAATAATTAAACAATTAGAGGCATACCTGAGTCTGTCCAACCATCCACACTGAAAGAATACTTCATGTAACTGATGTCAGCTTTTTTACCTGACACCGCCCCAGGAGAATTAATCATTGACCGCATACATCGGCTGCCAAAACCGCCACACCTGCATGATACAGTCCCAAGAGACACTTTTGTCAGGATACATTTCTAAGGAAAATCTGATGCACGCCACACGCAACCACTCCCCAGCCATACACCAACCTGGCTTTTTACACTGACCTATCTGATGTAAACTTACCATGCTGCAACGCAAAAATCTTGCACCTAATACTAAACCCCTACGAAACCATCAGATACAATACAAATGGGGACACCCAGTTGAATTGATCATCACTCAGTCCCCACCTTGGATGAAGGCCTTGCCCTGCTGCGACAATGGTATATCCTGGAACCACTGGAGCAAAGACAGCACACTCACACTTCAGGCATGCGTAACACCGGCGATTGGGATGATTTTGACCCATCGGATGACATGACCACCTGATGCTACACAGCAATATCTAGCTTACGTGCAAGCCCTAGTTTGCCTGCTCAAGCCCAGCTTGTCAGCCTTTCACCCCCAGTATAATTTGCGGCACGGACCGCTCAAGCAGTGTTCTGCTTTATCTCTTTTTAGTACCTACCCTCCTCATGGAAGCACTGAACCCTTGTTAATTGCTTAAATACTGACTTCTCCCTATAACACCCTCTCACCATCAGCCAAGCTACTTCCTGCATCTTCAGACAAACTTCTGAATCTGTGAAGAATCCTTCAAAATATTTCTACAAAAGTAGGTCTTCCAATATATATACACCAGCACCTGCACACCCACTCAACACAGAAGACATCTAAACCCAACGCTACAATACTGCCTTTACCGACACTTACAACATGCCTATCAAAATAACGTTGCTCAATGTAAAGGGCTTAAATCATCCGGGGATGAAGTACTCACTCTGGTCCGAGGCTCGCAAACTCCAAAGTGACATACTGTGTCTCCAAGAGACTAATTTTTTTCAGGACAAAACTCCAAATATGTCCCAAAAAACTTGCGGCATATTTTCTTCTCAAACTCCCAAAACAAAAGGAGTGCTAATAGCGATCAGAGACACAGTAGTGTTTAAATTGATCTCTACTACTGCGGATCCATCTTAGTGTGCAAAATCAATAACACAACCTTTACCATAGTCAATATCTATAATCCAAATACAGGCCAAATACGCTTTGTATGCAAACTATTGGAAACAGTACATAAGAAAAAACAAGGCCTTATGCTTCGCTGCGGGGACTTTAACCTAGCTCCAGACCCTTCCATCGACGTTAAAGGATCCTCTGCTAGACATCATCGCCAATCTACACTGATCCCATTAATCTAAGCTAACGTACTATTCGACATATGGAGATGTCAGCATTCCATGGAAATAGACTATACCTTCTTCTCAAAACCCCACTGCACCTACTCAAGAATCAACCTATTTCTAGGAGACAAACAACTTCTACAAGTTGCCATTGAGACAAAAATACACACGATATCCTGGTTGGATCATGCACCCATTGACATGTGTTTAGGAGACAAAACCTCAAACTCCTTTGCCACCAACTGGAGGAATGATCTGTACCTAATGTCAATAACCACTAACACAAGCTTAATACAAAAGCGTTTGAAAGAATATTTTGACATCAATATGCCTTCAGTTAGCAACCCAACTATACTATGGACAGCCCACAAGGCATTTATTCGAGGTGTACTAATCTAAATTAACGCACAAGCGAATCGTCAAAGGACGCAGCAATTAACAGAACTGTTAAACAAAAAGGATAAACAAGGATAAATAAATCAAACCCCACACAATTCACTAGCGATAAAATCATCCAGGCCATAAATGATCTTAGATCTATCCTTAACGCCAAACACGCCAAGCTATTACTAAAATTACCTTCCACCTTTTATGCAGCCGGTAATAAAGCTGGTAAATTATTAGCAAACCAAATCAAACACAAAAGATCTAAAAATATAATCTCCCACATCTTCCATCCTAATACAGGAGACAAGATGTA
This sequence comes from Lithobates sylvaticus, assembly GCA_028564925.1. Lineage (NCBI taxonomy): Eukaryota > Metazoa > Chordata > Amphibia > Anura > Ranidae > Lithobates > Lithobates sylvaticus. Next base: position 302,535,273 of record CM053030.1, on the reverse strand, counting down.
TCACCCCAAAGATATAGCCAATGTGTTCAGAGCATACTACCACACGCTTTACAATTAAAAAGATGACCCCCACACAACACAACCCACTGATGCTGCCATAATGGGTTTTCTAGATTCAATGAATCTTCCTAAATTGTCCTATGAAGAATTTACATCCCTTAATGCTCCCTTTTCAATCACAGAAATCTCTCAAACTATTTCTGCACTCCCCAAAGGCAAAGCCCTCAACCCTAATGGCCAATCGGCCGAATATTACAAATTGTTCAACAACACCTTAACTACACACCTACATCAACAGTTCATCGCTGCTGCTTCCTCTGGTGAATTTCCAGGTGAAATGCTTTCTGCAAACGTTCTAACCCTGCCCAAACCAGGGAAGGAGCCGAATACCCCCTCCAATTTCTGTCCTATCTCCTTATTAACCACTTGCCGACCGTCCACTGCAGTTCGCCCCGGCTTTGGAAGGCGGCCTCAGAGCGAGGCTTGAAGCGCATGATTCAGCTGGCTCAGAAGGGTGACGTCATCAAACTTGGACGCGTTTCGTGAGTGTGCGCACTTGGATGTTGTAACAAGTCGTGCTCTTTTCTCAACAGACATGATAGGTATACCATAAAGGACCATTAATAAAGGAGAGAGGAGGAGATATGGGTGGGACTTTCTAAAAACAAAAACAAGGTGTACACGTGGCTCTGGGCATTATCAAAGGGGCTCTGAACACTATAAAAACATATATAAGAAGGCATATTAAAATATACAAGCGGCTCTAGATATTATCATCAAATCGGCTCCGGACATTATAAAAACATATAGAAAGGCATATTAAAAAATAGATTATAAAAATAGATTATGATACTAGATTATAATACAATAATGTTTAACATAAAAAAGCCACATAAGTGTGTAAAATAGATAATGAGTATTAAATAAATAAGTGAAATAAATAAAAAAAGAATAAAAAAAAAAAAATTGAACAAAAAAGAAGTTCTAATAATGATGATAATAAATATAATGGATATTAAATATATATATATATATATATATATATATATATATAATATATATCAAATTAATATATATATATAAATAAGCGAAACCAACTATAGATGGTACGTGTGACGGACCTCGTACCCAAGATGTCCGCCGTAACTGCTTCCTCTGTCCGGTACCACACAATCCAAGACCCCCTTAGCTTACCCAGTCACCAGACAACACCAGTGTAGGGTACATCAGGAATGAATCTTTATTTTTCATGTCACACATATATACAGTTGACAGATGACTCAAGCCTAACCTAATTAGCATGAGCTAATTATCTCAATCAACACTGGGCTCCTTCATTCAATTGCAGGGTTAATTAGCACACACAACAATAGGTGAAACACTTCTACAAGCCAGACTATACTCAATTACATAACACAGGTGGCTGGAGTTCATGAGTCATGACATTAGCGTCTCTTGCTAATATGCCAAATACACATACAGATTCTATGTGTATTGGGGGGCCAGCATGGACCTGAATCCAAGTACCACCAGCTCAGGGGTCCCAGGCCTGCAGCTCAAAGAGCACTGTTCCCCCAAATGCCAGGGCCCATAATCCCAAGGCAACAGGCTCGCACTCAGTCCCCTCCAACAGCCTGTGTCTCGGCCAGGTCCGTCACATTTCTCCCCTTTCGGCAGGAGACTAACACAGGAGGAGACCCCAGACGGGTTGACTCCGAAGTTAGTCAGTGGTTCCAGTCCTCTAATGCCTGTACCCACACAGTACCCCAAACAAATTGTTCCAAACAGAGCACGACTCACCCAGCCAACTTCTGCCTCTCTCATAGAACATATCCGCCGCTGGGGAGAGGCCTGGACTGGCCCTTCTCCCTGGAGTCTTTTCAGCCGCTGGAGAGAAGACAGGGTGACTGGGCTCACTCCATCATGCTGTTGGGGATCTGGGCCGACAGCCCAGCATCCCTGGGGTATACAGGTGGGGACTGCAGTCCCATCCCCCTTTACAGGAAATCTGCCCTCTGTTAGTTGTGGGCAGAGGCCAGCAGCACTTTGTTCCGTTGCCAGCAGTTCAGGTGGGTGTAGGAGCTTCCCTACATCATCTCCTCCAGCTAACTGTTGGGGAGAGAGGCCGACTGCCCCGGCTTCCTGGAACTCCACAGTTGTTGCTGGTGCTGGACAGAGGTGGGTAGCACTCTGCCCTGTTGCCAGCACTTCTGCTGGGGACTCCACATCCTCCGCTCTGGCAAACCATTGGGGCAGGAGGCTGGCTTCCTTTTCCATTCCCTCATCTGGCTGCTGGGACAACATGTCTCTGGTACTGTCTCCCAGGTGCACAAATCTTTGCTGGGGAGGAAAAATCGCTTTCTCCACCCTGGCCAACTGTTGGGGAGGGACGACAAACACCTCCTCTCCCTTCTCCCCCTGTATCTGCTGCTGGGAAGTGATTGCCACCTTCTCACCCTGAGCCTCCATAACTGCCACCGGTGTGGGGCAGAGGTCTTGGACCCTCTGTCCGGTGACCTGCGCTTCAGCTGGAGAAGTTCCTTGTAACTCCACGGATACTGCCGTTGGTGCTGGGCAGAGCTCAGTGAAGTTTGGCCCTAATACCAGCTCTTCTGATGGAGGCTCATGAGGTTGTTTTTCCTCAGCAGAAAAGTCTATTAAATCCCCAGTCTCTACAACTGATGGCTGGGGATAGAGGTTCACCACCTGTCCGTGGAACCTAGAAGATGCCATCGGTGCTGGGCAGAGGTTAGCAGAGCTCTGCCCTGTTGTCAGCACTTCCTGCATCCGCCATAAGACCTCCGCGTCCATAGCTGCGGGGGCAGGTGGGCAAAGCACTCTGTTACTATGCCACATCGCCGACTCTTCAGCCAGGATTTCAGAGCTGTCTGCTGGTATTTCCTCATAGTCCCAGGCAAAGGGAGCCCCACCCTGCTGCTGAGCAGAGTCTAGCAGCTGTATGTAGGCAATCTCCAGCTCCCATTCCTGAGCGGCCAGGAACTCCAAATCTTCCTGTGCCCAGAGCACTTCCGAGACGTTCAATCTTTGCTCTTTGTGCTCCATTATTTCCTCCAAACGCCACTCCAGATCACTCCCAAAGTCGGGGTCCTCGGACAGCCTCCAGTACAACAATCCCAGGCCATTATAATCAAAGCCTTCTGTGGGCCTGTCATCCGCTGTCCACGGTCACACTTGGGCTACATACCACCGGAGGGCTCTGTAGCTCTCGTCCAAACGCATTTCTGCCCGGATCAGCCTGCTTAACTCAGCTGTCCACTCCTGCTTCGGTTGTTCCCCCAATAACAACATTCGTACTTCATACTGCGACCAGTACCTTACATGGATGGAGGGGAGAACTTTTCCCTGGTGTCGCTGCTCACAGGCTAGCGCTTCTTTCCAGAGTTGTAGGCGAACAGAATCATACCATCCCAGCAGGACCTGCACCGATACTGGTCCTCTGTGCTGTATCCGCATCTCTCGCAACCTCCTTCCGAATTCCTCTTCCATGATGACGTATCTGTACCTCTGCTATCCGGGCCTTGGATCCAGGTGATGGTTTGGATGTGTTCACGACAAGGAAGCACGATCCCACCGCTGCCAGCCAATTGTGACGGACCTCGTACCCAAGATGTCCGCCGTAACTGCTTCCTCTGTCCGGTACCACACAATCCAAGACCCCCTTAGCTTACCCAGTCACCAGACAACACCAGTGTAGGGTACATCAGGAATGAATCTTTATTTTTCATGTCACACTTATATACAGACAGATGACAAGCCTAACCTAATTAGCATGAGCTAATTATCTCAATCAACACTGGGCTCCATCATTCAATTGCAGGGTTAATTAGCACACACAACAATAGGTGAAAACACTTCTACAAGCCAGACTATACTCAATTACATAACACAGGTGGCTGGAGTTCATGAGTCATGACATTAGCGTCTCTTGCTAATATGCCAAATACACATACAGATTCTATGTGTATTGGGGGGCCAGCATGGACCTGAATCCAAGTACCACCAGCTCAGGGGTCCCAGGCCTGCAGCTCAAAGAGCACTGTTCCCCCAAATGCCAGGGCCCATAATCACAAGGCAACAGGCTCGCACTCAGTCCCCTCCAACAGCCTGTGTCTCGGCCAGGTCCGTCACACCGCCGGACTTTCCAGCGGGGCTTCGCCGGACTTTCCGAGACGAGCAATAAATTAAAGCGGCTAACATTCAAAACAAACAAAGTCAAGGAAATATAGATAGAAAAATGTAGAGCTAAAATGTAACACACTGTGTAGGAGTGACTAATAAATACCAAAAGCCTAAGACGTGTGTCCAAAAACACACGATATGAGGCAAGTATCGGCAATAATGTGAAATCAATCGCGTGTGCCGCTAAAGGCTACGCAATGTGACATATAAAAACCAATGTGACATAAATAATATATACCAAAGGCCTAAAACATGTATCCAGAAAATACACGATAGGCGGCAAATATCAACAATAATGTGACATCAATGGTGTGTGCCACTGAAGGCAAAACAATGTAACATATGAAAAAACAATACGACATAAGTACTAGGTGCAAATGAAAACACCATAGACCAAAATGTTGTAATATAAAGTCCACATTGAGTGAAACGCTGATGAAAAGCGAATCCTTCAAGGTAACTCAGGAACAGGAGGAGACTGGATAGGGATAACTAAACCCGGCTTGACTGATGACATAAAGAGGTAGGGTACTCTTACCGCAAGGGTTGGATACAGCTACCATACGGTATTTGTATCAAATAGGCTTATGCGCTAGACCTCTTGCGCCAACGGGTACCGGATCAGGAAAGCAGGAATCGGAGGTAGACACGAGACCACAGCAGGTAGATGAACCGATCACCACAGCCATCTCCGCAAACACGATCAGGCGCCTCTTATGGACAGGCCTTCCTTGTATGACCACCAAGACAGTCGGGAAGCCCACTCAGTGAAATGGAAATCCCAAAAGCCCTCCGCAGGGGAAAAGAAGTGAGAGATCCTCAGAAATGCCCGCCTCAAGCGGGAAAGCGACTCCATCCACATGGTGCAGGTCAAAGGGATTTTGAAACCCTCCGGAACAAGGGTATTATTACAGTTCCCCTTTGGCATGTGACAAATAAAATCTCGAGAGTATAAAACAGAAAAATAGGTCGAAATGTGAGAAGTATGAGACCAGCCAGGGGGCCAGCTATATCTCATCCACTTCTCACACTTTTGCCCTACAACCTTTCTCCTCACTTCTCTCCCCTCACTACCCGACTATGACGAATATTTTTGTTTTGACACTCTTTCCACAGTTACTCAGTTCGAGATTTTATTTGTCATCATCCGGACCGCCACTGCATGTGAATATCCTCTGACTTTCCTCCTCCGTATTTGCGAAAAATTTTTTGACCTGCACCAATGGCATCATAACCCGTTCCTCTGGGCTGCCTTAGACTACTTTCGCTTCCATCTCTCTCTTCTTTTGACCCCCTGGATTTATTTTTTTGGGATTTTACTGAGTGGACTGTCTCGGGATCATACATAACCTGTCCATAACTCTCTCAGGCCTGATCGTGCCACCCAGTGGTGCGGTGTGCAGTGATGCCCTTGTGGTTCTATTGGGTTTCTACCATGCTGTGGTGTACTACTTTCTCCGATTCTTAACCTGCTTTCCTGATCCGGATTATTTAATACCCTCTGTTTGGCGCAAGAGGTCTAGCGCATTTAAAACTTTTTTTTATAAGCAACCTATTTGATACAAATACGTATGGTTAGCCACTCCATATCCAATCCATTGCGGTAAGAGTATTCCTACCTCATATTTGATGTCCCTCATCAGTCAAGTTCTCCCCGGGTTTTTTATTTTTAGTTTCCCTTCCCTCTCCCTCTACTCCTTCTTCTCTTCCCCTCCCTTTCTTCCCTCATTATCCCTATCCAGTCTCCTCACTGTTCTGAGTTGGAACCTTGAAGGATTCGCTTATTTTCATCAGCGTTTCACTCGGATGTGCTGTTTATGTGGACTTTATATTACAACATTTTGGTCTAAATCCATGGTGTTTTCATATTGCTAGCTAAACGATGCCCCTTCCAAACTACTTGACACGTTATCAGATGACTTGGGTAGATTTCTATTTTGCACCTAGTACTATGTCGTCAATTGTTTTTTCATATGTCCAACATTGTTTTGCCTTCAGTGGAACCCCCATAATAAGTACACCATTGATCCGCCGTCACATTATTGTTGATACGTTTTTGCGCCTATCGTGTGTTTTTGGATACTCGATACCTCTCCCTTGATTTAGGCCTTTGGTATACTTATTATTTATGTGACCACATTGGTTTTTATTGTCACATTGCGTTGTTTTTCTACTTTAGCGGCACACACGATTGACTTACTTCAACTCCCGACATAGCCTATTGCCGATACCCCTGCCTCATATGTGTGTCCTTTTGGACACACGTAACTTAGGCTGGCTTTTGGTATTTATTACTCACTACCCCCCTATCTCACAGTGTGTTACATACTTAGCGCTACCCATTTTTCATGAACTCTATATTTCTTGACTTTGTCTCCCTGTTTTATATGGGATTATTCCCGGCCGCTTAAAGCCCTCAATATTCATCATTATTGCAATATCATTGACGCAGTAGCGCAGACTATATTTAAAAATTTTGGGCCTTCCCTATTTTATATTTCAACGAACGTGTGACTTGTCCACACTCGCCCGGACTTCTCCTTGACGCGGACAATCCGTGGGAAAAAGTCCACAGTGCTTGGACTTTTTTGAAAATGAACTGAGAATTACCTACCACTACTACAGGACTTGCCACACGGAGCAAAGTTCTGTATTTATTCACTGTCCCTTTAGAACGTAACTGCAGGTAGACAGAACTAGCGAAGCCATCTAACCAGAATCAGTGGACTGCTGCCGCGCTCAATCCCCGTCACCCCCCTAGCTTTACGCATGATTTAAAGATTCCTTCCATGGAATCCCTACTAGGCCCGCTGAAAAAACGGTTTCCCCCCAAAATCTCAGACCCTTATCCCCTTCGAGCACGCAGCCGAGGTGAATTGGTCGGCCACTTACCCCCTTCGGCCAAAGGAAAGGGATGGGGATGAGCGAGATCTCCCCCCCCCCCCCCCTTTTGCCGTACCAGGCCGGTCCCTCAAGAAAATGCATACAAACTAACTTCTAGATGGTACAGGACTCCTCTCAAACTACATCGTATGTTCCCAAGCTCCCCACCGCATTGGGGGGTTTGATCGTTCCTGGGGAAAGGGGGGCCGTGCGCTTTCCCCACCCCACCCCATTTCCGTTCCCTGGCCAGCACCTTGTGCCCATGTTGATGAGGACCACATTGCGGACTGGGCGTATCGTCAGGATCCGACATGGAAAAACCCTGGCCATTGGGGTTGTCTGGGAGTCTGCGGGCAGTTTGGGGGCTTATCTTGCTCAACATCTCTCTGAATCTGGGAGCCCCCTGTTAATAAGGGGGCCCCCTGCTCAGGCACAGGTTATAACCCTTAATGCTATCACCATGTTTTGGTGCCCATTTGCTGCTGGGTGTATTTCGGAGCTAAAATATTTTGGGTAAATACGTATAGTGACCCCCAAGTCACAAATGACATACTTGAAACACTTAACCTAATGCATAGAAACACTAATCACGAAGGTAACCCCCAAAAAAAAAAAAAAATTTAAATTTATTCAATTGGAGGCTTGGAAGCATGAGACCAGCCTTCCACTCTCTACTTCTAATTGGTAGGGTGTCAATCTAAATTTTAAAAGATGCACCAAGATTCTCTCTTCTTTTACTGATTTTACAGTGTTCCTCTATTTTTTGTGGCGGTTTCTAACACTCCGTGTGGCGCAAGAGGGGTCCCCTGCTTCTTCTTATCAGCGCCTAAACAGCAAGCTCTTTAGCTCGTTCCTATGGAGCTTTTTGGACACCCATTTGCACCTAGAGTGAGTCTCTGTACATTACAGGATAACCCTATGGACAGGCCCTTGGGAGGACTGGCCCTTTCACGATTGACATTTGTTCATATCGTGTGTTTTTGGACACACGTCTTAAGCCCCATACACAATTTTTGCATGGATTCTGTCCGTATTTTATGACGGACATGGTCCGACGGACCTGGTCTCGGATAATCCGCGCGTGTGTATGGGGCTTGCAGGCTCATCACAGTAGCGCAGTTTTTCATTTCCGCGTGTGACTTGACTTCTTATTTGACTTGCCACACGGAGCAGAATGTAACTGCAGGTAGACAGGACTAGCGAAGGCAGTGACTGCTGCCGCGCTAGCCCCGTCACCTGGCGGTCCCCCCAAATCTATCTCAGACCCTTATCCCGAGCACGCAGCCCGGCCGGCCAGGAAAGGGGATGGGGATGAGCGATGCGCCCCCCCCCCCCTCCTGAGCCCCCCCACCCAAAGCACCTTGTGTTAAAAATACAATTGGAGGCTTGGAAGCATCTTCCACTCTCCTTAATTGGTAGGGTGAATCTACTTAAGATGAAGATACTGACAGTGTTCCTCTATTTTTTGCGCAACACTCCCGTGTGGGTCCCCTGCTTCTTCTTTCAGCGCCTAAACAGCCTCTTTAGCTCGTTCCTATGGAGCTTTGGACACCCCAGAGTGAGTCTCTGTACATTACAGGAACCCTATGGACAGGGAGGACTGGCCCTTTCTGACTTGTTCAAGTATTTTATTGCAGGACAGATGGTATTTGCCAGACGGTGGTTAACAAGGGATGACGGGGATGCAGCGACAGTACTGGAGGCTGCTCTAGTGGGATCCTATGAGAGTCTTTACTATTTAGTGTTTAGAGGGCCACAGGCAGCGGTGCCTTTGACTGGCTCCATGTGTGTTACTATTCGCGCGTGGGACAGGGCAAAGGTACTAATGCACACAGACACAGAGGCCTGGTCACCAGACACACCATTGTGGCTCAATTCCAGGTCATCCCATTTTAGCGATATCCCAGATCCAGTAATATGGGCCAGAGTTGGCATCAAACAATTAAAGAACATAGTAGGGGGGGAGCTGCTTTCCTATAATCAATTGAAAGATAAACATGATCTCCCAAACTGGTACTTTTTCCGTTATCTGCAGCTGAGGCATGCGTTTTTTGCACAGTTTGGCACAGGAGCAGTGTTACTCCAATCCTCACCTTTAGAACAGTTGCTCTGTGATGAGTCTGTGCGGAAGACGCTGTCGGAAACATATAAAGAGCTATTTGCAGAAAGGCCTGCAGCACTCAGTAAATGTAGATAGAAATGGAGCTCACTTGTTCCCAATCTCCAAGGTGATGACTGGGACGATATGTGGGACCACCCTTTTCAGGTCCTAGTATCGGCCCGTGACAGGTACATCCAATTCAAGATACTTCACAGGGTATATTATACCCCAGCGAGACTAGCCAGCATCTATGGTTTGAATGGCGCCACCTGCTGGCGTTGTAACGCGGCAGGGTCGGACTTTGATCATGTATTCTGGCAGTGTCCGTCCATACAGGTATTTTGGACAGGGGTCACAAAGACCATCCAGGAGCTAATCCTGCTACCTGTCCCCATGACGATATCGGTATGTATGTTGGGCCTGGTGGAGGAGGTAGCACCACTTAAGGCACAAAGAACAATGATCTCTTTCACCTTATTTTATGCACGCAAAGCCATCCTTTTATGCTGGAAAAAACCTGAGGCCCCATCCTTCGCCTTCTGGAAAGGCATAGTGAATAGAGCACTACCCTTATATAAAGCCACCTACTTAAGTAGGGTTGCCCCAAAAAATTTGAGAAGGTATGGCAGTGCTGGCTCTCTTCGGATGGTACTGTCTGAGTTACTGCATGAGTAATGGGTTTAATATTATACGAAAGAAACATGCACTGCTTGAAATGACGAGACAGGCGGTACAGCTACTAGGTGATTGTGATTATTGTTTTACCTGAGCATGTATTGTAAAATGATTTGAGTAGCCTGGAGGGCACGTGATTGTGTTTACCCTCCTGTTATACTTGGGACATTGCACAACGGGGAGGGGGGGAGGGGGGAATTAATGTGGGGTTCTGTTATTGTTGTTTATCGCTGTTTTAAAAAACTGTGAATAAAAAGAATTTTCCAAAAAAAATAAGAGGGCCCCCAGATCCCACCCAGCCCCCCACCCTATGTGAATGAGTATGGGGTACGATGTACCCCTACCCATTCACCTAAGGTGTAAAGTGTAAATAAAAAAAAACATACAATTTTTTAAAAAATATTTTATTGCACTGCTCCGGCGGTCTTCTTCCGTCTTGGGGGGTCTTCTCGCCGGACTCCTCCGCTATTTTACCTAGCTCTTTTACCGAGCAGAGGAGCCCGGCTACCTTCTTCGTCGTCTCCGCCGTCGTCTGGGGGTCTCGATCCGCCTTCGGGGGTCTTCCGGGGTCTCTTCTGTTCTTGCCGCTGTCGTCGCTTTCTGCGCCGCCGCCTTCCGGCGGACATTCCCGCGGGAAAGTCCGCTCGTGTGTACGAGGCATTAGAATGAATGCTTTCTACATATTCACTCCATATACTAGAGATGCTATATTAGCTGCATATACTGTACCATCTATAGTTGTTGGTTTCGCTTATTTATATATAATTTATTTCCTTAATTTGATTGATACTACATTTTCTATTATGTCCAGCTATATTTAATATAGTATATTTGTATATATTATATATATATATATATATATATTTTTTTTTTTTAAATATCCATTATATTCATCATCATTATTAGAACTTCTTTTTTTTTTGTTTTTTTATAATTTTTATTATTAATTTCACTTATTTATTTAATACTCATTATCCATTTGACACACATATGTGGCTTTTTTATGTTAAACATTATTGTATTATAATCTAGTATCATAATCGATTTTTTAATATGCCTTTCTATATGTTTTTATAATATCCGGAGCTACTTTGATGATAATATCTAGAGCCGCTTGTATATTTTAATATGCCTTCTTATATATGTTTTTATAATGTTCATAGCCCCTTTGATAATGCCCAGAGCCACGTGTATGCCTTGTTTTGGTTTTTAGAAAGTCCTGCCCATATCTCCTCCGCTCTCCTTTATTAATGGTCCCGTATGTATACCTGTCATGTCTGTTGAGAAAGAAGCGTGACTTGTTACAACATCCAAGTGCACATGCTCGCGAAACGCGTCCATGTTTGATGACGTCACCCTTCTGAGCCAGCTGCATCGTGTGCTTCAATCCTCGCTCTGAGGCCGCCTTCCGAAGCCGGCAAATTCACATGTCGGAAGAGCTACGGTCTTCAGTGACTAGCAGCAAGGATGTGCATGGCACAGTACCTGGGAGCGTCATCACGACATATATATACCATGCCTGTCACTTTCATCTAAATGTGTGTAGTGTGAGTGTATTTGCTGTGAGATTAAAGCCGTCTGTTCAAACTACTGCAACCAGAGGCGCCTCTCCATTTGTGTTTTGGTATAAAAAAGTGTCTGTATACTTATTTCAATTGGCTTTGCTGAACGCTCATGTGCTATACAGAGCTTCAGGATGAACTGGATCCTTCCTTAAATTCCAGGAAGAGATCATCAGAGCCCTTCTGTTTCCAGATGGTGCTCTGGCCCAACGTCGCAAATGCAGTAAGCCGGCTGCATGAGAGGCATTTTCCGCATGTCCTCTCTGGTGCCCCTACCCAAAGAACACCCCAAAGAAGATGTTGTGTCTGTAGAAAGCGCGGATTTAGGAGTGACACCCGCTTTTATTGTCCCTCCCGTCCTGATCAACCTGGTCTTGGTGACTGTTTCAAACGCTATCACACACTAGTTGAGTATTAGCGTAGGGTACAGCACCACACAGTCATAGGCACACGTACACAGGGTCTCGAAAGATGTGTTGGCCATCACATTTTGAGAGACCCTAACCTGCAACGTTCAGTTTATAGTTTTTTTACAGTTTTTATAAAAGTGAAAAAAGTAAAAAAAAAAACACACACACACACACAAAAACACAATAAAAAATAAAAAAGCCAAAAATAGTTGTGGTTGTATTTTTCATCTCTCTCTCTCTCTCTCTCTCTCTCTATTGTTCTCTCTCTTATGTCTTATGTCTTATCTCTCTACTTTCCACTACTTTCCACTCTACTGTTCACTCACTATTGTTCTATATCTATCGTTCTCTCTTGGTTTTATTTTTACTATGTTTTATTGTATTTGCTTTGCAGGTATGGCGTGTTATACTGTAATGTTTGTTTTATTGTTAACCATCATTTGCGTAGCAGGTACACCATTCAGCTACAGCGCAGATTTATTTATCTTGACAGCTACAGTGTTTGCTCCCATGATAGATAAAGCCGTGATTCCAACGCTGTAGGAGGTAATTTCACCACCACAGTTAAAAAAAAGAGCATATATGCCGAAGCATGGGGCAGCAGGGGTGGAGGAGCGATTTGCTCCTAACTTTTGGGACGGATGCCGCCATGCTTCGTCATATATATATTTTAGGCACAGATTGCGTTAAAAGATGTTTTCTTTTTTTTTTTGTATTTGCTTTGCAGGTATGGTATGTCTTATGCCCCGTACACACGGTCAGAAATTCCGACCACAAAATCCGTCGGATTTTTTCCGACGGATTTTGTCCGACACTGGTGTTGCATACACACGGTCGGACAAAGTTGTCGGAAAATCCGATCATCCTGAACGTGGTGACATTCGTTGCGTACAACGGGACTACGTAGAGGCTAGTAGCCAATAGCTTTGGTCTTGTAATCTGAGCATGCGTGGCACTTTGTCCGTCGGAATTCGCTACACACGATCGAAAAAAGTCCGATAGGACTTTGTTGTCGAAAAATTTGAGAGCAGGAGATAAAACTTTGTCCGTCGGAAAATCCGACGGAAAAAGTCTGATGGAGCCTACACATGGTCGGAATTTCCGACAACATTGTTCGATAGGACATTTTCCGTCGGAAAATCCGACCGTGTGTGGGGCATTACTGTTATACTGTAATGTTACTTTGTTTGATTGTTAATCATCATTTGCTTAGCAGGTACGCCATTCAGTTGCAGCGCAGATTTATTTATCTTGACAGCAACAGCGTTTGCTCCCTCGATACATAAAGCCGTGACTCCAGCGCTGTAGACGGTGATTTCACCACCACAGTTAAAAACAAAATGGTGCATGTATGTATTCTAATGGTGGGCATACCCACCGATCAATCTCTTTTTTTAATTCAGCCCACAGGCTGCATGAAAAAAAAGATTCCAATATATGCCCAACAAGGACCAGCAATGTACTGGTATGTTGCTGGACTTTTTTTTTATAAATTGTATTTTTATTGAAAAATATTTCCATGGTAACATTTACAAACATTACAGACAAAATGGGTCATTTAACAGAAGCAGTGTTCACTTAACAAAAAATAAATTTTAAAATTATAATAAAAAGTAATAAAAAAAAAGAACAAAGTAGGGGAAGAGAAAGAAGTCACATGTATAATTTGGGATACATATCGCAGTAATTAGGACATAGGTCTAAAGCCATTAACAATTTGTTGGTTGTCTATCAGAGTGGAGGTTTCAAACATATGGAACAATTCCCTCAAGACATGGCATGAGCTGGAATACATCCAGGTATGAAAGGGGAGAGGAGATCTATTTATACAGAGGGGTGGAAGCACCGCAGTGGGATTTATGAGTAGATTGACGGCGGGATGACACGGGGCAATGTGGTCAGAGGAGACAGACCGTAAGTCGAGTTGTCCCAGGGAGCCCAAATCCTATCAAACCTGTCAATCTTATCTTCTACCATAGCTGTCATGTGCTCCATTCTGTGGATATCTTTGATACTTTGAACCAGCTGGATCTGAGTTTGGGGTTGAGAGGATAACCAGCTAGAGGGTATAGTTCTTTTAGCTGCAAGTAAGATAAAGGAGGCAAGTTTGTTCGTCACCTTCCTGGCTCCAGGGAAGGGGAGACCTAGGAGAAGATGGATCGGATCTAATGGGATGGGGATAGTAAGTATCTGTTGTAGCATTAGCGAAACCATGGACCAAAAGGGGGAGATCAGGTTACATTGCCAAAAGATGTGGTAATGCGTCCCTCTGGCTTTTCCGCACCTCCAGCACAAAGGAAACAGAGATGGGTCGTAGCGGTGGATGACCTCAGGGGTCCTGTACCAGAACAGTAAGACTTTATATGCTGTCTCCTTCTGTGCCACACATCTAGATGTTTTAGAGGTTGAGGACCAAATTTTGGACCACTGAGGGACCGTAATTTGTTGTTGTATGAGCTGTGACCATTTATGCATATAGGAGTGAGGGTGTGCTGTAAGTGAAGTCTTTTCCTGGAGTATTTGATAAATGTTAAAGATTAGTTGCGCCTGATAGGGGCCTTGAGAACGGGTAAGTTAAAAGGGCGTTGGTTTGGTGAGTGTAAGGGTGGGGGAAAGTCCAGAGAAATAGTGGGTTATTTGGAGATAGGAATACCTCACGTGACTTGGGATTTGGCTTTTGGATTGGAGGGCTGGGAATGGTTTTATTTTACGTGTGACTGGGTGTACGAAGTGGCAAAGCTGAAACAATCCCTCTCTTGCCCAGGGGAACATACGGATGTGTGAGAGACTGTCAGGGATTAAAGCGTTAAAAAGTACATTAGAAAGGGGGGGCATGGGGACAAAAGAGCAAATTTGGAGAGGCAGGCTCGCTATATCCTAAGTGTGAACAGCATGGGACCCAGACAGAGGTCCTGAAGTCTGGGGTCTGACACTACAACGGGTGACCAGACCAGGGAGCGAGGATGAGTCGGATATAGGGAGCCTATCCCTATCTCCGTCCAGCGGTTTGGGGGCCTCAGGCTGGATCACAACACCACCACATGCAGATGGGATGCCAAATAATATTTATAAACGTCAGGAGCACTCATACCACCTTGACCTTTGGGAGCAAAGATAACCGTGCTTGCCACTCTATGGGCTCGGCCTCTCTAAATAAAGCTGAGGAACCACCTCCTAAGTAATTTGAACTGAGCCATTGGGATGGGGACCGGGAGGGTTTCAAAAAAATATAATAATTTCGGCATGATAGACATCTTCAGTACATTAATCCTGCCTATCCAAGACAACAGGAGGAGGTTCCAACGTGTTAACATAGCATTGATAGATTTAAACAGAGGTAGGTAGTTGGTCGAGTAGAGGGAGGAGTAATATGTCGTGAGTTGCACCCCTAGATATTTGAGGGACGTAGTGCACCAACGAAAGGGATAACAGCTTTTTAGGTTTATAAGATCCTCCGGAGGTAGGTGAAGTGGGAGGGCTTCTTTTTTCGAAGTGTTGATTTTATTTATAACCCGATAGGGAGCTAAATTAGGATAATAGGACGTGTAAGGATGGGAGGGAAGTATGGGGTTTAGATAGGGTGAGGAGAACATCATCCGCAAAAAGGGACAACTTATACTCCCTTTAATGCATGGGGACCCCTTTTATTTTGAGGTGAGATCTAATAGCCTCTGCAAGTGGTTCTAGGCATAGGATAAAGAGGAGTGGGGAAAGGGGACAACCTTGCCTAGTTCCATTCGACTTTGGAAATGTTTGGGAAGTGAAGGAAGCTAATCGGACCTGGGAAGATGGGTTGGAATAGAGGGATTTCAGGGCTAGGAGGAAGGGACCCTTAAGCCCAAACTTAGTGAGGGTTGCGAACATGTAGGGCCAGCTTAATCTATCAAATGCCTTTTGGGCATCTAGGCTAAGAATCAGGGCGGGGCGTCAGACTCTGTTTAGCATGTCAATAAGATCAATGGTACGCCGTGTGTTGACACCTACATGTCTAGTAGGAACAAAGCCTACCTGGTCCCTATCTATTCGTTTCGGCAGGAATTGGGATAGGCGGTTGGCCAGAATTTTTGTGAACAATTTATAATCTGAATTCAAAAGTGCGATTGGCCTGTAATTGTCTGGGAGAGTCGGGTCCTTGTCCGGTTTTGGTATGACCGTGATGTAGAAATGGAGAAACTGTTGGTGGGGTAGGATGCCTTGGAGGAGAGAATTGTACAAGGAGACTAGGTGTGTTGACAGAATTGGGAGAAAGGTCTTATAATAGGAGTATGGGAGGCCATCCGGGCCAGGGGTTTTGTGAGCTGGAAGGGACTTGACAGTGTCAGATAATTCTTCATCTGAGATGGGTTCATTTAGTATTTGTACATCTGAGTCTGATAGCTTAGGTAGATTCAAGTCAGACATGAATTCCTCTAAAGCTGCCGAATCAAATGGGGGGTGGAGACTGGGGGTAAGACAGTTATAGAGTTTGTCATAGAACTCACCAAAAACCTGGGTCATGGTCTGTGGGCAGAAGGTGGGGGTCCCATCGGATTGTTTGATGTGGTCTGGGAATGAATGATAGGGCCTAGGATTAAGTCTGGAGACCAGCATTCTGTGAGGCTTGTTTGAAAACTCATACAATTTTTGTTTAGCCCACAGGAGTGATTTATCTATATTGGACAGGTCTAGAGATTTTACTCTGTGTTTTAGAGAGGTTACTGCACGCAGCCGGCCCACCGTGGGAGAACGAAGCAAAGCTTTTTCTGCAGCTTGAAGCTCCGACAGTAGGGAGGATTTCAAGAAAGCTGTGTCCTTTTTTCTTTGTGATCCAACGGCAATACACTGCCCTCGGAAGAACGCCTTATGGGCCTCCCAGAGGGTGGATTGGCTCTGGGCACAGAGCCTTTGTTTAAGTGAAAATATTCAGTTAGGGCCGCTGTAAGTTTACTATTAGTGTCAGGGTGTTTAATCAGGGATTCATTAAGTCTCCAGTGACACTTCCTAGGAAATGCCGCTGATAGGCTTAAGTCCAGGGTAAGGGGGGCGTGGTCCGACCAGGTAATTGGACCCAGGTTGGATGCCACTGTGTGTGACAGCAGGGGGGCAGTAAAAAGAAAGTAGTCTAATCTAGAGAACATCTTGTGAGGGGGGAATAAAACGAAAATTGCCTACCAGAGGGATGCTTGATTCGCCATGCGTCCAAAAGGTGATGTTTTCGGATCAGTTTTCAAAAGGAGGTGGCCAGGGAGTTCGAGGCGGAGGAAGGTGTGGTGAGGAATAAAGATTTCCTGTCTCGGGTGGGAAAGGGCACAGCATTAAAGTCACCTCCTATCACCGTGAAGGGGTGGGAGAATCTCTGTAATCTTTCGAAAGCTTCAGTAAGAAACTTGACCTGACCTGAATTGGGGGCATATATGTTCATGATCGTTATAGGATTAGACAAGTATGAACCCTGTAGAATTATATAACGACCATGAGGGTCCAAATGGGTGGACTTGATCTGGATAGGGCATGTGCGTCTTATCAATATAGCTACCCCAGCTTTTCCAGAGGGGTCAGATGCCAAATAGAATAATGGAAACAGTTTAGAAGCAAAGTTCGGGGATCCCCCAGCCCGGAAGTGTGTCTCCTGGACCAGGATCACATCCGCGCCTGAGGCCCTGAACTCTCGTAATGCCAGCCACCTTTTCTTTATAGAGTTCAGGCCCTTTACATTATTAGACAAAAATTTCAAAACCATATTATGTCAGGGTAATTAAGCCAAAGGGTACTTGAATTAATGAGCGGAGGGTCCGCTGTAACCCGGTGTAAGGGAAGCCAAAAGGTATACCATATCCTGTCTAGTAATACAATATAAGTAAGACAATCAAAATTACTGCATAGATTGACAATATTAATTAAAAAATAAAAATAAAAGTGGACACAATGATATGAATGAGAATAGCAGAGAAGAGCATGAGAAAAAAAAAAATGAGACGAGGGAAAAATAAAAGAAGGTAAAAAAAATAATAAAAATTGTGACCATTCGAAAAAAGGGATCATGGGGTGGTCCAAAAAGGGGACCAGTGAGGAGGGTGTAGTGTAGCAACAATGAGGCCAACTCGGTCTAAAAAAAACAAAAACAGTCAACATGAGAAAACCTGTGAGGATTATTCCTCTCAGGGGTCCTCGGCCGCAGCCTAATGACTTGTGGGGGAGCATAGCGGTCTTCAACATGGGGAGAGGACCGTGATGTCCCGTCACAGCGATCCGGCGAAGTTAGTGACAGTTTAGGTGCTCCCTATTGCCTCCATGTCAAGAGTAGTTGAGGGAGGAGGGATTCAGCTTAGATAAGCTCAACAAAAAACAAAACGGTTAGAATTAACTAGACTAAAAGAGTGAGGTGCCCTTAAAAAAAAGGGGAAAGCACATCGGTGATTGCCTGATGAAAAAAAGACAGAACTGTCCCCCGTGGGAGGGAATTGACATGGCAGTCATGTTCCCCTGGGGGGAAAGAAAAAAATAAATGAGAACCAGATGGGGTTCATGCAGGCCATAAAGAGGGTGGTTTGGATCGTTGAAAACGTTGAGGTGTGGAGTAGGCTCCGGATCCTCTTCCTCTCACTGGGGTCCAGATCCTGGTAGGGGCCGAGACGTGCTGTGGGGTGGTTGGAGGAGCCTGGTCAAATTCTGCAGGGAGTGGAGGTAGGCCCAACCGCTTCAGAAATGCCTCACTTTCCTGAGGATCACGCAGGGTGTGTTGGACCCCCTCTATGGTGACACTTAGATGGAAGGGGAAGCCCCAGTAGTATGGGACCTTGTGCTCTTGGAGGTGAGAAGTAGACATGTGCGATTAGTTTCGTACTAATCGGAAATTCGTACTAATCGGAAATTCGTACGAATTTTTTCGAAATTCGTACGAATCCGAATTACGAATTTTCACGAATACGAATTCTGTACGAAATACAAAATTTCGTTTACGAATTTCGGATCCAAATTATCCGAATCCAAACTACCAAATAACTAATTTCAACTAATAGGAAAGTAATTATAGCGGATATAACGAATGATTCAAATGAATTCGAGATTCAGTATAACGAATATCAACACTCTACGAATAATAACAAATTATCCGAAAACGTATTAACGTTACATAACACAAGTCTATTGTCTACCAATCACTCAGAGGAAGTACGAAATACGAAATTTCGTATTCGTAAACGAAATTTCGTATTTCCTCTGAGGGATTTGTGAACAATAGACAGTAGACTTGTGTTATGTAACGTTAATACGTTTACAGATAATTTGTTATTATTTGTAGAGTGTCGATGTTCGTTATCCAAATTAACGATTCGTACGAAATTCGTATTTCGTACGAATCCAAATTAAATTTCGTACACGAATTACGTTTTTTTTTTATACGAAACGGAACGAAACGAAACACATTTTTGGACGGCTCCCATGTCTAGCGAGAAGTGATGGGCCTTAGGGAGCGTCGCTTGGCCAATGTGATAGGAGAGCGGTCGCTGAACAATTGGATTATGTCCCCCTTGAATTCAATGCTGGGCTTGTTTCGTGTGGCTCTTGTCAGGGCCTGCTTGCTCATAAAAGTGGAAACGTACCACTATGTCACGAGGCCTGGCCCCCGCTAGGGGTTTAGGGGCCAGGGACCTATGGGCCCGATCGAGACGCCAATCTATGTCCACTATTTTGTGTGCCAGGGCGTTGAAAAGGCAGAGGAGATATGGCCTTATGTTTAGAGACAGAATTTTTAAGATTGGCATTTTCCTCTTCAAGAGCCTGCACATATTGCAGAGTATCGTCAAATTTTGTTTCCAGGGTAGCAGTGCGTTCCCCAAGGGCGTCTATTTCCCCTCTGAGCTCTCTCCTTCCCCATCTCCTGAGCAATGTCCCTGGAAACCTGCTGGGCCAGGGCCTGTAGTTTTAGGTCCCTCAGCTCTGGTGTGAGAGTCTGCTGAGAGGAGGGAGGCATTTGCGTTGGGGGTGGCTGCTGCATGGGGTCCTCAGACATAAGGGTGCGGCTGTGTAATTAAGGCCGGGGATGCAGGCCTAGTTAAGAAGCTGTCCAAAGTGGAGGAGGGCCACAGGGGTTGTGGGGCACGATAGAATGATTGCTGGTCCCCAATGTTTCCCATGAAGTGCCAGGGAGTGTTAGGGAGGCTAAGAGGCTTAGCCCTGGCTCAAATGGTGTCCGCATTGGCTAGTGAGGGGCCTCGGATCGTGGGACAGGACCGGAGCTCACGGATCACGCGTCCACCATCTTGGAAAGTGCGTATGCGCATCATGTTGCTGGACTTTGAGTGGTTACTGTATACTAGAATGATGCCTGTGGGTTTAGGTATCATCTTGGTATCATTCTTTTCAGCCAGAGGTCAGCTTTCATGTAAAAACAATCCTAGTGGCTAATTAGCCTCTAGACTGCTTTTACAAGCAGTGGGAGGGAATTCCCCCCCCCTCCCACCGTCTTCCATGGTTTTCTCTGGCTCTCCTGTCCCAACAGGGAACCTGAGAATGCAGCCGGTGGTTCTGCCAGCTGACCATAGAGCTGATCAGAGACCAGAATGGCTCCAATCATCTCTATGGCCTAAGAAACCGGAAGCTACGAGCATTTCACGACTTAGATTTCGTCGGATGCAAACAGCGCCATTGGGAAATTGGGAAAGCATTTTATCACACTGATCTTGGTGTGATCAGATGCTTTGAGGGCAGAGGAGAGATCTAGGGTCTAATAGACCCCATTTTTTTAAAAAAAGAATACCTGTCACTACTTATTGCTATTATAGGGGATATTTACATTCCCTGAGATAACAATAAAAATTATAAAAAAAAAATAAAAATGAAAGGAACAGTTTAAAAATAAGATAAAAAAGCAAAAAAATGTATAAAAATAAATAAATGAATAATAATAAAAAAAAAGCACCCCTGCCTCCCCCCCTGCTCTAGCGTAAAGGCGAACGCAAGCGTTGGTCTGGCATCAAATGTAAACAGCAATTGCACCATGCATGTGAAGTATCACCGCAAAGGTCAGATCGAGGGCAGTAATTTTAGCAGTAGACCTTCTCTGTAAATCTAAAGTGGTAACCTGTAAAGGCTTTTAAAGGCTTTAAAAATGTATGTAGATTGTCACTGCTGCATGTTTGTGCGCAATTTTAAAGCATGTCATGTTTGGTATCCATGTACTCAGCCTAAGATCATCTTTTTTATTTCATCAAACATTTGGGCAATATAGTGTGTTTTAGTGCATTACAATTAAAAAAAAAGCGTGTTTTTCCCCCAAAAAAGTGTTCTAAAAATCGCTGCGCAAATACTGTGTGACCAAAAAAATGAAACACCCACCATTTTAATCTGTAGGGCCTTTGCTTTAAAAAATATATAATGTTTGGGGGTTCGAAGTAATTTTCTTGCAAAAATAAAAATATTTTTTTATGTAAACAAAAAGTGTCAGAAAGGGCTTTGTCTTCAAGTGGTTAGAAGAGTGGGTGATGTGTGACATAAGCTTCTAAATGTTGTGCATAAAATGCCAGGACAGTTCAACCCCCCCCCCCACCCCCAAATGAGCCCATTTTGGAAGGTAGACACCCCAAGCTATTTGCTGAGAGGCATGTGGAGTTCATGGAATATTTTATATTTTGACACAAGTTGTGGGAAAAAGACAAATTCTTTCTTTTGTTGTTGCACAAAGTTGTCACTAAATGATATATTGCTCAAACATGCCATGGGCATATGTGAAATTACACCCCAAAATACATTCTGTTGCTTCTTCTGAGTATGGAGATACTACATGAGACTTTTTGGGAGCCTAGCCGTGTATGGGACCCCGAAAACCAAGCACCGCCTTCAGGCTTTCTAAGGGTGTACATTTTTTTATTTCACTCCTCACTGCCTATCACAGTTTCGGAGGCCATGGAAAGCCCAGATGGCACAACCCCCCCCCCCCCCCCAAATGACCCCAATTTTGGAAAGTAGACACCCCAAGCTATTTGCTGAGAGGTATGGTGAGTATTTTGCAGACCTCACTTTTTGTCACAAAGTTTTGAAAATTGAAAAAAGAAACAAAAAAAAAACATTGTTTTCTTTTCTTTCTTCTTTTTTTTAAAAACAAATAAGAGCTGCAAAATACTCAACATGCCTCTCAGCAAATAGCTTGGGGTGTCTACTTTCCAAAATGGGGTCATTTGGGGGGGTTTGTGCCATCTTGGCTTTTTATGGCCTTCAAAACTGTGATAGGTAGTGAGGAGTGAAATAAAAAATTTACGCCCTAAGAAATCCTGAAGGTGGTGCTTGGGTTTCGGTGCCCCGTACGTGGCTAGGCTCCCAAAAAGTCCCACACATGTGGTATCTCCCTACTCATGAGAAGCAACAGAATTTATTTTGGGTTATAATTCCACATATACCCATGGCATGTGTGAGCAATATATCACTTAGTGACAACTTTGTGCAAAAAAAAACAGTTTGTCATTTTCCCACAACTTGTGGCAAAATATAAAATATTCCATGGACTCAACATGCCCCTCAGCAAATAGCTTGGGGTGTCTACTTTCCAAAATGGGGGGGGGGGGTTTGTGCCATCTTGGCCTTTTTTGGCCTTCAAACCTGTGATAGGTAGTGAGGAGTGAAATCAAAAATTTACGCCCTTAGAAATCCTGAAGACGGTGCTTGGTTTTCGGGCCCCGTACATGGCTAGGCTCCCAAAAAGTCCCACACATGTGTATCCCCGTATTCAGGAGAAGCAGCAGAATTTATTTTGGGGTGTAATTCCACATATGCCTATGGCATGTGTGAGCAATACATCATTTAGTGACAACTTTGTGCAAAAAAAAACAGTTTGTCATTTCCCCGCAACTTGTGGCAAAATATAAAATATTCCATGGACTCAACATGTCTCTCAGAAAATAGCTTGGGGTGTCTACTTTCCAAAATGGGGTCTTTTGGCTGGGTTTTGTTCCATCTTGGCCTTTTGTTGGCCTTCAAAACTATGATAGGTAGTGAGGAGTGAAATCAAAAATTTACGCCCTTAGAAATCCTGAAGGCGGTGCTTGGTTTTCGAGCTCCGTACGCGGCTAGGTTCCCAAAAAGTCCCACACATGTGGTATCCCCATACTCATGAGAAGCAACAGAATTTATTTTGGGGTGTAATTCCACATATGCCCATGGCATGTGTGAGTAATATATAATTTAGTGACAACTTTGTGCAAAAAAAAAAAAACATTTAATTTTCCTGCAACTTGTGGCAAAATATAAAATATTCCATGGACTCAACATTAGGGATGAGCCGAACACCCCCGCGTTCGGCTCGCACCAGAACCCGCGAACGGACCTAAAGTCCGTGCGAGCATAAGAACCCTATTAGTTACAATAGATGCGAACGTTCAAAATCAAAAGTGCTAATTTTAAAGGCTAATATGCATGTTATTGTCATAAAAAGTGTTTGGGGACCTGGGTCCTGCCCCAGGGGACATGTATCAATGCAATTTTTTCTTTTAAAAACTGGCATTTTTTCAGGAGCAGTGATTTTAATAATGCTTAAAGTGAAACAATAAAAGTGTAATATTCCTTTAAATTTAGTACCTGGGGGGTGTCTATAGTATGCCTGTGAAGGGGCGCATGTTTCCTGTGCTTAGAACTGTCCCTGCAAAAAGTGTAATTTTTGCAGGAAAAAAAGCTATTTAAAATCACTCGCGTATAATGAATTGACGGCTCCTGTAACACAGAGAACAGTCATTCATTGAAAGCCATTCATAAAAAAAAAGTCATTGATAAAAAAAAAAAAAAAAAAAAAATGACGTGGGGTCCCCCTCAAAATCCATACCAGACCCTTGAGGTCTGGGATGGATTTTAAGGAGAACCCCAGCCAAAAAATCCATACCAGACCCTTATCCGAGCATGCAACCTGGCAGGCCACAGGAAAAGAGGGGGGGACGAGAGTGCCCCCCCTCCCTCCTGAACTGTACCAGGCCACATGCCCTCAACATTGGGAGGGTGCTTTGGGGGTCTGTGACCCCCAAAGCACCTTGTCCCCATGTTGATGAGGACAAGGGCCTCTTCCCCACAACCCTGGCCATTGGTTGTGGGGGTCTGCGGGCGGGGGGCTTATCGGAATCTGGAAGCCCTCTTTAACAAGGGGACCCCCAGATCCCAGCCCCCCCCCTGTGTGAAATGGTAAGGGGGTACAAAAGTACCCCTACCATTTCACCAAAAAAGTGTCAAAAATGGTAAAAATTACAGGAGAAGAAGATGCCAGAAGGAGAAGATGAAGAAAACGAAGGATGAAGAAAGGAAGAAGGAAGAAGACCAGAAGAAAGAAGATTTTAATAAAGGAATTGTCAAAGACCGTCTCCTGTAATTTTTACAATTTTTGACACTTTTTTGGTGAAATGGTAGGGGTACTTTTGAACCCCCCCTCTTTTCCTGCGGCCTGCCAGGTTGCGTGCTCGGATAAGGGTCTGGTATGGATTTTGAGGGGGACCCCACGCCATTTTATTTTGGCTGGGGTTCCCCTTAAAATCATCCCAGACTTCAAGGGTCTGGTATGGATTTTGAGGGGGACCCCACGCCATTTTTTTTTTCTTGGCTGGGGTCCCCCTTAATATCCATAGCAGACCTGAAGGGCCTGGTTATTGAATTTTGGGGGGACCCCCACGCTTTTAAAAAAAAATATATATTTTTTATCAATGACTTTTTTTTTATGAATGGCTTTCAATGAATGACGGTTCTCTGTGTTACGGGAACCGTCAATTCATTAGCCGAGAGTGATTTTAAATAGCTTTTCTTCCTGCAAAAATTACACTTTTTGCAGGGACAGTTCTAAGCACAGGAAACATGCACCCCTTCACAGGCATACTATACACACCCCCCAGATGTGATACTGCAATGCTGTACTAACAGCACGCACACACTAATCCCCAGAATCATAGCACATAATTTCAGCAGTCAGCAGCACATAACACTGACACGCTGACAGTGACAACACAATATGCGAGGCCTGTGGCCAATTATTGCTCTCCTCGCCGCTGGCTCTTTGATTGGCCAAGCATGCGGGTCACAATGCATGCTTGGCCAATCATCAGCCAGCAACGCACTGCAACTGGCGCAGTGCATTGCGGGCCGCTCGCATCACACGAATTTGATGCGAGCGGCCCAAATAGTTCTGGGCTCGCCGAGCGGGCGAACACCCGATGTTCGATTCGAACATGGGTTTGAATCGAACACCGGGCCCATCCCTACTCAACATGCCTCTCAGCAAATAGCTTGGGGTGTCTACTTTCCAAAATAGGGTCATTTGGGATGGTTTTGTGCCATCTTGGCATTTTTTGGCCTTCAAAACTTTGATAGGTAGTGAGGAGTGAAATCAAAAATTTACGCCCTTAGAAATCCTGAAGGCGGTGCTTGGTTATCGGGGCCCTGTACACGGCTAGGCTCCCAAAAAGTCCCACACATGTGGTATCCCCATACTCAGGAGAAGCAGCAGAATGTATTTTGGGGTGTAATTCCACATTTGCCCATGTCATGTTTGAGCAATATATCATTTAGTGACAACTTTGTGCAAAAAAAAAAAAAAGTTTGTAATTTTCCCGCAACTTGTGGCAAAATATAAAATATTCTATGGACTCAACATGTCTCTCAGCAAATAGCTTGGGGTGCCTACTTTCCAAAATGGGGTAATTTGGCTGGGTTTTGTGCCATCTTGGCATTTCATGGCCTTCAAAACTGTGATAGGTAGTGAGGAGTGAAATCAAAAATTTACTCCCTTAGAAATCCTGAAGGCGGTGCTTGGTTTTCGGGGCCCCGTACATGGCTAGGCTCCAAAAAAGTCCCACACATGTGGTATCCTCCTACTCAGGAGAAGCAGCAAAATGTATTTGGGGGTGCAATTCCACATATAACCATGGCATGTGTGAGAAATATATAATTTCGTTTTTTTTTTGGTCATTATTAAATCACTTGGGACAAAAAAATAAAATATTCAATGAGCTCAACATGCCTCTTAGCAATTTCCTTAGGGTGTCTACTTTCCAAAATGGGGTCATTTGGGGGGGGGGGGGGTTGTACTGCCCTGCCATTTTAGCACCTCAAGAAATGAGATAGTCAGTCATAAACTAAAAGCTGCGCAAATTCCAGAAAATGTACCCTAGTTTGTAGACGCTATAATTTTTGCGCAAACCAATAAATATCCGGCTATTGACATTTTATTTTACCAAAGACATGTGGCTGAATACATCTTGGCCTAAATGTATGACAAAAATGTAGTTTATTGGATCTTTCTAATAACAAAAATTAGAAAATATATTTTTTTAAAAAAAATTTTTATATAAAAAAAAATTGGTCTTTTTCCGTTTATATCACAAAAAAAAAAAATTGCAGAGGCAATCAAATACCGTCAAAAGAAAGCTCTATTTGTGGCAAAGAAAGGACATAAATTTTGTTTAAGTACAACATTGCATGACAGTACTGATGGAATGCCGCGTACACACGAAGGGATTATCCCGCGGTAATGCCGCGTACACACGAAGGGATTATCCCACGGGATTGTCCGCTGGACCAAGTCCACCGGATAATCCCCTCGTGTGTGGGCCTCCGACGGACTTTTTTTCCAAAAATCCGGCGGACTAAAGTTTTAAGTTTTGTTTTAAAACTATCCGCTGGACTTGGCAGTCCGGCGGACAATCCCGCCGTCAGTAGGCTAGTCCGCCGGACTTTTGAAATGAACGGACTTGCCGCTCATCGGAAAGTCCGTTCATTTAGCACGTGACTTCAGGTACGTAGCTAGCGTAGGCAGTAAATGCCGGCGCGCTAGCTCCGTCACCTGGCATGGATTTAAAGGGACTCCCCACGCCGAAAAACGGCGTGGGGGTCCCCCCCAAATCCATCTCAGACCCTTATCCGAGCACGCAGCCCGGCAGGCCAGGAAAGGGGTGGGGACGAGCGAGCGCCCCCCCCCCTCCTGAGCCGTACCAGGCCGCGTGCCCTCAACATGGGGGGTGCCCTGGGGAAAGGGGGGCCGTGCGGCCCCCCCACCCCAAAGCACCTTGTCCCCATGTTGATGAGGACAAGGGCCTCTTCCCGACAACCCTGGCCATTGGTTGTCGGGGTCTGCGGGCGGGGGGCTTATCGGAATCTGGGAGCCCCCTTTTATAAGGGGGCCCCCAGATCCCGGCCCCCCACCCTATGTGAATGAGTATGGGGTACGATGTACCCCTACCCATTCACCTAAGGTGTACAATGTAAAAAAAAAAAAAACACACTTTTGAAAAAATATTTTATTGCACTGCTCCGGGGGTCTTCTTCCGTCTTGGGGGTCTTCTCGCCGGACTCCTCCGCCATTTACCTAGCTCTTTTACCGAGCGGAGAAGTCCGGCTACCTTCTTCGTCGTCGCCGCCGTCGTCTGGGGGTCTCGATCCGCCTTCGGGGGTCTTCCGGGGTCTCTTCTGTTCTTGCCGCTGTCGTCGCTTTCTGCGCCGCCTTCTTCTTCTTCTTCCGCCTTCTTCTTCTTCTTCTTCTTCTTCCGATGTTGACACGTCGCTCTCTCTGGCCGGAATGCCAGAGCCGCGCTGTGCTGGGACTTATATAGGGACAAGGGGACAGGGTCACATGCTCATGTCACAAGGTGACCCCGCCCCCTGTGATGTCACAGTCCCGGAGGATGCTGGGACTGTGACATCACAGGGGGCGGGGTCACCATGTGACATGAGCATGTGACCCTGTCCCCTTGTCCCTATATAAGTCCCAGCACAGCGCGGCTCTGGCATTCCGGCCAGAGAGAGCGACGTGTCAACATCGGAAGAAGAAGAAGAAGAAGAAGCGGAAGAAGAAGAAGAAGGCGGCGCAGAAAGCGACGACAGCGGCAAGAACAGAAGAGACCCCGGAAGACCCCCGAAGGCGGATCGAGACCCCCAGACGACGGCGGCGGCGACGACGAAGAAGGTAGCCGGACTTCTCCGCTCGGTAAAAGAGCTAGGTAAATGGCGGAGGAGTCCGGCGAGAAGACCCCCAAGACTGAAGAAGACTCCCGGAGCAGTGCAATAAAATATTTTTTCAAAAGTGTGTTTTTTTATTTTACATTTTACACCTTAGGTGAATGGGTAGGGGTACATCGTACCCCATACTCATTCACATAGGGTGGGGGGCCGGGATCTGGGGGCCCCCTTATAAAAGGGGGCTCCCAGATTCCGATAAGCCCCCCGCCCGCAGACCCCGACAACCAATGGCCAGGGTTGTCGGGAAGAGGCCCTTGTCCTCATCAACATGGGGACAAGGTGCTTTGGGGTGGGGGGGCCGCACGGCCCCCCTTTCCCCAGGGCCCCCCCCATGTTGAGGGCACGCGGCCTGGTACGGCTCAGGAGGGGGGGGGGGGGCGCTCGCTCGTCCCCACCCCTTTCCTGGCCTGCCGGGCTGCGTGCTCGGATAAGGGTCTGAGATGGATTTGGGGGGACCCCCACGCCGTTTTTCGGCGTGGGGAGTCCCTTTAAATCCATGCCAGGTGACGAGCTAGCGCGCCGGCATTTACTGCCTACGCTAGCTACGTACCTGAAGTTACGTTCTAAATGAACGGACTGCTCCGTGTGTGGGCAAGTCCGTTCATTTTCAAAACTTTTTCCCGCGGATTGTCCGCCGGAAAGTCCGGGCGTGTGTGGGCAAGTTCGGAAAGTCCGGCGAAGCCCCGCTGGAAAGTCCCGCGGATTGTCCGCCGGAGAAGTCCGGGCGTGTGTGGGCAAGTCACACGCTCGGAAAGTCCGGCGAAGCCCCGCTGGAAAGTCCGGCGGATTGTCCGCCGGACTAGGTCCGGCGGGCAAAAGTCCCGTACAATTAAAAGTTTGCTCAGTTCGTATGTTTGGCAAAGTCAGAAGCCAT
Source organism: Lithobates sylvaticus (assembly GCA_028564925.1). Classification (NCBI taxonomy): domain Eukaryota; kingdom Metazoa; phylum Chordata; class Amphibia; order Anura; family Ranidae; genus Lithobates; species Lithobates sylvaticus. The sequence goes on along the minus strand of CM053030.1, from coordinate 302,506,614 downwards.
GTTGTTCTAATACCTCTATCATCAAACATAAAACTGCAGGAGGTATGAGCTTCCCAGACACAAAAGACTACTACATAGCAGTGATGCTAGATCAAATCAGACATTCGTTCATGCCCACATTCAACAAACAATGGCAATTTATAGAACAAGCTTTCGTACCCAAAGGCAATTTAAGCTCTCTTCTACTAACCCAGGCATCTCACCAGAAACCAAAAAAATATAGACCACCCAATGATCTCAGCCGCAATTGAGGCATGGCAATTTTTATTTCAAAACACATCTCTATCAGAAAACAGCCAATCCATATACCCTCCTATAGAAGTACTCAAATTCATACTCCCCGATCTATCTCTCAAACACTGGTCACAAATACAACATCTCCCACTGCAGGAAATAATGCACAATGACATAATTCTCCCATTCGAAACCATACAATCTAGACACCTCATACCAACACAAGGTGCGCATACTTACAGACGCATATCCTCATACCTACAAAACAAAACAACAATCCCAACAGCTAAAATTCCTACCAAAGCATGGTCTTTCTGGACATCCAACTCTCCCAAATTGAAGGGAATAACTCTTATGTACAGCCTACTACAGAACAAAGACATGTTTTTTAAAACATCAACGTACCAGAGATGGGAAAGAGATTTACAGACCTCCTTCTCGGATTTCCAATGGCACATGGCCATACGACATAACCACAGGGCTTCTAAATGCATTAGCTATTGGGAATTATCACAAAAAAATCCATCATAGATGGTATCTCACCCCTGTACAAATGCACAAATTCACAAACCTAGATGATGACTCATGTTGGAGGGGCTGTTCCCTCAAGGGCTCCCTAATCTATACTCTATGGGAATGTCCACACATTTATCCCTTCTGGAGAAAAGTATTCTCCTTGATATCAGATATCACAGGTATTATTTCCAAACCCACTCCATCCCTAGCCATCCTAAGTATAGGAATAGAATCCTTCTCACACAAATTCAGAACCCTAATAATAAATATTCTGTTTGCAGCCAGATTGCTTATCTTTTTTTTTTTCCCACTTCAGTGAACACCTCTTTGAGAGACTTATTTCAAACTTTACAGCTCAACTATGTCCCTTCTCGTTTTCTCATCATTGTGGTATTTTTCTTCTTCTAGTTTATTTTCGTTTACATTTTTATTATACATTGTCAATACTCATATACCTCAGTAAAGGACACTTTTAAAAGCTCCTCTCGAGCCTCGTTAAAACCCCTTTCTCCCCCCCTATCTACCCCCCCTTCCCTCCTTACCCTCCCGGTTTGCTATTGTTACTAGGGTTCACTTCCTCTTCTTATTTAATTTATTCCCATTGTATTTTCTAGATATTTATCGGATGTCTTAAATTTTTCCCAGCATTCCCAGGCCATGACATATTTCTGAAATCGCCCTTTTTCTCTACTTCCTAGATATTCCATCTTGTTATAGTACTCTATCTGTTTGTACCATTCTCTTATGGCTGGTTTTTCACTTTGTAGCCATTTCTTTGGAATTAGCCCTTTTGCCGCTTTAACAATTTGGGAATAATTGAGTTGTTGTATTTTTTCCTGGGGATTTTAGAGCCATGGAACAAGCACCCCTGTGCATTTAATTCTATTTTCTCATCCGTTATTTCTGTTATCATTTTCACTATTTCTTGCCAGTACTTCTTTATTGTAGGGCACTCCCACCAAATATGGGCCATTGCTGCTCTTTGATTACAATTCCTCCAACATAGTGGTGACCCTTCCTTCTGCATTTTATAAGTTCTCTCTGGGGTCAAGTACCACCTAGCTAGTAATTTATAGTTCATCTCAATGGTTCTCATATCCCAGTTGTTGTTGTACATTGCCCCAATCATCCTCTCCACTTGGTGGTCATCTAATTTTATGTTTAACTCTTTCTCCCACTGGTCGATATAGGCTGGTCTTCCTTGCCCCTCCAGGTCTGTCAATAACTTGTATACTTTTGAGATTCCCTTTTTTAATGATTTTTGTGTATAGCAAAATGTTTAAAAAAAAAACAGATCTCCTCCGTCCCGTATTGGTTTTGGACGTGTTGTTACCAGATGATTTAATTGAAGCAGATTCCATTCACTTATCTTCCATCCTTTTAGTAATTCTATTTCTTGTCATGTTCTCATCTTTCCGTTTGTGGTTATGTCTCTCATCTGTGGATTTTTTATTTTGTGTGCGGTAAAAATCTCTTCCCCCGGTATAAACAAATTTGTTTCTGTAAGGGGCATTAAAGGTGAATTAAATTCCCACTTCCCTTTCCTATGTATTGCATCCCATACTATGAAAACATTTTTAGTTATCTTGTGAGTGTCCTGTCCTATCACCCTTAGTTTTCGTGGTACCCAAATATTTTTATGTAGTGTACTTCTACTTATTGTGTTTTCTATCTCCGCCCATTTTTTTTCGGTATTCTCATTTGTCCATTCTATCATGCGTGCTAAAATTACTGCTTTATAGTATCTACTTATGTCTGGAGTGGCCACTCCCCCATGTGCCCTATTCCTAGTGATTAGTGCATATTTTATTCTTGGTTTCTTATTTTGCCAGACATATTTAATTACCGTTTTTTTTATAATTTTGAAAAAATTTTGAGGGATCTTTATTGGTAGCATTTGGAATTTGTACATTATTTTTGGTAATATTACCATTTTAAGCATATTAATTCTTCCCATCCAAGACAGATTGCTTATAACGTGCAAATGGAGAAGTACCTTAATCCCTCACATTTCGGATGTTAAAATCCAACTGAATCTAATAAAGAATACAGATTCGCCTCTGCCTTACAAAACAACAACCTTGCAAAATACACCAAATCCTGGAAGCCTTGGCTGAATATCCAAAGGTGATTGAGGGTTATACTTTCCACCTTTGTCTTTCTTTTTATAATTCATACTCTGCAATCTTTGGAGTTCTGAGTTTGTTCAGACTGAATTAACAGACTATATTGTATTTTTCGCTCATGTATGTACACCTGTTATCTCTAGTAGAACAATGTGTTTCTTTCCCTATAAATGGAAATCCTAATAATAAACATTTTGAAAAAAAAAAAAGAGGTGCATAATAAGCATGAAAATATTGCTGGATCATTTGAAAAGCCGAGTGACTTGCATTCCACTACCTGCCTGAAATTTGCATGTTCTCCCTGTGCCTGCGCGGGTTTCCCTCGGGTACTCTGGTTTCCTCCCACACTCCAGAGACATGCTGGTAGGCTAATTGGCTCCTGTCTAAATTGACCATAGAATGTATGAATATGAGTTCGGAACCATACATTGTAAGCTCCTTCGGACTAGGGGCTGGTGTGTATGTACAATATATATGTAAAGCGCTGCATAAAATGATGATGCTTTATAAGTATGCGTAATAAATATATAAATAATACCCCTTCTTAAAAAAAAAAAAAAAGAAGGCATATAACAAAGGGGAGTTAGAGCTACTGCAAATTGCATATAAATTGGACAAGTACAGCTCAGTAGTATAAATTGTACGTGGACGTAGTTATAACATGCTAAGAGAGTTCTGGTGAAACCATGCTAGCCATTGAGACCAATTGGTTGAGTCCAGGAGAGGTGTCCTTCAGAGGAAGCGAACATACATTCATAAGATCCATGGGTATGCACCAGGGAGATCACCTCGCTTCTGTTAGGGGCATCTGGAAATTTCCAGTTGCAAACTATTGTCAGTCTGGCTGCAATTAGAATATGGGAGGCAATACAGCGTACACAAGGGTGAAAGTTGTCAAGGCCTATACCTATCAACGCAAGTGCAGGAGAGTGTTTGATCATTTTGGAGAGAAGATGAAATATGTTCCTCCAGAAAATGTTTTTTTAAAGCTGGCCCTTTAAAAAAAAAAAAAGGTCCTTAAGTGCACTGTGTTTGGACGTCGGACACAGTCCAACGCCGGACACAGTGAACCTATGGACGCGCCATGTCTATGCAATCACGAGATTGCAGACGTGGCGCTTCATTTGCAGGTGTCACATGCTGCTGCAACTTGGTGGGGCGCATGCTGCTGCAATTTGGTGGTGACGCATGCTGCTGCAATTTGGTGGTGACGCATGCTGCTGCAATTGATGGCGACACAGGCTGCTGCAATTTGGTGGGACATATAAAAAAGAGAAACCTCAAAAGGATGGGACTATACCGGCAACAAGATAAACCATATAGGCTACATAGGATAATTTTATAAATTTATTTTCAAAATACAAAAACATATAGAAATTGGAAAAATTCTTTAAAAACAGTATGACAAATGGTACAAGATGATATGCATATCTGAAGTAGGTGAAGGTGTAGAATTCCGACGCGTTTCCAAATGGCTGAAAATATGCCTATCTTCCTCAGGGAATTATAGTCACCATCTACAGAATATCAAGACATGTCAATTATATAAAGAAAAAATTCTCCACCCCATTTTGATATAGAGTAGAGAATCATATATTGTATAAGAGTATAAACAAATATTCAATATATATCAATAGTATACTGTGAATAATACACTTACATAGTCATATATTGCATCACATATATAGCATTGCCTCCCATTCACTTTCCGAGAAGAAGGGACGTCCAAAAGCTGGCAAAGGATAAAGGCCGCATTCCCATACTCTCTACAAGACGGTACGAATGAAAAAGTTCCATATATCTAATGGCATAAAGACCTAAAAACCACCAATGGAGAAAGGAGGGAATATCTTTAAACCTGGATATAGAATTGGAGAAGAAGTGTGGCAATCTTGGGAAAAACCTCCCAAGATACCAAACATTTGTCCCATATATAGATTACTCACCCTGGGGTCCATGATCCAAGGGTTCGAAGGTGGAAAAATTTCCAGGAAAAAGCCCTCAAGAAGTCCTAAGGTGGAGAGTGATATACACAGCACAATGCTGTGGAGCGGAATGATGCCATATACCATCTCTGGCGTCCTTATATAGGTGGAATGAAACTCTGTCCCGCCCCAGTGGGTGTGATTGGATGGCGTCAGACGCAAGAGCGTCCGGCGTCATCACATACAAGCCCGCCCATTGGGCTGCGTCCTATTCCAGATGGAAATAGGAAGGAAGGGACCCAGCTGGCATGGGCGGCATGCGTGCGTACGTGCCGCCTTCCGCATCACAAAAGGCGCCGTCCACAAAACGTCATAGGACGTCCCTGCCCCATACAGCACAATCGCATTGTGCGATGTGCGCATGCGCTACATGGGGAACCCAGCCAGAGACGGTCCGTCTATGGCACAGGCGCCCAGCATGAAGGTGCGCATGCGCAGTGTGACCTGCCTGGGACAGAATTGCAGACAACGCCCGGAGCGCAGGCGGCCGCGCATGCGCCCCAGAGACAAGCCATCCCCTCTGCCCAAATCTGGACAGAGAGAGTGGAACATCGAGGGGGGAAGCCACTGGGAAAAGAGGATCCCCCATAAATCCCCAAAGGCGGAATTTGTTCCGCACCAAGATGTAATAATATGGGGTAGGAGGATCTAAGCTGGGAGGGAGTTTATTGTTGCAAGGGGGTAATGGAGGGGGGAAAAAAAGAGAAACCCCCCCAATCCAATGTCCCAAAGCATATTAAGGGCCCAGGCACATTGGTGGGCGGAAACACCCCATCCCCCAGAAAAAAGCAACAGTGAGGACTAAAACCACTGGCAAGACAGCAAAGGGAATTTACATCCGGGGATCAGAAAATTGATTCCTGAGTCCCAGAATGGCCCCCACCCCAAAGGACCCAGAATGACCTCCAAACCATCAAAGATGGAAAAGAAGGAACTGCCCCCCTAAAAAGAATAAAATCCCGCAATGCCCCTCATCACGGGATAGGGAGACTATGGGTCTGTTTGGGGTTGAGATGCCAGGTAGAGAATAGTGGAAGGGCACTAAGAAAACCCCCTGCCGAGCAAGAATGTGGAACATCAATGTTTATTTCTCGGTAAGTAAAACCCCCGGAGGCAAAACCATTTACAATTGTAAAGTCAAAACATACATTATACAAATGTTGTCCAATATGGACAGATAGAAGAAACCCCAAAACTGAGCCATTCACCTAACCCAGCAGTTACTAAAAGAAGAGACAGAGAGTATCAAAGGGAAACCCCCCTAAAACTGAGGGACCTGCAGCTGAAGGAATGAATAAAAAGGGAGTTATATGAATTGAGGATTATTGTTGTACAATAGCTGTATGAAGGAAACCTGACAATCTAATCAGTTTTTCCTGAACTATAGCCATCCAAGAATGGTCTAAAACTTTCCACCTCGTTTAAACCTGGTGGGGTGGTTGCCTTCAAGGTTCTGATCCAACGCATTTCCCGTTGAAGAAGAACCTTGTTCCAATCTCCTCCTCTGATTGGAATGTGTAATCTATCAAGAACAGTGAAATTCACTTTCGGCAATCTATAATTGTGTTTCTTGGCTATATGGCGCCCCAAAGGCAAATACAGATTGCAAATCTTCATGGCATGCATATGCTTTTCAACTCTCTTACAGAGTCTTTGTCTGGTTTTGCCTATATAAAAGGAACCACACTGACACTGCATGAGGTACACCACCCCCTGAGTCTGGCAGGAGGCATAGTGTCTCAGGGAGAAGTCTACCCCATTTGGCAGCGTCAGTGTGGTCCTCTGGCCAATGACTGAGCATTGAGCGCAATTTCCACATGGAAAAGTTCCAAAGTTCCTACATGGATCCTTTCTAGAAATTACTTTATATTCACTTTGTGTCACTAAATTGCCAATTGAGACCGTTTTTCTATAGGAAATCAAAGGACGGGGTGAGACCAAAGTGCCTACAACTGGATCATCTGTGAGGATTGACCAATTCTTATTGATGATTTTGCGGATCCTCTCATGTTCATTTGAGAACCGCAGTATAATATGAGTGTTCTCATCAACATTCTTTTTCTTCTTTTTGAAGAGAAGATCTTTCCTGGTGAGAGCCTTGACCCTATTGAAAGCCTTTTTAAGGCATGTTTTGGTATAGCCTCTATCTAGTAGTCTTAGGGTTAGTCCATCGCTTTCTCTCTGGAAGTCCTCTTCCTTCGTACAATTCCTCCTAATTCGGAGGAATTGGCTAAAGGGAATAGATCGTTTTAATGGAGGTGGATGGAAACTGTCTGCGTAAAGCAGGGTGTTGCCGGCAGTTTCCTTCCGAAACAACCTACTTGTTAAATTTCCATTAGGGGCTTTTTTAATGCAAATATCTAAGAAGTGAGTCTCACTGTAGTCAAAACTCATAGTAAAAAACAAGTTGTAGGCATTGTCATTCATGAGCTCCAGACATTCTAATAATTGTTTCTCTGAACCGTCCCAAATAATAAAAACATCGTCAATGTACCTCTGCCACATTAGAATGTGGCAGGTGTACATTGACGCATGCTCGCTGGCCAAAAAGTCTTTTTTCCACTCCCCCAGGTACAGATTCGCATATGAGGGCGCACAACACGTCCCCATAGCTACTCCCTGTACCTGGAGGTAGTGGGAATTCTTGAAAACAAAAACATTGTGTCGGAGAATGAAGTCCAACATTTGGACAATAAAGGAATTGAACTTCCAATCTGTCGTAGTTCTTTGTTTTAAAACCCTGTCTATTGCCCTAATTCCTAGATCATGTGGAATGCTATTATAAAGCGATTCCACATCAATGGTCACTAGGATCGCCGTCTCTGGGATAGTCAGCTCTTCAATAATCTGTAAGAGATGAATGGTATCCTTAGTATAGGACGGTAGATCCATGACGTGGGGTCTCAGGTGGTCATCAATGACCTGACTGATTCCCTCCGTGATGGATCCATTGCCCGACACTATAGGCCTTCCCGGTGGATTTTGAAGATTTTTATGCACTTTGGGGAGGGCATATAGAGTAGGTAATCTGGGATATCTAGTTCTGATGAAATCCCAGATTTCTCGAGTAATTGTCCCCATGTTGAAAGACTCATCAACCAGTACATAAAAGTCTTGGTTGTATTTATCTACCAACGAAGGGGCAATTGATTTGTAACAATTAGAATCGTTGAGTATTCTAAGGAACATATTTTCATAATCTAAATTGTTCATGATTACGATATTTCCCCCCTTATCAGAACTCTTGATTGTGATATCAAAGTTGTTTTTAAGAGATTGAAGTGCTTTCCTTTGACCCACATTCAGGTTGTGTTGTCCTGAATCTTCTTTTAATCTTTCCAGATCTTTGGCAGTTTGTTTAACAAATAATGCCAAAGCTGGATTCTGGTTGAGTTGTGGAAAGACATGTGATCTGCGTTTAAACTTTTTTGGTTCATATCTAACACTCTCCTCTTCCTCCTCCTCACTCCCCTCACTGTCAAGAGGATCATCCTCTTGTTCATCCCAGGCCCCACTTTCCAATAAAAGGAGGTTGAGGTCCCTCAAGGCTTTGAAATCTGCTGCTTTTAGATTAGGTGGTAACTCACCTTCTTTTTTGATTTGGAACTTTGGAACTTTTCCATGTGGAAATTGCGCTCAATGCTCAGTCATTGGCCAGAGGACCACACTGACGCTGCCAAATGGGGTAGACTTCTCCCTGAGACACTATGCCTCCTGCCAGACTCAGGGGGTGGTGTACCTCATGCAGTGTCAGTGTGGTTCCTTTTATGTAGGCAAAACCAGACAAAAACTCTGTAAGAGAGTTGAAAAGCATATGCATGACATGAAGATTTGCAATCTGTATTTGCCTTTGGGGCGCCATATAGCCAAGAAACACAATTATAGATTGCCGAAAGTGAATTTCACTGTTCTTGATAGATTACACATTCCAATCAGAGGAGGAGATTGGAACAAGGTTCTTCTTCAACGGGAAATGCGTTGGATTAGAACCTTGAAGGCAACCACCCCACCAGGTTTAAACGAGGTGGAAAGTTTTAGACCATTCTTGGATGGCTATAGTTCAGGAAAAACTGATTAGATTGTCAGGTTTCCTTCATACAGCTACTGTACAACAATAATCCTCAATTCATATGACTCCCTTTTTTATTCATTCCTTCAGCTGCAGGTCCCTCAGTTTTAGGGGGGTTTCCCTTTGATACTCTCTGTCTCTCCTTTTAGTAACTGCTGGGTTAGGTGAATGGCTCAGTTTTGGGGTTTCTTCTATCTGTCCATATTGGACAACATTTGTATAATGTATGTTTTGACTTTACAATTGTAAATGGTTTTGCCTCCGGGGGTTTTACTTACCGAGAAATAAACATTGATGTTCCACATTCTTGCTCGGCAGGGGGTTTTCTTAGTGCCCTTCCACTATTCTCTACCTGGCATCTCAACCCCAAATAGACCCATAGTCTCCCTATCCCGTGATGAGGGGCATCGCGGGATTTTATTCCTTTTAGGGGGGCAGTTCCTTCATTTTCCATCTTTGATTGTTTGGAGGTCATTCTGGGTCCTTTGGGGTGGGGGCCATTCTGGGACTCAGGAATCAATTTTCTGATCCCCGGATGTAAATCCCCTTTGTTGTCTTGCCAGTAGTTTTAGTCCTCACTGTTGCTTTTTTCTGGGGGATGGGGTGTTTCCGCCCACCAATGTGCCTGGGCCCCTAATATGCTTTGGGACATTGGATTGGGGGGTTTCTTTTTTCCCCCCTCTATCACCCCCTTGCAACAATAAACTCCCTCCCAGCTTAGATCCTCCTACCCCATATTATTACATCTTGGTGCGGAACAAATTCCGCCTTTGGGGATTTATGGGGGATCCCCTTTTCCCAGTGGCTTCCCCCCTCGATGTTCCACTCTCTCTGTCCAGATTTGGGCAGAGGGGATGGCTTGTCTCTGGGGCGCATGTGCGGCCGCCTGCGCTCCGGGCGTTGTCTGCAATTCTGTCCCAGGCAGGTCACACTGCGCATGCGCACCTTCACGCTGGGCGCCTGTGCCATAGACGGACCGTCTCTGGCTGGGTTCCCCACGTAGCGCATGCGCACATCGCACAATGCGATTGTGCTGTATGGGGCAGGGACGTCCTATGACGTTTTGTGGACGGCGCCTTTTGTGATGCGGAAGGCGGCACGTACGCACGCATGCCGCCCATGTCAGCTGGGTCCCTTCCTTCCTATTTCCATCTGGAATAGGACGCAGCCCAATGGGCGGGCCTTTATGTGATGACGCCGGACGCTCTTGCGTCTGACGCCATCCAATCACACCCACTGGGGCGGGACAGAGTTTCATTCCACCTATATAAGGACGCCAGAGATGGTATATGGCATCATTCCGCTCCACAGCATTGTGCTGTGTGTATCACTCTCCACCTTAGGACTTTTTGAGGGTTTTTTCCTGGAAATTTTTCCACCTTCGAACCCTTGGATCATGGACCCCAGGGTGAGTAATCTATATATGGGATAAATGTTTGGTATCTTGGGAGGTTTTTCCCAAGATTGCCACACTTCTTCTCCAATTCTATATCCAGGTTTAAAGATATTCCCTCCTTTCTCCATTGGTGGTTTTTAGGTCTTTATGCCATTAGATATATGGAACTTTTTCATTCGTACCGTCTTGTAGAGAGTATGGGAATGCGGCCTTTATCCTTTGCCAGCTTTTGGACGTCCCTTCTTCTCGGAAAGTGAATGGGAGGCAATGCTATATATGTGATGCAATATATGACTATGTAAGTGTATTATTCATAGTATATTATTGATATATATTGAATATTTGTTTATACTCTTATGCAATATATGATTCTCTACTCTATATCAAAATGGGGTGGAGAATTTTTTCTTTATATAATTGACATGTCTTGATATTCTGTAGATGGTGACTATAATTCCCTGAGGAAGATAGGCATATTTTCAGCCATTTGGAAACGCGTCGGAATTCTACACCTTCACCTACTTCAGATATGCATATCATCTTGTACCATTTGTCATACTGTTTTTAAAGAATTTTTCCAATTTCTATATGTTTTTGTATTTTGAAAATAAATTTATAAAATTATCCTATGTAGCCTATATGGTTTATCTTGTTGCCGGTATAGTCCCATCCTTTTGAGGTTTCTCTTTTTTATACCCGTTTTGGGGATGATGGCAACCAACATGTGTTCTGAGAATTGAGTTCAATCTATTTCAATTTGGTGGGACGTATGCTGCTACAATTGGGTGGGACACATGCTGCTGCAATTTGGTGGGACACATGTTGCTGCAATTTGGTGGTGACACAGGCTGCTGCAATTTGGTGGTGACACAGGCTGCTGCAATTTGGTGGGACACATGCTGCTGCAATTGATGGTGACACATGCTTCTGCAATTTGGTGGTGACACACGCTGCTGCAATTTGGTGGTGACACAGGCTGCTGCAATTGATGGTGACACATGCTGCTGAAATTTGGTGGTGACACATGCTGCTGCAATTGATGGTGACACAGGCTGCTGCAATTTGGTGGTGACACAGGCTGCTGCATTTGGTGGGACACATGCTGCTGCATTTTATGTGACACAGGCTGCATGTAAGGAGGGACTCCGCTGGGGACACATGATAGCATCTGGTGGCAGGTGACATGGCTAGTGACACGCTCAGGGCTCCCACTGATTCTGCATTATGGTGAGTTGAATGATTTCATTTTATATTACAATGTTATAATAGAAATAATGCGCTTCAATCATCCTGACACCATAACAACCATGGTGCCGGGATGATTGAAGTGCTAACACCAGGTGTTTGGAATATCTTTATCTGCTGATTGTTAAACTTTCTAGAATACACATATTTCTATTGTTGTGTAGGATCTGGGCCTGCTGTCCTTCCATCCCTCTCTCCCTCTCCCTCCATCCCTCGTTCATCTCAGACACTAACCACACCACCTTAGAGCCACGCCCACTGGTTCGCTGAAACCACGCCAATTTTCACCAATTAGGAGGGGTCAAAAAGGAAGGGTGGGGTCTGGTGCTCCCATCCAAAAACTTCATCAGCCGCCACTGCATTGTAACATGTTTTAATATTTTTAAAAGAGGTTTTATCCTGTAGAATATTGTAAAATAGATAGATTACTTTGGTGTGGGGGTCACTACCTGATAGGTATCTCCAAGCTCGGGCATGTAGGAATACTCAGAGGTGGGGGTTGCAGAGAAGGCAATCGGTCACTTGTACATATTTGTCTGTTGATGGAATTGCAAATGCTTTTTGCAGAGATTTAAATGGTTTAAGAAGATTGTCGGTATAGAGATCAGAGATGTAAATTAGGCCTTTGTCTTGCCATGTTTTCATGGATATATTAGGGATGATTAGGGAGAGTATTTCTATTGGCAAGGGAATGGTTGCGGGGTGAGTCCCCTTTAGGGGCATGTACGAGAAGGTCAGTGAAGGCCTTATTAGTAGGGGAGAGGGCCACAAGTTGTAAATTCACATTGTACTGAGTAACCAGTTGCTCAGAAGGTGGCCTGGGACTTGTAAGGATTCAATTTCATACCTACGGCAGGAGAATTTAGAAGTGAACCAGGAGGGATGCTGTGTAGTGGTCTTTGATAATTGGAAGCCCCATGCCTCCCGCTGATCTATGTTTCATGAGGTTGACCCGTGAACATATGACCTTTCTTTGTTGCCATACAAATTTGCCAAGAGTGCTTTGTATGGATGTAAAGAAAGATAAGGGGATTGGAATGGGAAATGTACTGAAAAGGTAAAATAGATGGGGTAGTAATAGCATTTTAAAGGCTGCTAGTCTACCTGACCAGGAGAGGAAAGTTTTAGAAATTTGTTCTAGCTCCTTGGGGAGGTTACTGAGAAAGGGAGTAAAGTTGGCCTTAACAAGAGAGTTTGTAAGAGAGAAACCCCCAGGTAGGAGATTTAATATTTGGCCCATGAATAGGGGAATTTACCTTGAAGTGTGATTTGCATGTCATGTGGTAACCCTAGAGGTAGGATGAGTGACTTTGTTTTGTTTACTTTTACTAATACGATATTTCACCAAATGCGGACCAGGGTTAATGTCAGGGCTGGGCTCAGCCCTTCCTTCTCTGAGCTGGCCATTCAGCTGTCGGCTAATTGCCAGCTCCTATATCTCCACAGGTACCCAGCTGTTGATGATATCTATTTCTTCAGTCCTGCCTACTTCAGCCGTCCAGCCCAGAGGCTCTCTGCCTTTGCCTTAGTCAACATCACAGAGACGCTCTCCTGCATTCCTGTTAAAAGACTTTCTGGCTCCAGATCCTGCTTGCTGTTTTACTACGCTCATCTCCGTCTCCCTGACATTTGGCTTGTCTGACTATCCGTTACGGTTCCTGAACTCTGGATATGTTTTGACTACGTTTGTTCTATTTACTTTTATTATTAAACAAGTGTGATTTAACTGTACTTCTGTCTCGGTCTGATTTCATGGTTTCTGAAAGTAAGCGAAGTAGACCATGAATTCAAAAGATACAGTCAATCCACTTGTTTGTAATATTTTTTCCAGATTGGATGAGCAACATTACTACATGGATCAGTTTGCCATGGCGTTACAAACGCTCCTGAGTCACACGGCTCACCTGGAATCTTCCACTGTAGCTGCTCCAATTTACCATGAGTTGCAGGCCGTCCCTGCTGCTGTGTCTCTGTGCAGGCAGCCGCCTCGAGTACTACCTCTATAAGAGGTATGTCTGGTTCCGCTCCGCTTCCCCAGCGATTTGGGGGCAATCCAGTTCAATGCAGAGGGTTTCTCAACCAGTTTGAGATGTACTTTGAGATGCTGCCCCAGGCATTTCCCACTGACAGAAGCAAAGTAGATTTTGTGATATCTTTGCTTTCTGAGAGAGCATTGGCCTGGCCAAACCCTCTATGGGAGACGCAAAAACCTGTTGTCTTGAGTTACCCTGAGTTTGCGGCCTCCTTTTAAAGGGTATTTGATGTTCCTGCATGCTCCTCTATTGCTGCCAAGTGCCTCATGTCCATCAAACAGAGTACGAGTACTGTTGCCGACTACGCCATTGAATTCCGTACTCTGGCAGCAGAGTTTGCTTGGAACAATGAGGCCCTCGTGGCTGCTTTTTCTCTCAGATTCCATGAAGAATGAGATAGCAGCCCGAGATATACCCACTGAGCTGAAGAAGTTGATCAAGTTTGCCATCCTCATTGACTCCAGACTCAGAGAAAGACTCTCTTTTAAGAAGTGCTTGCAGAAGCCTCCTGTACATTTGCCTCTGAGCTTTTCAGTCCCACCCGTGCCTCCCTCACCTCCCATGCCTCCTAGTACCGAGTCGGCCAGTGAAGATGAACCCATGCACTTGGGCTTCACACGTCTCTCTGCGGATGAGAGAACCTTTAGGAGGAGGGAGAGATTGTGCCTTTATTGTGGCCGGGCAGGTCACTTTTTGAAGTCTTGTCCTACCCATCCAGGGAATGCCCGAACCTTGAGGTCCTGTCACAGACAGACCTTAGGTGGCGTTGTTTCGTTCCCAGCTATCCCGAAGGATAAGCCCCTGGTTTTGGTCACCCTTTCTTGGGTTGAGTCATCCGTCGAGATACAGGCTCTAATCAACCCTGGGGCTGCAGGCCTGTTCATTGATGCTGCCTTTGTATCGAAGCACTCGTTTGCGCTGCAGCTGCGTGACACTTCATTGAGGCTCTTAATGGGAGACCCCTACAGCCTGCCCATGTGATTCATGAGACGGTTCCATTGTCCATGGTCATAGAGGCTCTTCACCATGAGATAATCCAATTCCAAGTTATTTCCTCACCTAAGTTTTCGTTGGTTATTGGTTATCCTTGGTTACAGAGGCACAACCCTTTTTTTGATTGGCTCCATGCTGAGGTTCTCTCCTGGTCACCACAATGCAGTAAGACATGCTTCCAGAAGGTAGCCAAGGTCCTGTGCACCTCTTCACTCTCCTCCCTGCCGGAGGAGTACCGCAATTTTAGCAATGTCTTTCACAAAGGTCAAGTCGGTAGTTTGCCTCCACACCAGCCGTATGATTGTGCAGATGATATTCAACCTGGTGCCATACCCCCTCATGGCCGGGTTTACCCTTTGTCGGTCTTGGAGGATAAGGCCACAGAGGAGTATTTTGCAGATGCACTTTCTCGAGGTTACATAAATGGTACTCTACAAAACTTGTTGCAATATATGTATGCATATGTGTGGGATGACTCTGGCATCTCCTTCCTGTGTATTACCCTGACAAAAATAATCTAATAAAAGGGCTATAGTAATTACATTCCTTTCCACTAGAAATTTAGTCAAGAATTGCATGTCTAAATATGAATTTTCCTGGGCTTAATACCTCTAAGATGAACATCTTACCCCAACTGCTATGTTTATAGCACACCCTCCCGATTTTCATACCCCAATCCTATCTTACCTCCCTCCAAAAATTATTGGGGCACTTTATCAGTCAGCCACAGGTGGCTTATTAAGCATAGGGGAATGAGTGGCTCCAGGCTAGTGGATATCAGAGACTACTATTATGCCACAGTTATGGCGCATATGAAAGAATGTTTTTATCCAACATCTAACAGCTTGAAGGGTAGAGAGCCTGGTGGTTCCAGGAGGTAGAGACCTGGCTTTACAGCATTCACATAAAATGCTATGTACCTCCTCACTATCCTCCTGCCCTTAAAGCTACAGTACACATATGGTGGTGGTTCCTAGCCTGCACCTGGATGGCGACTCCCACCATTGCGCTCAGAATCCTGGCTCATGTTTTACAACTATTAATCCCTGATATACGTATGAATAACTGGCTCAATAGCGATCGTTGTTACCTTGATGAACTGTACACTCTAGAGAAAAAAATCAAACTCTTTACGCTATTAAAAAGAGACCTGTACCTCTCCTTTATTGACTTCTTCCAATACCTACAAATTGTCCATGGTCTTACACACAACCCCCATTTAAAAATCTAAATTCCTAGATATGTCTGGCTTTATCTCTCACGTCACCTGCAGGGCATGTTGTTCTACAAGCTTCTTAACAAAGCATCTTTGTTTCCCTGCAAAGGCAAAGCATAATGGACTACTATGCATCGCATAGTAGCCCATTATGTGTCACTTACCTGACACAGGAGCCTGCAATGCCCCCGATTTCCTCACCAGCTAGAAGCGTCCATCTTCCTTCCGGGGTCGCGGACTCCGGCTCTATGACTGACCGGAGTCGCGTGATGTCACTCCCACGCGTGCACGCGGGAGCCGCCAGTCACGGCATGTCCTTTAATGAAAATGGCACGCTGTGACCCTTCGAAAGTGCGAATGCACCAAATACATCGGCACATGCGCAGAAAGAATCCTCGTACGGGCAATTGTAAATATTTCCTAAACCATGTAGGTTTAGGAGATATTTACAGCACCTACAGGTAAGCCTTAATATAGACTTACCTGTAGGTGAAAGTGTATTGTAAGGGTTTACAACCACTTTAAGCATTGGGTTGATTGAGGCTTGCTGGAATTTATTTCTTTATGCTTCTTTCAGTGGTCAGTGTTTAGGTGCAATTTGTGAATATATTACTCCCCAAACATGGGAGAGAAGAGCATATTACCTGTGTGAAATTTTTGATTGGATAGATATGAAGTAAGTTGTAAGTTGACCCACCATCTGTGTTTTCAAAAAAGCTTATCTAATTTGATCCCACTCACAAACATTATTAAAATTAGTCTTCTCTGATCCGTAAACAATTTGAATCACTACTTGAATTCTACAAGTGTTAGGGTCACTTTGAATCAGCGTTATGATAGACAACATTGCTTGGTTTAGACAGTTGGATAATTTTTTATGAGAATTTTGGAGTCTAAATTTAATGAAATTGGCCTGTATGAGGTGAAGTCCAGTGCATTTGTGTCTGGTTATAATGGGGAAATAGTAGTGACTTCATTTAGGGACCAATATAAATGGCATTATTATATTATTATTATTATTATTATATTATAATATATTATTATAATTTATATTATTATTATATTATTAATATTATAATAATTAAATTATTATATATTAATGAGGATAGGAATTATGAAAGCGCCTACACACCTCAATGGGAAGACCTTTTGATCCAGTTGATTTGCAGGGAGCCAGAAAGGCAATGATACATTTGATCCCCTCTCTTGTGATATCTTTTTTCCAGTAATGTATAATGTTATTCTGCTAATTGAGGAAACGTTAGAGTTTCTATGTAGTTCTGGATTTTATGCCGCGTACACATGATCGGACTTTTCGGCAGACTTTGGCTGGCGGACCACAATCCATCGGACAATTCGATCATGTGTGGGATCCAGCGGACTTTTTTTCCCCAAAAGTCCAACGGACCTAGAAATAAAACATTCCTTATTCTAGTCCAGTCGTACGTCATCATGTTCGAATCCGTCGGACTTTAGTGTGATTGTGTGTGGCCAAGTCCGTTCATTCGGAAAGTCAGTCGGAACTCCGCTGAAAGTCCGTTGGAAAGACCGTCGGACCTAGTCCGTCGAAAAGTCCGGTCGTACCAGACCCAAAGGGTTTGGTATGAATTTGGGGGGACCCCCACACCATTTTTTTTTACATTTTGGCATGGAGTTCCCCTTAATATCCATACCAGACCGGAAGGGCCTGGACACTTTTTTTTCAATGATTTTTTATGTATATTGCCAGGATCCGACAATACATTACAGTCGCAAGCAGTTTTAAATGACATTTTTTTCCTTTAGAAATGTAATTTTGCTGCGGTACTGTTATAAACATTGGAAAGAGGCACTACTTTACAGGCAAACTAAGGGAACCCCCAGGCACGATATTTAAAGTAAGATTTTTTTTTTTTACTTTAAGCATTATTAAAATCACTGCTCCTGAAAAAACATCCATTTTAAAAACTTTTTTCCTCTGGGGCAGTACCCGGGTCCCCAAACACTTTTTATGGCAAGAACTTCTTATAAGCAAGTTAGTGTCTCTTAGACTTTAACGGTGTTTGCACAAATTATTCGCCTGTTCGCATGTTCTGGTGCGAACCGAACCAGGGAGTATTCGGCTCATCCCTAGAGATTACATTACACACAGGTGGACTCTATTTACTAACTAGATGACTTCTGAAGGCAACTTGTTTTGTTAGATTTTATTGCTTAACTTAAATAACTCATTGGGCTAACATCCTTTCAATTATTGTTAGGGTTAAATTAGGTTCACTTCATATTTAATTAACTTCTATTAGTTTAACCCCTTTACACCTCTATGGCAATTAACTGAATATGTGCTGTTGGTAAATGATGTATAGCTGTGGAAGACCGCCCTCTGTATCATCTACCCCCACCGCGCCGCAGGTGTGTAGGCTATAGAATTAGTGAAGGATTAAAAGTGCAAGTGTAAAAAGTATATATATATCAAACAGCAGCTACTTAAAACATATAAACATGTGGAATCTGCAATTCAACTTAAAAATGCAACATAGATAAGGTGAATCAGTAGCGCTAATATAAACAATGAAAAATATAATATAAAATGCTGAGTAAATACTATGCAAATAAATACTGTGCAAATATATAAACAGTGCTATATAAATATCAAAGTACAAAAATAGTAGTGTATAATTGACTCAACGTATAACTTAATAGCAGCGGTGTGTCTATTTCTCTTAGTGACAAGTGAAAAAGTTCATAAATATATAAAGTCCAGATTGTGAATAAATAAATAGGTAAGTGATTTTCCAAGTGTCTTCAGTCACAGTTTCAAAGTGGAGTCTTCTGACTGACTTGAATCTACCACCACACCACGTGATCACACTCCCTCTGAAAGGCCCACTCACCAGCTCACTAGGCCTCACACTCTCGTGTTTGGCAGATGCGTTTTTTACCCACTCCAGGGGTTAATGAAGGATGGCTTGTTTGATCCGTTTAACTCTCAATGCGATTCCATATGTAAAACAATGAGTAAAACACTCCACATAGTGTAAAAACGTATGATAAAATTTATTCACGTAAAAACACTCCAATGGTCAAACTCACATTTCAAAGGTTAAAATCAAGCCTCAAATCCAAAACCACGGCAAGCCAAACAACGCTGATGTATAAAAATATAAAGTATATATATATACTGCGGTCTCGGCGGACCAAGAGGAAGACCCTGGTGGTGGTATAGTTATAGTCCACAGTGGCGTAATATATAAATAAATAAATACAATCTTTACTTTTTGCTCTGTAGCCTCATTCCCGACATGTTTCGTCGCTTGGACTTATTCATGGGTATGGCTACACAGCCCATCTCAAACTAATTTATAGTGATAGGGGAGCTAGTCACATGGGTGGTGACCCAATCATGTGACAAATCATGTGACATGTTGTGTGCAATCAGATGTGGGCTGATACACATGACCGTATACATTCCCCTATCCCGGCTTGCGAGAAAGATCATTGGTGGTGTGACTGGCAATAGTGTCATAATATGAAAATAATAATAATACTGACAACTTCATGCTATATTTGTATTTGTACGGGTAGTTTTTTCCTAAAATCCATCTCAAATGCCTACTCTAATATGCACACTGGTGTTCCTTGATGTGCAGAGAGTGTATGTGTAGATATTAGGGATGATTGTCACTATATTACCTTAAAGATGTCAGGGTGGATGTTTACTGGGAGTCCTGGCTTCACAACGGTATAGTGCTATGGAGACTCGCTATTATGCTGTATATGTGTTCCATTTCGATCGCTGCCTATATATATCTTAAAATATTAAAACTATTCTCATTAAAAGCTGCATGCATGCACATGCGTTTTTCAATGAAAAAATGGGTGAGTGATATTTATTATGGAAAATTGTCCGTGTTCAGCACATTGTGTCGCTGTGCATCCATTGGCTCTGTATTGGCTGATTTATTGTGTGCGCGCGCCTGTCATCACAAACAGTGCGCGCGCATCACACAACAGCTGTGGATGAGTATCTCTTCTTATGGCTGTGAGGGCCGCTGCATCTGCGCTTGCGCAGTAGTTATAGCTCAGTGAGGGATGGACATTAGTGTACTGTATGTGCGCGCGCGTAATGTCCTGGTCACTGCGCGCGCACTGGGCTTCTCCAGCCGTGGATATTCATCCATCAGCTGAGAATGCAGACCGCCGCGCGCGTGCGCACTGGCTCCGTGCGCGTGCGCGTTGTATCAGGAGGTGCGCGCGCATCCAACAGCACACTACCCAGGCGAGCCTTCACCCTATGATGAGATGCGGCCCGCACCTGCGCAATAGGGTTAGAGCGGCGGTTCAGCGGCGCGCTCTAGGTGTCCCCTCAGCCTATATAGAAGTACCGGAAATGGATCCCTGCGGTTGAGATGGGATGACACATTACATGGAAGGCACATCTTTGGCAAAGCTGTAACATTAGTGCATATTAAAAAAGGTGTGTGATCTTGACTCCATGACTACACAAAAATATAAATGTATTAAACCATCGCAATTTGAGCACTAATTCCCTAAGTTTAGAGGTGCAGAGAGCTGTATCATGAGTGAATGACAGGCACTGCATCCAACGGGAATTGGTGAGAAAATTGCACAAAAGAATCTGAGAAATTTGATATTTGATCACACTATTAAAATAAAATAAGTAGTGTTGAGCATATTATAAGAATAAAAATATCTTTAAAAACAAACCTATATATATGTGTATAAATATACATGTAAGAATAATGAAAATCTTAAAATATTAAAACTATTCTCATTAAAAGCTGCATGCATGCACATGCGTTTTTCAATGAAAAAGTGGGTGAGTGATATTTATTATGGAAAATTGTCCGTGTTCAACACATTGTGTGGTTGTCACAAACCCCTTTAAGCTATCGGGTGTGTGTATTACCTGAGAGGTGTTTTCTAAACACTTTTTTATATAATCCAAAATAATTAAGATTGGAGTTCGGAGAAGGCTGACTATTCAATACAGATTTAGTTGATGAGTGTTTTCATCACTCTGCGGTTTCTACTGTAGTGCATGGATTAAAAATTAAAAATTAAAAATTATTAATGAAGCAGTTTAGGTCCAATTCTACGTTCAGTCCCCGTGGCGTTAAACTTTTTAATAAAAAGATCCAGCGGGTTTCCCTTTGACTGAGGTCTCTGACCCTGTTTGAACCTCTCCAAGAGGGGTGAATGGTGTCTATTCCGCAGAACTGTAGAAGTGTTGGATCCCGATCATGTTTTTCTTTAAAGTGTAATGAAACGCTATGATACTGGAAACCTTTCCTTATATTGGCCAAGTGCTCCGAAATCCGGATTCTCAGTAGTCTTTTTGTTCTGCCTACGTAGAGTAACCCGCATGGGCACCACATAAGATACACAACATGAGTTGTGTTGCAGGTGATAAATTCTTCTATTTGGAAAACCTCACCATCTCTGTTTGTGATTTCTGTTTTACCCCTATTATTGACACTCGTAGTCCTGCAGCAAATGCATTTCCTGCAAGCGTAAAATCCTTTTAAATTTATCCTCAGGACCTGGCGGTTTGGTGGATCTATAAGTTTTTTGACTATTCTATCTCCAAAGTTTGGAGCTCTTCTATAGATGAATCTTGGTCGATGATTTAAAATGGCTCCCAAATGTCTGTCCCTACATAAAATGTGCCAGTGTCTCTCATAAATGTTTTGTACTTCTTTGTACTGACAATGGAAATCTGAAATAAAATTCACTTGTTGTTGTTCCTTTTCTTGTTTGTCTTTCTTCCTCAAGCACATCTCTCTTGGAATTAGAGCGACATCATCAATGATTTTATCTAAAGATTTTTCAGTATAGCCCTTTTGGGTGAACTTATTCTTTAAAATCAGTGATTGCTCATAGTAGTCTTCCGTTTTGGTGCAGTTCCGTCGAATCCTCAACATTTGTCCCTTGGGGATGTTTTTAATCCAGGCTGGGTGGTGTCCGCTATGGATAGGCAAATAGCTGTTCCGATCGGTCGGTTTAAAATATGCTTTAGTGCATAATTTAGCCCCTTCCTTCTCTATGGTTACATCTAAAAAGTTAATGGATGTATCACTTACTTGATACTCAAGTTTGATGTTGTTATTATTCACATTCAGTACCTCGAGGAACTCTATAACCGATTCCCTGGAGCCCTCCCAGATCAGTAGGAGGTCATCAATAAATCTCCTATAAAATTTCAGTTGCGGGAGATTTTTGCTAAAAATGAACCTATCCTCCCACTCTGCCATGAATAGGTTGGCGAGGCTGGGAGCATATTTTGCTCCCATAGCCACGCCAACCTTCTGGGAGAAGAATTGATCGTCCCACCAGAAGTAGTTGTGCGTCATACAATATTCCAAAGCTTGTCCTATGAATCTCTTCTGGGAGTCCGATATGTCGTCTCTTTTGCTGAGTGCCCAGTTCAATGACAAGGCCGCGTCTTCATGTTGGATTATGGTATATAAAGAACAAACATCGGCTGTAACTAAAAAGGTGTGATTTGTGGTGCTAATTTGGATCGAATCAAGTAGCATCAACAAATCCGATGTATCTTTCAAGTATGCTCTTGTGTTAGTGACGCTGGCTTGTAAAAACTTGTCTAAGTATTCGCCGAGTCTCGCAGTGACCGACCCAATACCATTAACGATGGGTCGGGCGGGGGGGATTTCGGCATTTTTGTGGACTTTCGGAAGCGTATAGATAATTGGTATTCTGCACGCACTGGGGACCAAGTATCGTTTCTCCTTAAGGTTTAGTGCCTTGGTATGGTATCCCCATTCAATCAGTAGGTCCAACTGGTTCCTATACGGTTCAGTCGGGTTTACTTGAAGCTTTTTATATGTATGGGCATCTGCTAAAAGTTCATTGAGTTGGTTAGTGTAGAAGGTTTTATCCATTATCACAACACCCCCACCCTTATCCGCTGGGCGTATGATGATCTCTTTTTGTTCCTCTAATGAACGAATGCCTTCTCTAATGTAATCTGGGTTAATATGTTTTTTTGGAGTTAATTCTTCCAGATCCTTTAAAACCAAATTCTTAAACACCTCAATGAAGTGATTGCTTGGGATTTGGGGGTTGAAGATTGACTTGTTTCTTAGACCACTGTCGACCTTCTCCACCGTGTAAGAGACTGCTGGCTTAAAATTTGTGGGAGCACTTAAAAAATATTTCTTTAAATTAAGTGTTCTAATAAATTTATGTGTGTCAATGAACACATTGAACTTGTTAAACTTCTTTTTGGGGGCACATTTTAGTCCAAGATTTAGTATATTTAGTTCCTTTTGGTTTAGCTCAATTTTACTTAGGTTGTATATTCCACTGTTCAGTTGTCCCGCATTCGCTTTTTTGGATTGTGCCCTGCGTCCCGATCGGCACCCCCTTCTTCTCTTTGGGGCGCCGTTTTGTCTTTGTTCTGATAATATGGGGGTTGATTTCTCTCTCCACCCTTGTTCGGCTGGGCATTCTTCCTCGGTGTCCCTCCTCCTCTCCCACCCCTCCCCCGTTGACCTAAAAAAGGGGGGGGGGGGTGGTTGTTGATGATATGGGTTACCGTAGTAGTGGTCTTCCGCCAGTGCTTGGTATCTGTTGTGCATGGGTATTTCTCCTCTTTGGTCCCAATATTGGTTTGGGGGTGGTGGAGGGTGGCGGTGCCAATGTGTGTGTTCATATAGGGGATAGTGGTTGTTTCCATATTGTCCATTCCCTCTATTCATTCTTGGCGACTGGTACTGGTATGGGGAATCCCCTCGAGGAGTGCGGGGTTCTGGATAGTGGGGGAAATGTCCACCGCCTCTATCTTGTGTGTAGGTTCTCGTCTGGTACGGGGGTTGTAAAGGAGGTTCAGTCCTATTCGTTGCGGACTGGGTTTTCCGCCCCGTGCCATTATTGGTTTTCTCCTTCTCATAGGGAGCCTTTTTGTGTGTCATTTTCTTAGGGTTATTTGCGCTCTTTTCTTCTTTCTCCATTGCAGATGATGTCTGTTCGCATGTCTGAGAGCATTCTTCTTTCTCAGCAATGAGGGACTGCCAGACATATATATTATTTGTCTGGAAGTCATTTGCATCTCTGGTATATTTTTTGACTTTTTTCTTTTGTGTTTCACGGTCAATTTTTTCCAATTTTCTCTTCATGTTGGTGTTAAATTCTAAAACTTGGTTGGAATCCTTCAAAGGTTCTAATAAGGCTTGTATATCTTTTATTTTTTGATTTACAATACTTAATTTAATGTGTTTTCTTTTTAGAACCAGAGCTTGTAGTTCTCTACCTCTTCTGTTGAAAAATTCCAACCACTCATCCATATATTTTTGGTCAGTGAGACCATCCTGTGGGGAAACCTCCCATCTCAGGCTTCTAAAAGTCAAATTTTCCCTCTCATAGTGCTCAAATGTAAAAATGTCCCACCAAGTCTTAACTTGTTTTTCTAAAAGATTTTCTAAAGATCTTAAAGTGCCGGTAATATCTTCCTCACAATCAACCATATCATGGTTGTTTGTAAAGATGTTTTCAGGAATCATCTGTCTGTTTGACAGGAAATTTATAGCTTCCATGGCTGCAGTAGGTAAAAGGGTTAAAATGGTATGTGCTGTTGGTAAATGATGTATAGCTGTGGAAGACCGCCCTCTGTATCATCTACCCCCACCGCGCCGCAGGTGTGTAGGCTATAGAATTAGTGAAGGATTAAAAGTGCAAGTGTAAAAAGTATATATATATCAAACAGCAGCTACTTAAAACATATAAACATGTGGAATCTGCAATTCAACTTAAAAATGCAACATAGATAAGGTGAATCAGTAGCGCTAATATAAACAATGAAAAATATAATATAAAATGCTGAGTAAATACTATGCAAATAAATACTGTGCAAATATATAAACAGTGCTATATAAATATCAAAGTACAAAAATAGTAGTGTATAATTGACTCAACGTATAACTTAATAGCAGCGGTGTGTCTATTTCTCTTAGTGACAAGTGAAAGAGTTCATAAATATATAAAGTCCAGATTGTGAATAAATAAATAAATAGGTAAGTGATTTTCCAAGTGTCTTCAGTCACAGTTTCAAAGTGGAGTCTTCTGACTGACTTGAATCTACCACCACACCACGTGATCACACTCCCTCTGAAAGGCCCACTCACCAGCTCACTAGGCCTCACACTCTCGTGTTTGGCAGATGCGTTTTTTACCCACTCCAGGGGTTAATGAAGGATGGCTTGTTTGATCCGTTTAACTCTCAATGCGATTCCATATGTAAAACAATGAGTAAAACACTCCACATAGTGTAAAAACGTATGATAAAATTTATTCACGTAAAAACACTCCAATGGTCAAACTCACATTTCAAAGGTTAAAATCAAGCCTCAAATCCAAAACCACGGCAAGCCAAACAACGCTGATGTATAAAAATATAAAGTATATATATATATACTGCGGTCTCGGCGGACCAAGAGGAAGACCCTGGTGGTGGTATAGTTATAGTCCACAGTGGCGTAATATATAAATAAATAAATACAATCTTTACTTTTTGCTCTGTAGCCTCATTCCCGACATGTTTCGTCGCTTGGACTTATTCATGGGTATGGCTACACAGCCCATCTCAAACTAATTTATAGTGATAGGGGAGCTAGTCACATGGGTGGTGACCCAATCATGTGACAAATCATGTGACATGTTGTGTGCAATCAGATGTGGGCTGATACACATGACCGTATACATTCCCCTATCCCGGCTTGCGAGAAAGATCATTGGTGGTGTCACTGGCAATAGTGTCATAATATGAAAATAATAATAATACTGACAACTTCATGCTATATTTGTATTTGTACGGGTAGTTTTTTCCTAAAATCCATCTCAAATGCCTACTCTAATATGCACACTGGTGTTCCTTGATGTGCAGAGAGTGTATGTGTAGATATTAGGGATGATTGTCACTATATTACCTTAAAGATGTCAGGGTGGATGTTTACTGGGAGTCCTGGCTTCACAACGGTATAGTGCTATGGAGACTCGCTATTATGCTGTATATGTGTTCCATTTCGATCGCTGCCTATATATATCTTAAAATATTAAAACTATTCTCATTAAAAGCTGCATGCATGCACATGCGTTTTTCAATGAAAAAATGGGTGAGTGATATTTATTATGGAAAATTGTCCGTGTTCAGCACATTGTGTCGCTGTGCATCCATTGGCTCTGTATTGGCTGATTTATTGTGTGCGCGCGCCTGTCATCACAAACAGTTCGCGCGCATCACACAACAGCTGTGGATGAGTATCTCTTCTTATGGCTGTGAGGGCCGCTGCATCTGCGCTTGCGCAGTAGTTATAGCTCAGTGAGGGATGGACATTAGTGTACTGTATGTGCGCGCGCGTAATGTCCTGGTCACTGCGCGCGCACTGGGCTTCTCCAGCCGTGGATATTCATCCATCAGCTGAGAATGCAGACCGCCGCGCGCGTGCGCACTGGCTCCGTGCGCGTGCGCGTTGTATCAGGAGGTGCGCGCGCATCCAACAGCACACTACCCAGGCGAGCCTTCACCCTATGATGAGATGCGGCCCGCACCTGCGCAATAGGGTTAGAGCGGCGGTTCAGCGGCGCGCTCTAGGTGTCCCCTCAGCCTATATAGAAGTACCGGAAATGGATCCCTGCGGTTGAGATGGGATGACACATTACATGGAAGGCACATCTTTGGCAAAGCTGTAACATTAGTGCATATTAAAAAAGGTGTGTGATCTTGACTCCATGACTACACAAAAATATAAATGTATTAAACCATCGCAATTTGAGCACTAATTCCCTAAGTTTAGAGGTGCAGAGAGCTGTATCATGAGTGAATGACAGGCACTGCATCCCACGGGAATTGGTGAGAAAATTGCACAAAAGAATCTGAGAAATTTCATATTTGATCACACTATTAAAATAAAATAAGTAGTGTTGAGCATATTATAAGAATAAAAATATCTTTAAAAACAAACCTATATATATGTGTATAAATATACATGTAAGAATAATGAAAATCTTAAAATATTAAAACTATTCTCATTAAAAGCTGCATGCATGCACATGCGTTTTTCAATGAAAAAGTGGGTGAGTGATATTTATTATGGAAAATTGTCCGTGTTCAACACATTGTGTGGTTGTCACAAACCCCTTTAAGCTATCGGGTGTGTGTATTACCTGAGAGGTGTTTTCTAAACACTTTTTTATATAATCCAAAATAATTAAGATTGGAGTTCGGAGAAGGCTGACTATTCAATACAGATTTAGTTGATGAGTGTTTTCTTTTTAATAAAAAGATCCAGCGGGTTTCCCTTTGACTGAGGTCTCTGACCCTGTTTGAACCTCTCCAAGAGGGGTGAATGGTGTCTATTCCGCAGAATGTTAATGGTATTGGGTCGGTCACTGCGAGACTCGGCGAATACTTAGACAAGTTTTTACAAGTCAGCGTCACTAACACAAGAGCATACTTGAAAGATACATCGGATTTGTTGATGCTACTTGATTCGATCCAAATTAGCACCACAAATCACACCTTTTTAGTTACAGCCGATGTTTGTTCTTTATATACCATAATCCAACATGAAGACGCGGCCTTGTCATTGAACTGGGCACTCAGCAAAAGAGACGACATATCGGACTCCCAGAAGAGATTCATAGGACAAGCTTTGGAATATTGTATGACGCACAACTACTTCTGGTGGGACGATCAATTCTTCTCCCAGAAGGTTGGCGTGGCTATGGGAGCAAAATATGCTCCCAGCCTCGCCAACCTATTCATGGCAGAGTGGGAGGATAGGTTCATTTTTAGCAAAAATCTCCCGCAACTGAAATTTTATAGGAGATTTATTGATGACCTCCTACTGATCTGGGAGGGCTCCAGGGAATCGGTTATAGAGTTCCTCGAGGTACTGAATGTGAATAATAACAACATCAAACTTGAGTATCAAGTAAGTGATACATCCATTAACTTTTTAGATGTAACCATAGAGAAGGAAGGGGCTAAATTATGCACTAAAGCATATTTTAAACCGACCGATCGGAACAGCTATTTGCCTATCCATAGCGGACACCACCCAGCCTGGATTAAAAACATCCCCAAGGGACAAATGTTGAGGATTCGACGGAACTGCACCAAAACGGAAGACTACTATGAGCAATCACTGATTTTAAAGAATAAGTTCACCCAAAAGGGCTATACTGAAAAATCTTTAGATAAAATCATTGATGATGTCGCTCTAATTCCAAGAGAGATGTGCTTGAGGAAGAAAGACAAACAAGAAAAGGAACAACAACAAGTGAATTTTATTTCAGATTTCCATTGTCAGTACAAAGAAGTACAAAACATTTATGAGAGACACTGGCACATTTTATGTAGGGACAGACATTTGGGAGCCATTTTAAATCATCGACCAAGATTCATCTATAGAAGAGCTCCAAACTTTGGAGATAGAATAGTCAAAAAACTTATAGATCCACCAAACCGCCAGGTCCTGAGGATAAATTTAAAAGGATTTTACGCTTGCAGGAAATGCATTTGCTGCAGGACTACGAGTGTCAATAATAGGGGTAAAACAGAAATCACAAACAGAGATGGTGAGGTTTTCCAAATAGAAGAATTTATCACCTGCAACACAACTCATGTTGTGTATCTTATGTGGTGCCCATGCGGGTTACTCTACGTAGGCAGAACAAAAAGACTACTGAGAATCCGGATTTCGGAGCACTTGGCCAATATAAGGAAAGGTTTCCAGTATCATAGCGTTTCATTACACTTTAAAGAAAAACATGATCGGGATCCAACACTTCTACAGTTCTGCGGAATAGACACCATTCACCCCTCTTGGAGAGGTTCAAACAGGGTCAGAGACCTCAGTCAAAGGGAAACCCGCTGGATCTTTTTATTAAAAAGTTTAACGCCACGGGGACTGAACGTAGAATTGGACCTAAACTGCTTCATTAATAATTTTTAATTTTTAATCCATGCACTACAGTAGAAACCGCAGAGTGATGAAAACACTCATCAACTAAATCTGTATTGAATAGTCAGCCTTCTCCGAACTCCAATCTTAATTATTTTGGATTATATAAAAAAGTGTTTAGAAAACACCTCTCAGGTAATACACACACCCGATAGCTTAAAGGGGTTTGTGACAACCACACAATGTGTTGAACACGGACAATTTTCCATAATAAATATCACTCACCCACTTTTTCATTGAAAAACGCATGTGCATGCATGCAGCTTTTAATGAGAATAGTTTTAATATTTTAAGATTTTCATTATTCTTACATGTATATTTATACACATATATATAGGTTTGTTTTTAAAGATATTTTTATTCTTATAATATGCTCAACACTACTTATTTTATTTTAATAGTGTGATCAAATATCAAATTTCTCAGATTCTTTTGTGCAATTTTCTCACCAATTCCCGTTGGATGCAGTGCCTGTCATTCACTCATGATACAGCTCTCTGCACCTCTAAACTTAGGGAATTAGTGCTCAAATTGCGATGGTTTAATACATTTATATTTTTGTGTAGTCATGGAGTCAAGATCACACACCTTTTTTAATATGCACTAATGTTACAGCTTTGCCAAAGATGTGCCTTCCATGTAATGTGTCATCCCATCTCAACCGCAGGGATCCATTTCCGGTACTTCTATATAGGCTGAGGGGACACCTAGAGCGCGCCGCTGAACCGCCGCTCTAACCCTATTGCGCAGGTGCGGGCCGCATCTCATCATAGGGTGAAGGCTCGCCTGGGTAGTGTGCTGTTGGATGCGCGCGCACCTCCTGATACAACGCGCACGCGCACGGAGCCAGTGCGCACGCGCGCGGCGGTCTGCATTCTCAGCTGATGGATGAATATCCACGGCTGGAGAAGCCCAGTGCGCGCGCAGTGACCAGGACATTACGCGCGCGCACATACAGTACACTAATGTCCATCCCTCACTGAGCTATAACTACTGCGCAAGCGCAGATGCAGCGGCCCTCACAGCCATAAGAAGAGATACTCATCCACAGCTGTTGTGTGATGCGCGCGCACTGTTTGTGATGACAGGCGCGCGCACACAATAAATCAGCCAATACAGAGCCAATGGATGCACAGCGACACAATGTGCTGAACACGGACAATTTTCCATAATAAATATCACTCACCCATTTTTTCATTGAAAAACGCATGTGCATGCATGCAGCTTTTAATGAGAATAGTTTTAATATTTTAAGATATATATAGGCAGCGATCGAAATGGAACACATATACAGCATAATAGCGAGTCTCCATAGCACTATACCGTTGTGAAGCCAGGACTCCCAGTAAACATCCACCCTGACATCTTTAAGGTAATACAGTGACAATCATCCCTAATATCTACACATACACTCTCTGCACATCAAGGAACACCAGTGTGCATATTAGAGTAGGCATTTGAGATGGATTTTAGGAAAAAACTACCCGTACAAATACAAATATAGCATGAAGTTGTCAGTATTATTATTATTTTCATATTATGACACTATTGCCAGTGACACCACCAATGATCTTTCTCGCAAGCCGGGATAGGGGAATGTATACGGTCATGTGTATCAGCCCACATCTGATTGCACACAACATGTCACATGATTTGTCACATGATTGGGTCACCACCCATGTGACTAGCTCCCCTATCACTATAAATTAGTTTGAGATGGGCTGTGTAGCCATACCCATGAATAAGTCCAAGCGACGAAACATGTCGGGAATGAGGCTACAGAGCAAAAAGTAAAGATTGTATTTATTTATTTATATATTACGCCACTGTGGACTATAACTATACCACCACCAGGGTCTTCCTCTTGGTCCGCCGAGACCGCAGTATATATATATACTTTATATTTTTATACATCAGCGTTGTTTGGCTTGCCGTGGTTTTGGATTTGAGGCTTGATTTTAACCTTTGAAATGTGAGTTTGACCATTGGAGTGTTTTTACGTGAATAAATTTTATCATACGTTTTTACACTATGTGGAGTGTTTTACTCATTGTTTTACATATGGAATCGCATTGAGAGTTAAACGGATCAAACAAGCCATCCTTCATTAACCCCTGGAGTGGGTAAAACACGCATCTGCCAAACACGAGAGTGTGAGGCCTAGTGAGCTGGTGAGTGGGCCTTTCAGAGGGAGTGTGATCACGTGGTGTGGTGGTAGATTCAAGTCAGTCAGAAGACTCCACTTTGAAACTGTGACTGAAGACACTTGGAAAATCACTTACCTATTTATTTATTCACAATCTGGACTTTATATATTTATGAACTTTTTCACTTGTCACTAAGAGAAATAGACACACCGCTGCTATTAAGTTATACGTTGAGTCAATTATACACTACTATTTTTGTACTTTGATATTTATATAGCACTGTTTATATATTTGCACAGTATTTATTTGCATAGTATTTACTCAGCATTTTATATTATATTTTTCATTGTTTATATTAGCGCTACTGATTCACCTTATCTATGTTGCATTTTTAAGTTGAATTGCAGATTCCACAAAAAGAAAGAAGAGAGAAGGGCAAACATCACATTATAGTCAGATAAGTGCAGCATACCATTTTATCAATATGTTTACCATATATATATATATATATATATATATATATATATATATATATATATATATATATATATATATATATATATATATATATACACATGCTGGGCAGACACATAGACCAGAATTCATTAGCAAACAAGGTACGTTTCCACCCCCCCCCCCCTTACAATGACCCAACCTTACAATGCCTTTGCGATTCAGTTGCTGCACCACATTTGACTAGAAATTATTTCATGTTTGATGGTTCCCACTTCCTCCCAGTGCAGGGGGTGGTGATGCGGACATGTTGTGCATCATCGTACGCCAACCTGTACATAGGTGGGTGGGAACATACCTTGTTTGCCAATGAATCCTTGTCTATGTTCCTGCCCAGCATATTGTGCTGGTACAGGTACATAGACAATGTTTTCTTGGTTTGGAATCAAGTAAAACTGCCCTCCTACTGTTTATGGAAAAATTGGCAATCAGTGATTACAACCCTAAATTCACTATGCAATGTGATTTACAATCAATACCATTTTTGGATGTGAATATATTCAAGCAGGAAACCCACTGTGGGAAATACTGTACCTCATGTGTCCAGTGCCCATCCCCTGCCATTGATCAGAAGCACACCATACTCACACTACCTACGGATTAGACAAAATTGCTCCAACGAAGAAGATTTCATAAAGGAAATCCAAATCATTGAGAACAAGGCTGTTATACAAAAACGACTCTTAAAGAGGAAGTAAAGCCTCATTTTTTTTTTAAATGTCACCTGCAAGGCAAAGGCATATGCTATGCATACTAGCTCATTATGAATAACTTACCTGAGAATGAAGTCCCTGAAGCGACCCTAGTCCACGTCCTCCTCCGCCGCCATCAATCCCGGAGTGACTTCCCGGTCTCGCTGCTCCTGCTTTTATAATTCGCCGGAGCGGCGATGACGTCACTCCCGCGCATGCGCATGGCAGCCGCTGAGAGCAGCACATCGCCTTGATCCGTGGGTTTCTCAGTGAGCCTGTGCGCCACTGTCTACAGGGTATGCGCCGTAGACAGCAGTGCCTGTCTTTTTGTAAATATCTCCTAAACCGTGTAGGTTTAGGAGATATTTATTGGACCTTTGGGTAAGCCTTAATCTAGGCTTACCTGTAGGCCAAAGTGGTTTGTAAGGGTTTACAACCACTTTAAGAAAGCGTATAATAATGCATGTCAGAAAAGTAGACATGAATTACTGTTTGGTAGAAAAACAAATAAACAAAAAATTGCATGAGCAGGAGTCTCCTAAGATGGTGGTGTAAGCCCGGAGCTCCGCACAGCGCCAGCCAGACAGCGCAGAAAGCCATGGGAACGGCTACCAGGAGCTCCCCAAACCACGGGAGATGGCTGCGGACACACCTGGGCCACAGTTTGAGACCTTGGAAGGTCGGGCCGAATCCAAGATGTCAGGTGTCTCAGCCACGAGACCAGGTCGCAAAAGAAACCTCCACAGCAGCCAGGCAAGTTATGCACCCTGCAACTCTCACATATGCCCCACAGATACCGGGCCTTGACCCCACTCTTGCCACCCCTACTCCTGCATCCACAGAGTCATTAGTTGAGCAATCTATGGGGCCTTTTGAACTGTCCTTCCTTGAAGTAACTCCTACTTACCCAGACTCCATATCTGCACAACCTGTTTTATAAAATCTCAGAGCTGCTAGACAAATGCTTGGCCCAAACTGCTGACAGGATCACAGGGGAAATCAGAGAAGATTTTCAGAACTTGGGAACCAGAATTGAACACAGAGCATAAGATGGACGTCACCATATCCAGGGCGAACCAGAACACTGGTCATTTGCATTTTATGCAGGAGCAGCTTGACATTGCTCGGGCCCGGATCGATGATCTCGAGAATCGCTCGAGGAGAGACATCTTTCGGATCAGAGGATTACCAGAATCCATTACTCATGTGCAGTCTGTGGTACAGGACATTATCAAAACCCTGATCCCTTCGGTCCCAGTACATAAATTGGAGCTAGATAGGGCCCACAGGTCCCTTGGCCCTCCCAGAAAAGATGGTTCTCCCAGGGACATTGTAGTAAAACCACACTTTTACTCTATTAAGGAAGAAGTGATGAAACACTCCCGCTAACAGGACCAGATACAGTTCCAGGGGAAAGCCATCCAAATATTCGCTGACATTTCCCCGTTCACCATTCAAAAGAGACGATCACTGAAACCCCTCCTGGCGGTTCTCACCGGGTAGGACATCAAATACCGATAGGCATTCCCATTTGCCCTAAAATTTGCCTACAAAGGCAAACAACATGCTATTCACAATTTCCCAGAGGGTGAGCACCTGCTGCTGGACCTTAAGCTCATCACCCAAGAGTCAGCGATGGATACCTCTAATGCACAGCAGGGATCTGCTAAACACCATTCCCCACCAAGTCCTACCTTTGGGACACAGCCAAACCCAAGAGAGTCAAGGATAATCTACCCCTTTGACGCAGTGGCGCATAACTCACATGTGTAAAGAATTTATTTTCACTTTATCCTTTTATTCAGGCTGAAAATGATGCCTGCACATTATTACTGAGTTTGGATTGACTTTGTCCTCAACACACAGGACTGTTGCTAAGATACAGTTTAGAGGTCTTTGCTTCATTTTCATCACCAAGACTGAACCTATTATCTAGCAACCTACTCAGTTTGAACTTTCCCCCATTTGCAATGTCTCCCCCAGTTAGATTTTCTAAAATAGAAAACCAAAGGGAGTAACTGTTAGCTGTTCCCGCATATTTGAACGTTTTACAGTTTTTTCAACGCTGTTAAGGGCCAGGGCTGATGCCTTGTGCCTCCACCTACTACTCAGGCAGGATGTTCCCAACTCTGGGTAGTAGGAATATAGCCCTACATATGGACTATACTACAGTTTTTGTTCTGAATGAGGGGAGGGAGTCTTCCGTCTCCCCCCATTCCGGGCCTGGTTATGGCCTTACAGTTTACAAAATATTGCTGATGTGTCTCTCTCTTTGCTCTTTCTTTTCCCTCTTTACTAAGTTCTTTTCTTTCCTAGCCTACCTACCGATGCCTTTTCCCTGCAAGGTGAACTCAGATGGGCTAGCCTCCCCACCATCGACCGACCCTCTTATATCTCCTACATGGAATAAGGTAAGTGACAGTGGATCGAGTAGCGTTCATTCCCTTCTGCTCCATGGCTAATGAAACACTACACCACCTCCACTACGCATAATCTCCCATAACACTCAGGGGCTAAACTCACCAGTAAAGAGAAGGAAGGCCTTTCAGGTTTACTGTTCTCGACACATAGATATGGTCCTCCTGCAGGAGACTCACTTTCCACGGCGGTACACCCCCTTGTTCCTACATGCACATTTCCCTTAATTTTAGTTGGCTAATGCTGAGGACAAGACAAAAGGAGTGGCAATTTTATTTTCCAAACCCTGTAAATCTAGATTAGCTGACGTATGGAGGGAACTGAATCCGACCGCACGTGACTTCACCCACTTCTTACTTTCAATAGTTTTATTAGTTTTTACAAAGGCAACAAAGATACATAGGTACAGGTAAAACAGATTTTTAAAGGCACAAAGCTGAGGAGGAACAAATATCAATCTCAAGGATAGCAATAGTATATTGTGTTCAGCTGCCTGGTTCTGGCACAATGCCCATCCGTGCCTCAAGCTTGTGTGAGAGAGGTGACGACCCCCCCCACGGCACCCCGAAAGGGATCTAACTGTGCCGGGGAAGAGAGCCACTCCCCCAAAAACGTATCATTAAGGAAGCAGAGGGATGGGGAACCGGGCCAGACCCAAGTCATAATAGATCAACAATCAATAGTATTATGTGTTGAACGGTCAAAGCATTGAAACCGTCATTGGTGCCCCCAGTGCTCCCCACAGATAGGAGACATGGTCATGTCCTTTAAAAGCAATACAAAGCATAGCAACAAGGGTGTTTTGCCCGTGTATCAAACTTGAAGTGTATATGAGATAGAACAAAAACGAAACTCAAAAAAAAAAAAAAAAAAAAAAAAAAGAAATTATAAAAAACAAAATAAGAGATAAGCATAGGTCAATAAGGAGAACAGAGGAGACAAAAGAGTGAGGAAGAAAGGGGAGGAGAGGAGGAAGATAGAGGGAGAGAGAAGAGGGGGAAGAGGCAAGAGGAAGTTCTTCAGTGACGGTGCGGGCCTCGCAGCCCTACTCAGTACCCGAGGAAGCAGAGGTGTCTGGCACCAGGGAGATGTATTTAAGCCAGGGCTCCCAGATGGCATCATGTTTGGAAACAGTGTCCAGAAGGATGCTAGTCGTCTTTTCCTGGGCCATTATCCAGGATATTTTTCTTTTAACCAGGGTAAAAGAAACGGAAGGCTGCTTCCAGGAGCGAGCAATGGTTAGTTTAGTACCAAGTAGAATGAACATAATGAGGCGTTGGGTCAGTTTCGGTGTTCCTGGGTGACGGAAGTTAAGAAGAGCGATTTGAGGAGTCTGGGGAATGGGCCTATCTGTAAGTTTCCTAATAACGTGGAAAACCTTATTCCAAAGTCCCCTGAGCTTGGGACAATTCCACCATGTGTGCAGCATCGACCCCACGTGTCCACAATTACGGAAACACAATGGAGATGCGTTTGGGAAGATTTTTGCAATTCGAAGTGGAACGAGATACCACCTCATCAGTACTTTCAAGTTAGTCTCAATTAGAGTTATGTTCAATAAGCCTTTGTAAGCAGAGGTCGATGCTTTGTTCCATTCCCCCAGACTCCAGCTCTGACCCAGGTCCTTTTCCCATTCCCTCATGTAGAGAGTTTTGGAGGTTGTTGAGGCAAGTGTTCGGTAAATCACCGTTATTCCTCCCCGCTGCTCCGTAGCCTGACCACACCACATCTCATACGCCGTAACCGTCAGAGGATTAAGCGTAGAGGACCCCAGGGAACGAATAAAGTGAGAGATCTGGTGGAGTCTGAACCTCTCCGTGGTGGGCATTCCCAGTTTGTTAGAGCAATGAATGGGTGTTAGGGGCCCCATAGAGCTGACAAAATGTCCAATTCTGTAAAGCCCTCTATCCAGCCACCATTGAAATGCCTTAATGTCCATGCCCGGGGGAAAAAGAGGGTTTCGAAAGATATGTGAGAGTGGGTGCCAATGTGATATTAAAAGTGAATTTCCTTTAAGCGAATCCCAAAGATTTAGGGAGTGGGATAACGTTGGAGCCATAACAGCAGGTCTAGTTTTGGCAGGGCACCAAAGGAGGAAGTCCAGGGTGTATTGGGGAACAGCCTGCCTCTCCATATGCACCCAGTCAGGGTGTGCTATTTTAGAGTAAATGACAGAGAGTTGAGATAATTGAGCTGCGTGATGATACCAAAGCAGGTTCGGTAATCCGATCCCTCCCTGATCTCTAGTGCGATAGAGGGTCCCCTTAGCCACCCTGTGTCCTTTAGATCCCCAAATAAAATTTATTAGTTTAGATTGAAATTTTCTAATCTGATTCCTAGGAACAGGGATAGGCAGGGACCTAAATAAGTATAAAATGCGTGGCAAAAGTGTCATCTTAACAGCATTAACCCTACCTATCCAGGAGAGTCTAAGGTTATTCCATTGTGCAAGATCGTTGCCTAGTTTGTGAAATAGTGGAGGGAAATTAGCTGCATAGAGACCGTCCATTGAGGCCGTTAGGTTAATTCCTAGGTAAGGGATCGCCCTATCATGCCATTGAAATTGAAAGTTTTCTTTAAGTCGTGAGACCAAGCTAGCGGGCAAATTTATGTTCAGGGCTAGAGATTTTGCATAATTAACCCAGAGGCCAGATATTTTACCAAAATCATTGAGCACCTTGCAGATATTTGGTAGTGAAGTCAAAGGCGAAGTGACAAAAAGCAGCACGTCGTCAGCAAAGAGGGCACATTTATGAGTTTGGGGCCCACAACTCACTCCACTGATATCGGGGTTGTCCCTTATAGCAATGGCTAGGGTCTCAATGACGATGGCAAAAATCAGTGGAGAAAGGGGACAACCCTGCCTCGTACCCTTGCGAATAGGGAAGGAGTCTGAGTAAAAGCCTTGCATTCTTATCTTTGCCTCCGGGGTGGCGTATAGGGTCTTAATTATGTTAAGGAAGGAATGCCCGAAACCCCACCTCTGCAGGATAGGAGTTAGGAAAGACCAGGAGACAGTATCAAAAGCTTTCATGAGATCTAAAGAGAGTAGGAGCCCCGTCTGAGGAGGACCCCCATCCCATCCTGAATGAAGAAGGGAGACAATGTCAATCGCCCTCCTGATTTGATCGGGGCCCTGTCTTCCAGGTATAAAGCCCACCTGGTCTCTATGTATGTAAAGACTGATAAAATTGGAGATCCTGTCTGCTAAAATTTTTGTCAAAATTTTTAGATCATTATTGATCAATGAGATAGGGCGGTAGTTTGAAGGACAACTAGTGTCCTTGCCAGGTTTGGGGATAATTGTAATGAAGGCAGAGTTTAAGGCAGTATCAAGCTGAGAGCCCGCTCGTAGTTGGTTATAGAATCTAGTTAGATAAGGAGTAAGGGTGGCGGAAAAATGTTTGTAGTACGGGGCGGAAAAACCGTCGGGGCCAGGGGCTGAGTCATTGCGGAGATTTTTAATAACTAGAGTCACTTCGTCAGCTGATATCGAGGATTCCAAGTCAGCCCTGTGTAGGTCTGAGATCTTAGGTATATTTAGTGAGTTGAGAAAGGAGTCCCGAAGGGTAGGTGAATAGACCTTTCCGTCATCACTATATAGGGAGCTATAAAAGTTGTGGAAGACCTCTAGGATCTTTTGAGGGTTTTGTGACAGGGTACCATCACGAAGTCTAATTTTGGGTAAGGTGCGACATTTGATTTTAGGGGTCAGCCTATTAGCTAGGAGAGAACCCGTCTTGTCCGTCTGGTGATAAAACCTACCCCCTACCCAGCGTAGACTTTTTTCCGCAATTGCAGTGAGGGAAAGGTTCAGGGCAGTACGCGCCGTGTCAAGTTTTTCCGCCGTGGTTGGACAGGGATTACGTTTGTGTAGTTTACTTAACAGTTGAAATTCCTTGTCTAATCGTTCAACATCCGTCTTATGAGCCCTACGAATCCTAGAGGCTATTTGGATAATTTTACCCCTAATAAAGGCCTTGTGCGCAGCCCATAATGTAGTGGGGGAAATATTATTGACATCATTTAACAAAAAGTATTCCTGCAGTCCCTTTTCAATTTCAAGAGCGTGAGTGGGATTACTAAGAATAGAGGCATTAAGTCTCCAACAAAACCCTTTACTGGGACCTGACGGCCTGTTCATGGTGAGCAGGAGTATGGAGTGGTCCGACCAGGCAGAGTCTTTAATGACAGACCTACTTACCAGTGGAACGTGGGTAGACAGCATAAAGAAATGATCGATTCTGGCATAGGAGTTGTGGGGGTGAGAAAAGTGCGTGTAGTCTCGCGCACGAGGATTCGTTTCTCTCCACACATCCACCAACCCTTGGTGAAAGATTTGTCGAGCCACATTGAGGCTCTGCCTGGTAGGACGGACGCGGTCCTTGCCCGGAGGTCGGGACTTATCCAGTCCAGCATCAAATGCAGTGTTAGAGTCTCCTCCATATACGGTCAGGCCCTCGGTAAGCGGGTTTAAGGTGTGAAAGAGGCATTTGAAAAATTTTGATTGCCCCCTGTTTGGGGAATAATAAGAGACAAATGAATAGAGTTGTTCATCAATAAAGCCTTTCACCAGCAAGAACCTACCTTCCGGATCCTTAAACTCCGAGAGTAGAGAAAACTGAGTCTTGCTGGAAAAAAAAATGCCCACCCCTTTAGTTTTGTTGTCAGAATTTGCCAGGTAAAGTTTGGGAAATTTAGAGTGTATAAAAGAGGGAGTGTATGATTTGGGGAAATGTGTCTCCTGGAGGAATAACACATCTATTTTACGGTCATGGTAGGACTGGAAAATCTTCCGGCGTTTAATTGGAGAATTTAGCCCCTGAACATTATGGGAGGCAATGCACAGGGAGGGGCGAGATGTAGCGTGGTCAGCCATGGAGCAGAACAGAGGGCACAGCTAGTGATTCCCAATCACCTACCTTTATCTCAATGGGAAGCCAGGGGATCAGACGACCAGCATTCTCAGGGAAAGCAGCCTCCATGGTCCGGCCAGAGCACGAGTTCGCACACATCACTAGAAGAAGAAAATCGTTAGTACAAGTAAAAGTGAATAAAGAAGAGAAGGAAAAGATAAGCTTAGGGAGATCTCCAGGTTGGAAGCAAAGTAAAATCATCCAGTACTGAAGGAGAGGAGGAGAGGAAAAAAAAAGTAATAAAAAAAAAATAATAAATAAAAATAAAAAAAAATGATTCAGAAAAAAGTTTTTGCGTCCCCCAGCCAGTGGGGAAGGTCCTGAATCCGAAGACAAAGAAAAATCTGTGACTCCGAGTACAGGAGGAGGTGCAGTGGTACCGCTCCGCTCGCGGTACTCCTAATTGTAGATTTGTATATGCAAAATAAACAGGTAACATCACTATTGGTAACTAGAATAAACAATCAATGAGGGTAAGCTGAATAAAGCTAAAGTACAAAGTCCAACCGGCAGTCCAGGGGAATTAGACACTACTAGATGGTGGGGAGCCATTCAGAGAACTAGGTAGGAGAGGGGGGACTTGGCTCCTAAGTGGAAGTGGTATGTGAAACAGAAGTGGATTACAGAGGATGAAGAAAACTGGAAACTAGGCGACAGGCTGCGAAGAGATCCCATGTGTGGAGGGGAGGGGGAGTTGCAAACCTCAAGAGGTCCGCAAGTATGTGCTACTAGGGGGAGGGTATAGGGGGGTATAACCGTGGCCAATGGGTCAAAGTCAGGGCCTGAGAGACCTGGAAGTCCAGAAAAGTCTTGAGCGTGTCCAAAAGCCGGATAGAAGGGATCTGGTAGGAGAATCGATTACAAATAGTTAGGCAAAGGGTGAGGGATAAAGAGCCAGAGAGATCTGTAGATTTCGTAGATTTCAACAGTGGAAAGTGGGTAGGAGCCTCAGGAGGTCAAAGGAGGTGTGAGTCCAAACGGGCATCAATGCCAAACGTGCCAACTGGACCCAGTCCCTGTGAAGGGAATGTAGTATAGAAGAGATGTCGATCATTAGCTCAGGGAGGAAGTCCTTCCTTGGCCTTCTTGTGTTTAGGCTTCGACCAAAGTGACGTGAGTGGACTAGATGGGGGAGGTCTCTTAGTTAAGCTGGAGGACGAGGCTTGCATTGGAGATGGTGGATCCATAGAGATGAGGCCTAGTTTCTGAAATAAATGTTCACCTTCCTGGAATGAGGAGAATCTGAAGGGCTTGCCATTGTATTCAAACTTCAAGCTGAAGGGAAACAGCCACCAGTACTTGATGTTTTTTTGTGCAAGTATCGTCAGTAGAGGTTTCAGCGCCCGCCGTTTCTGGATCGTGTGTGGTGAAATATCTGCGAATATTTGAACTGGGTGTCCCATAATTTGGATTTGTGGGGAGGAACGAGCTTTCCGCATGACTTCTTCTTTGATGTTATAGTAGTGTGGTTTAACCACAACATCTCGGGGTAGGCCATCAGAACGGGGGGGTCCTAGAGCTCTATGAGCCCGGTCAAGCTCCATTTTGTGTGCTCTGACATCAGGAATGAGGAATTTAATGAGAGAGTGCACTGCTTCAGGTATGTCTGTAATGGTCTCAGGCAGTCCTCTGATCCTAAAATTAAGCCTTCTGGACCTATTTTCAAGGTCATCAATTTTGGATATGGCGGTGTCTAGCTGGTCATGTAAGTCTTGAATACGATCGGTATTCTGATTGACCCTTGTGATTGTGGAATCCACTCTGTGCTCGACAGTTTCAATGCGGGAGCCTAGCATCTGGAGATCCCTTTTAATGTCAGAAGTTATTCTAGCTGCATTCTGTGCCAACCCCTTCTCCAACATTTCTGCAAATTTAGTGAACATCAGGGAGATATCAGGGTGCTGGAGGATGTGAGACTCTACAGCTGTAAGTGTCACAGGCTGACCAGGGGATGCTGCAGTTGAAGGGGACAACAGCATCTCATCCAGAGTGTGATTAATTAGGGATACAGTGGTAGCTGGAGATAAAGGACCCACAGTGGGTAAGGTGTTGGAGGCTGTGCCACATACCTCTTCATGAAGGGTGTTCCGCCATGGGGATGAGGGAGAAGCGCCTGAGGAGATTACCTCATGCTGCAGCCGTTCCGCCGCCATCTTGGAAAAAAGATGAGGACTCTGAGGAGAGTGAATAAGGCTTCTAAGATCCTTTTTTTATTGTCCCAAATAGCTTGGTATTGTGCCTATAAGTTTCCGCAGTAATCTGGTGTCTTTAGGCGTTATGGAGGACAGAGGATGTTCCTCTATGTGGTAAGGGAAGAAGCGCCTGAGGAGATTGCCTCATGTAACGGCCGTTCCGCCGTCAGGTATAGTCTCTGAGGCAGTTCAGACCCTTCCTGGCCTCTCCTCACCGTATCAAGCGGTGTCAGAATGTGCCTGCTAGTTCCCCCGTAATCCGGTGCCGCCGGGTGGTGAGCAGCGTGATGTTACTCCGTGCAGGGAGCGGTGAGCGAGCGGAGCGGGACGGAGCTCCGAGATCAGGCGGCCATCTCGGTCGGCTCCGCGCATGCGCCCCATCTTCACCCACTTCTTGAACCCACACTGATCTTACTCACGTATTGACCACATTCTGCTCTCAACCCAACACATTCCACTGGCCCTTACGT
Source organism: Lithobates sylvaticus (assembly GCA_028564925.1). Classification (NCBI taxonomy): domain Eukaryota; kingdom Metazoa; phylum Chordata; class Amphibia; order Anura; family Ranidae; genus Lithobates; species Lithobates sylvaticus. Next base: position 302,464,470 of record CM053030.1, on the reverse strand, counting down.
CCTCCATCTTAGACGTAGCTTGGTCAGACCACTCCATGGTTTTACTGTCATTGCGTTGAGATATCCATAGACAACATGCCTCTCATTGGACTCTCAATCATTCCATCCTGAAAGATCCCATCAAAGTAACAGAAATACAGGGGGCTCTGCAGGAATAATTTTGCCTCAATGATGTGGGGGATGTTTCTGCAGAGACTCTATGGGCAGCACACATAGTTCACACATATTGCAATACATGTTTAAGCTGGCCAACCGTGTCAAAGTAATCCTTGTTTAGCCAGCCCTACTCTGCTTTGCCACTGCAAATGCAACTGTTGACACAATGCCAACCTGGTGCAAAAAGACACAAAATGGGGGAGAGGGACAAGGTTTAGGTCTGGTCACTGACCTGCAATAATACCACAGAAACAAGATATATCTGTGGTGAGATCTGAATAGCTTGTATATTCTAACAGGTGCTAAATAGGGATGAGCCCAATGTTTGACCCAAACATCGGGTGTTTGCCCGTTTGCCAAATTTAGAACATTATGGGTGTGTAAAGAAAAAAAATAGAATTTAAAACTGCTCGCAGCTGTAATGTATTACCGGATCACGGCAATATACAAAAAAATCATTGAAAAAATGGAGCCTGCCAGGTTGCATGCTTGGATAAGTGTCTGGTATGAATTTTGGGGGGACCCCCACGCCATTTTTTTTGTTTTGGCGTGGGGTTCCCCTTAAAATCCATACCAGACCTGAAGGGTCTGGTATGGATTTATGGAGGGACCCCCACACAATTTTTTTTTATATTTTGGTGCAGGGTTCCCCTTAATATCCATACCAGACCCAAAGGGCCTGGTAATGGACTGGGGGGAGAACTCATGCCGTTTTTTTCAATGATTTTTATCTATATTCCCAGGATCCGACAATTACATTAAAGCCGCAAGCAGTTTTAAATTAAATTTTTTCCTTTAGAAATGTCATTTTGCTGTGGTACTGTTCTAAACACGGGAAAGATGCACCACTTTACAGGCAGACTAAGGACACCCCCAGGCACAATATTTAAAGGAATATTTAATTGTTATTGTTTCACTTTAAGCATTATTAAAATCACTGCTCGTGACAAAACGTCAGTTTTTAAAACTTTTTTTTTGCACTGATACAGTTTTAAATTTTTTGCCTGCTTGCAAGTTCTCATGCAAACTGAACCAGGGGGTGTTTGGCTCATCCCTAGTACTAAAGGGGTGTGACCACATTAACACTAAAAATACTGGATGAAACCTCTGCACACTACTATACCCTTTCAAGCAAACTTTGTTCTCAATTTAAAGCGCACCAAACACCACTTTTCATTCAATAAAGTGCATACAATCGCACATTTCACAGTTTCTATTAAATTTGGTTAAAAAGCCCGCCCCATCATGTCTGGGAGGCCAAGGAGAGACAGACGTTCCATGCCACTATGAAGGGGCTAGCAGTGTCTACTTCCACACCCACCAATCTGTCCCAGCCTGAAGTGCCAGAGTTCCAGCCGGAGGTGCCAGCGTTCCAGCCTGACGTTCTAGCCTTCCAGCTTGACATCCCAACCTTCCAGTCTGATGTCCTGGTGCCGGCCTTTTAGTCTGATGTCCCGTTGCCGGCCTTCCAGCCTGATGTTCCAGCCCTCAAGCCCGATGTCCCAGCCTTTCAGTCTGATGTTCTGGTGCCGGCCTTCCAGCCTGATGTTCCAGCCTTCCAGCTTGATGTCCCAGCCTTCCAGTTTAATGTCCCGTTGTCTGCCTTTCAGCCTGATGTCCCAGCCTTTCAGTCTGATGTCCTGGTGTCGGCCTTCCAGTCTGATGTCCTGGTGCCAGCCTTCCAGTCTGATGTTCCAGCCCTCCAGCCTGACGTCCCAGCCTTCCAGTCTGATGTCCTGGTGCCAGCCTTCCAGCCTGATGTTCCAGCCCTCCAGCCTGACGTCCCAGCCTTCCAGTCTGATGTCCTGGTGCCAGCCTTCCAGCCTGATGTCCTAGCCCTCCAGCCTGATGTCCCAGCTTCCCAGTCTGATGACCCGCTGCCTGCCTTCCAGTCTGATGACCCACTGTCAGCTTTCCAGTCTGATGAACCGCTGCCAGCTTTCCAGTCTGTTGACCCGCTGCCAGCTTTTCAGTCTGGTGACCCGCTGCCAGCTTTTCAGTCTGGTGACCCGCTGCCAGCTTCCCAGTCTGATGACCCGCTGCCAGCTTTCCAGTCTGATGACCGGCTGCCTGCCTTCCAGTGTGATGACCCGCTGCCTGCCTTCCAGTCTGATGACCCGTTGCCAGCTTCCCAGTCTGATGACCCGCTGCCAGCTTCCCAGTCTGATGACCCACTGCCCGCCTTCCAGTCTGGTGACCCGCTGCCAGCTCCCCAGTCTGACCTGCTGCCTGCCTTCCATTCTGATGACCCACGGCCAGCTTCCCAGTCTGATGTACCCGCTGCCCAGCCCGATGTGTTCCTGTCTGCTGCCCAGCCCGATGTGTTCCTGTCTGCTGCCCAGCCCGATGTGCCTGCTGCCCAGCCCGATTTGGATGTGCCTGCTGCCCAGCCCGATGTGCCTGCTGCCCAGCCCGATGTGCCTGCTGCCCAGCTTGATGTGCCTGCTGCCCAGCCCGATGTGCCTGCTCCTGCTGCCCAGCCCGATGTGCCTGTGGCCCAGATTGATGTGCCCATGCCTGCTGCCCAGCCCGATGTGCCTGCTGCCCAGCTTGAAGTGCCCATGCCTGCTACTGATGTGCCAGCTGCCAAGCCTGATGTGTTCCTGTCTGCTGCCCAGCGCAATCTCTTCCTGTCTGCTGCCCAGCGCAATCTCTTCCTGTCTGCTGCCCATCCTGATGTGCCACTGTCTTCTGCCCAGCCTGATGTGCCACTGTCTGCTGCCCAGCCTGATGTGCCACTGTCTGCTGCCCAGCCTGATGACCCGAAGCTCGCTGCCCAGCCTGATGACCCGAAGCTCGCTGCCCAGCCTGATGACCCGAGGCTCGCTGCCCAGCCTGATGACCCCGAAGCTCGCTGCCCAGCCTGATGACCCGGTGCTCGCTGCCCAGCCCGATGACCTGGAGCCTGCTGCCCTGCCTGCTTTTATTTCCAGATCTAAACTTCCAGACCCTGGTGGTGGGGTACATGTCCCATTGTCGGACTCGGGTGGCACGCCTCCCAGTAGGTTAAGAGACTCTGGCTGGAGAGCGCAAAGAAGTCCGCAGTCACAGGGGAGACTTTTTGGGACGTTTCCACACTTACACGCACTGCCAGATCAAAGGCAGAATGGAGTGTCCGGAGGCCACTCCTTAGGGGGGGGGACTGTCAGGAACAGTGTTATTACTTGGATCGCCTGCTGGTGTCACTGTTTCTTTCGGCATCAAAGGGTGCAGTTCTGGTGGCCACCAGCGGGGGTCTCCCAGCAGATGGACATTCTGGGGATCAAGCTGCACCTGATGTGGAACTGCTGGGAGTATATAAGCCCGCCCTTCACTGAGGCTCAGGGCTTCAGAATTCCTTCCTGCAAGCCTTGTCCCTGCCTGACCTGATCTTTTGCCTAACTTGTTCTTGATCCACTTCCTTTCCTGTCCTGCCCTGTCCTGGACTCTGTTTCCTTACCTGGTTCCTAAGACTCATCCCCTGATTCCTGCCTTGGCTTCCCCTTGCTTCTGCTTCCTCCACCTGGCCCTTCTGTTCCCCTTGTTCTCTTATCCCTGCCTTGTTATATATAAGTGTTCCACTTCCTTGTGTGTATTTATAGTTAGTTAGTTAGATTAGGGTTTTGTGGTTGCTGTGTGTTATTTCCTTTTTGCTTGTTCATGGTTTGCTGTGTTTGGTTTTCACGTGTGTCTTTATCCTTTAATAAATATATATTTTCACTTACCTTTGAGCCTGATTCCTTTAGTGCAGCCCATTGATCTGTTCACTTGTGCTGGATGCCTGTGTTTAGGCATCTCTCCTGACAACAGCACATATTTACAACCTGATCTCAGATCAAAGAGGGAGAATTACACATTGACAACAGGGTCCGACCACATGCGGTCTAACATGCTTTGACAACTATACACACTATACCCTGGAGCAGAGGAAATATGGGAGAAGAAGTTTAAAGTAGCGGTAATCCTGGGCTAATACCATAGAGACCCTCTTATGCCCTGTACACACGGTCGGAATTTCCGACGGAAAATGTCCTATCGGACCATGTTGTCGGAAAATCCGACCGTGTGTGGGCTCCATCGGTCTCAAATTTTCCGACAACAAAGTCCGATCGGTCTTTTTCTGATCGTGTGTAGCGAATTCCGACGGACAAAGTGCCACGCATGCTCAGATCACATTACAAGACCAAAGCTATTGGCTACTAGCCTCTACGTAGTTCCGTCGTACGCAACGAACGTCACCACGTTCAGAATGATCAGATTTTCCGACAACTTTGTCCAACCATGTGTATGCAACACCAGTGTCGGACAAAATCCGTTGGAAAAAATCAGACGGATTTTGTGGTCGGAATTTCCACCTGTGTGTACGGGGCATTAGTTTGAGGCCAACAGTAGAGATGCGTGATGGCTTCCCTCCTAGAAATGGAGTGTACTAATACTTCCAGTCGGCATAAAAACACCAGCTATTCCAGCTAATAGGGTCAATCTTGCAAACTAGGTCCCATTGCATCACTGTTCTATAGTATAGATTTTATAATTACTGTTAACTGTTTGATATCTGTGTGTCGCAGAATAACTTAATCAGTTATTTGTTTACGATTTTGATAATGTTAAAAGTCACTGCCTGAGGCTAGTATACCCCATATGTTGAAACCAAACCCATTAGTTTAGGGTCTTCCCTAAAGAATTGAGACATACCAGCCCACCGCCCTCTATCATACAATTATTAAAAAGTCATCCTCTCTAGTGCTAAGGCACTCGGTCGCCTTCAGGTTTACAACCCCCCCATAGCTGTCCCTATGGACTATAGCTGACAACCAAGCCCAGTCAGTTTAGGTGGATTGGAGTATCCATCTCCACCTCTGGTATCTGTACACATAGACTCCTTGTGTACCCTATAAGAACAAGACCCACACGACACATTAGCGACTAAATACCCCCCCTCCTTCCCTCCCATCTTCCCCACCCAATCACTCAGTCCACACCCCACCTGTTTCCTTTATTCTGCCTGCTCCTTATCTATACCTCTTTTCGGGGTGGGAGTAGCCCCCCTCCCTCCCCGCTTGCCCTGCTGGCCACCTGTGACCCCTGTGAGTTCACTACCAAATTGCCCAGACTAGAACTGAGGATATCTACTGTTGATACCTCAACAACCTTTGTTCTTGTATCTCTTCCCCTTAGTTAAAAAATGCAACCTTATCTGACAATGCAACAACTAACCCTAAAATGTCTATCACTAAATGTCAAAGGCTTGAACCTTCCAGAGAAGAGATCACAGGTATTAACAGCCTTGACGAAACACAGAGCTCACTTCCTGCTTTTGCAGGAAACACACTTCCATACCAACGCTATATCCAAGCTAACAAACCATATCTATAATAAGGCACTACACTCCACCATTTCAGAAGCCAAAACTAAAGGGGTCTCAATTCTCATCGCCAAGCATGCTGACTTTCAACTAACTGACTCCAAAATAGATCCGGATGGGAGATATCTCTTCATCAAGGGCACATGGCTAACGTTTATTGTCCCAATGAGCACCAGCTGTCCTTCCTCAGGAATGTATGTGACTTATTATCTTCCTTCCAAGAAGGCATAGTTGTGCTGGGGGGGACTTCAATGTCCCAATGAATCCCCTCCACAGGTACATCCTCGCTTCCATACTGTGCTCTCTGCCAGATTAAAATACAACTTCAAAACCTGACTCTACAAGACACCTGGCGTACCCTATTCCCGACTGACAAGGACTATACCTTCTTCTCCCCACCACACCAAAAGTACTCCAGACAAGACAATTTTTTCCTGTCCCAATATGACCTAGCCTCCCTCTCCCAGGCATCAATTGAACCAATGTTTTTGTCTGATCACCATCCCATCACAATGACTCTCACCTTCGTGGAATCAATCCAAAAAAACAAAACAAGGAGACTGAACCCCTCCATTTAAAAGACCCGGTAATACTGCAACAAATACGCTCTTGAATCCATCTATACTTTAAAGAAAATCTATCCCCTAACATTTCACCCATTACACTTTGGGAAGCCCACAAATGCATCATCAGAGGGAAATTAATCTCCCTAGCAACCGCCTCCAAAAAGAAACACCAAGAACAGATTAAAACACTTATTGAAACAATCAACAGACTCGAAAGAACACATAAACATTCCACTTCCCTAACAACACTCCAGGACCTCACGCAAGCATGCTCTACACTTTTAGATGAACTAGGGAAACGCACCAGAAGACGATACATCCTGGGTCAAAAGGTATTCTACGAACACGGTAACAAAAGCGGGAGACTCCTAGCTCGTACAATCCAGGCGCCAAATCCCAGTCTACAATTCACCATATACGAGACAGCAAAGGTAACCTACTTTCTAAAAACATGGACATTGCCAAACAATTCGAATTCTTCTACTCTTAACTTTACAACTTGACACAGGACAACATAGGAACGCCTAAGACAGACAACCGCCATGACAAAATTAAAGAGTTCCTAGCCCAGTACTTCCCTAAACCAATCACTCCTCAACAAGCGGAAGCCATGGAGAGCCCTCTCTCTTCAGAGGAACTCTCCTTGGCAATTAAACAAATGAAAGTGGGTAAAAGCCCAGGGCCTGATGGTTTTCTGCTATTGTATTACAAAAGCTTTGCAGGAGAATTGACACCATCCCTAGTACAGACATTCAACGCTCTAGCAAACCCCAACCCTTCTCCAGGCCAACTGCTGGAAGCTCACATAACGGTCATCCCAAAAGACGGTAAGTATCCAACTATAGGCCCATTTCCCTACTCAATGTAGATATTAAACTCTACACAAAGATCCTCAACAACAGAATACTACTTCTTATCCCTGGCCTCATCTCATCTGATCAAGTGGGCTTTATCCCAGGTAGGGAAGCCAGGGATAACACTATTCGCACACTGAATTTGCATCACTGGCTCACCTCATCGCTGTCCCATGGATTCCTTTTATCCCTTGATGCTGAGAAGGCATTCGACAGGGTGGCTTGGGACTATATGCAGGCATTATTTAAAGGAGTGGGACTCCTTCCACGCATGTTGTATACAAATCCTTCAGCCAAAGAGAAAGTAAATGACCTCCTGTCCGACGCCATCTCCATCAGCAACAGGACACGGCAGGGTTGCCCCCTATCGCCCCTGATCTTTGTGCTAACACTTGAACCCCTGCTAAACAGATTAAGAGTCAACCCTGACATAAAAGGATGCTTTATAGAAAATAGGGAATTTAAGGTAGCAGCCTTTGCCGACGATATTTTATTGTAATTACAATCCCCACGTCCATCACTACCTAACCTACTCAGTGATATGAAACATTTTGGGGAATTATCAAACCTAAAGATCAACTACTCCAAATCACACGCCCTAAATGTCTCACTAACACCACAGGAAGGTATTCACTGTCAGTAATTCTTCCCCTTTAGATGGAAAAAAGATACCATTACCTATCTTGGCATCCAAATTAGCAGGAAAACAACAGATTTATACAACCAAAACTTCTTACCCGCTCTCACTAAAATCCAATCAGAATTAAAGGAATGAGCCAATCTAAATGTTTCTTGGTTCGGTAGGGTGGCATTAATAAAGATGATTGTCCTCCTTGACTCTTATACTTGATGCAGACAATCCCAATTCACTTCCCTCCCTCCTTCTTTGCAACATACAAAAAGGCATGCACCGCCTTTATTTGGAAAAACACAGCCCCATGCATCAAATACTCCCGCCTGAATTGGGCTAAAGTAAAGGGAGGGATCGGACTTCCTGACCTCCCCAAATTCCACCTAGCATGCCACCTAACCAAGGTTGTGGACTGGCGGGTGTAGTGATCTAATATAATCGTTCCTCGTAGATGGAATATAGTTATTAAAAGTATTGTCTCCGCAGCAAAACCCGATTCTCCCAGAGAGAGACAATTTTATTGACTTCCAAACAGAACAGTCTTACAGATGACAAAAATCCAACAGAGTTCATATCACGACAGTGCTAGTAATATTTAGAGCCCCATGGAACCATGTGACTCTTGGGTGCCTTCGTAAGAACACACCCTTCTAAACAGATTGAACGTCCTGTTATATCCCCCACACACACTGAATGTCTGAGCAATTTGCTTTGATCTGCCCCGGTCTTTCAGAGTGACAGGAGATAACGCCAAGCCCCAATTTACATTCTTGCATATTCCCCCTTTGACATGTGTGAATACTGATTAGATTAAGATAATCATTATCTGTTCCCTTTCATATATGGAGTAAGTCTGGTCTGGCCATTTGTCCTTTGACCAACAAACCCTCTTTTAATATGCGCAGTTAGATTAACAGCTACCAAAGTGGCATGCCTAGAATAAACTTGTCTTTAGAATGCCTAAATAAGAACACTACATATAATAAATATGTATATATATAATATATATATATATATATATATATATATATATATATATTAGATATAATATACTACATATACCCCCACTTGTGTCGTTCTAACTACTAGAACTGACCCATAAATCAAGCAACAAACATAGCATTACCGACTTGAGGTATTGGATGCTTCACAATGGCTCATATGAAATATAAAGTTGAAACTGGTTACATCTCTCTTCACCAGCCTCTAAAATATCCCCATGAAACAGTCATTAGATAATATAGCTTTAGACCATGACTGGAAAAGGATTCGGTAAACATCCTTATTATATCACATCAAGATCTTGAATATTGCACAAAAACGAGCGGATGTCACAGTCCATTCTTCAATTTTCAACTTCAACTTCATCACATCTCTCATTGAAAGTAGACTTGGTGTGCTTGGTGTGCTGGGAGCTCCGATCCACATAAATCCAGGATTCCTCTCCAGGCTCAAGGTTTTCATTTTCTTAAAGATGCTTTTGCACAAACACCAGCAAATCCCGAAATTCTACTTCCATCTTTATAGTAAGAAGAACCATCCATGTACCAGCTCTCACTTTCAAGTTCAAAAGGTTTGGATACGGCTGAAAAAAACTGCTATTGCTGTACTTTGTAATTTGCTGTAGGCCGACTCCTCATTTCCATCCTTAATAGAGCAGTTACTTGAATCATTCAGTCCATAATTCCACCTGAATGGTATACCAATCTATATACCAATCTATAATCCATATATCCATATAATCCATATATAATCCCCCACTTTCAGATAGAATCAGCTTGACATCAGCGTTTATCAGATCTTCTATCCAGACAAAGCAGCAGTGGAAAATCTTGCCAGTAAAGTTAGGTCTTTTTTCATCCATATGTCAATAATATTAATGACTGATTCAACAAAGTTTCAAATCATGACTGGAGTGATGAATTTCACTCACCCCTCTTATAAATTTAGGAAAACCACCCAACATACTATAATTTATGCTATGCCAAGCCATTGTGCAGCATCTCACCTTAGATGTCAAATATATTGATCAATATGCAATATGTAATATGCAACATGTTATGTAACACGAAAATTATTTTAGGTTTAAATGTTTCGCTCTGGTTTTAAGATAAAGTTCAAGAAATAAAACATAATAAAATAAAAAAAAATAAAAATAAAAATGGAAAAGGGTGAAAAATAAAAATAAAAAATAGGGCTTGATGAATAAAAATGGGAAAGGGTGAAAAATAAAAAATAACATATAGGGAAAAGTCCATTGTCCAAGTCAAAAAGTCAAAAAAAAAAAAATAAGTCAATTGCTTGATGAATATTGAGAGAGTCCATGATATTGTTTATTCAGTGTTTCTCCCCCACTAGCCAGAAATGTCAGCTTGCAGTTCACATGCTATGCAGATGCAGTATCTTCAATATATCTGAAAGACAAAAAAACTCTCCAACAAAACTAATTAGCAAGATCCTTAAACATTCTTTGAAGTTAAAACAAAGGACTATTTACACATCCCCAGGTTGAAACTAAACCACCCCCACTGTTAGAGAAATGTCACTTGTATTCAAAAACAGATCTGGATAATGTAATCTGTTTAGCTGTCCCAGCAATGTGTAATGTTCCATTTTCATCTTATCGTACTCAATCTTTAGGTGGTCATATTTCTGTTTTAACTGAGAAAACGGTATCCAAGCCTTAGATACCTTTTTATTATGATTTTGGTCAGCTCTGTTTTTCATATCAATATTACCTATATTTGACCTGGTGTCTCCTCTTTGATTGTTATCATAAGACATTATCTTTTGATCTCTATGTTCAGTATTTGTCCTAAACAATGTGGCTAAATCAATCTTGACAGCTTGCTCATTTGACTTTCTCCATAAATTGTCTGCTTTCAACAATACGTCTTTTAAATCATGAGGATTTGGGGTAACTAGTAAAATATTTTGTCTGATCTCTTCATTTAAAGCATGTAGAAATATACTCATATGTAACAAGCCACCATGCTCAAATGCAAGATTATTACTGGCCAATATTTCCATAATAGATTTTATCCTTTCTGACAGTTCGTAGGGAGATTCACTTTTCATTTGTTTGATCTTCCCATGAACAGTAACATCAGAACGTACACCATACAAAACACATAACAATTCCATCAATATGTCCCGTGTCCTCATTGGCTGAGTACAGATCTGCTTAATTCTCACCCAAAGACTATTTCCTATAGAATGTTGCATAACTCTGTCTAAATCAGATGGGTTGAGATTGTACATATCTCTGACATTCTGCAAGTCACAAAACCATTTTAAAAATCTGTTTAAATCATGGCAGGGAATCATTCCTATTTCTTTAAGAATTGCATCTAATTCTTTTGGTTTCAAAGGCTTCATTACAAGCTGAACTTCACCTGTATTATTATTATTATTGTTATAAACTGTGGTGGTCACAGTGGGTGCGGCTGGCAATGAATTATCAGATTTAATATGAGGTTCTGTTTCATTTGATAGAATGTTTGTATTTTGCTGCAGATTGCTGAATCCACGATTTGATGCATATTTGCATTCCTGAGATCTCTTCTCTAATTCCATAATTCTTAATTTCAATCTTTCATTTTCCTCTGATAATTCATTACAATGTTTAGACTTCTCAAGCAGAGCTTCCCCAATGGTGACTGCATGCAATTTTTAAATTTACAGTCTCAGATTCTGATTGGTTTTGTAACCTCTGACAAACCTTGTTGCTATTATCAACTGCACTCTGTAACTGGGTAATTTCCTCAACCTTATCCTTCAACGAACTTTCCATTGTTAAACAGCAAGATAACAAGCCCTGTACAATACAACCTTTTCTTTTACTTTCTGAAATTTTGCTCTCAAAAACAGTTTTTTTCTAAAAATTCATTCATCATAGTCCATGTCTGCTTATATTTTTCTGGCACTTCATAAGGACCGCCATGACGCTTAATACATTTTAACACCCATCTGTTAACTTTATCAGAACTGACACTAGCTTCACACTGAGTAAGCATTTTTACTATATTATTAATAATTTAAAAAGAGAAATATTTTACTCACCGCATTAATTACTCCAGCTTCCAGCTCACGTCTTCTGGTACACGATGCAGTCCTTTTCTTCGTTTCCAGTCTCCAGAGAATAATTCTGGGGTTCCAAACTTTGATTTTGTAGATCAGACTCTCTTATGTCACAACCAGACGTTAGAGTCACAGCACAGGTCTTGGGTCTCCATCAGACTTCTGTCCAACTCACAGGATTGTTTTCATTGTTTTCACCACCGACTTCTGTTAAGTCCTGAAAATGCTCTTCTGGTCGCTTGAACGGCACCAATGTAGTGATCTAATATAATCGTTCCTCGTAGATGGAATATAGTTATTAAAAGTATTGTCTCCGCAGCAAAACCCGATTCTCCCAGAGAGAGACAATTTTATTGACTTCCAAACAGAACAGTCTTACAGATGACAAAAATCCAACAGAGTTCATATCACGACAGTGCTAGTAATATTTAGAGCCCCATGGAACCATGTGACTCTTGGGTGCCTTCGTAAGAACACACCCTTCTAAACAGATTGAACGTCCTGTTATATCCCCCACACACACTGAATGTCTGAGCAATTTGCTTTGATCTGCCCTGGTCTTTCAGAGTGACAGGAGATAACGCCAAGCCCCAATTTACATTCTTGCATATTCCCCCTTTGACATGTGTGAATACTGATTAGATTAAGATAATCATTATCTGTTCCCTTTCATATATGGAGTAAGTCTGGTCTGGCCATTTGTCCTTTGACCAACAAACCCTCTTTTAATATGCGCAGTTAGATTAACAGCTACCAAAGTGGCATGCCTAGAATAAACTTGTCTTTAGAATGCCTAAATAAGAACACTACATATAATAAATATGTATATATATATATATATATATATATATGTATACATATATATATATATTAGATATAATATACTACAGCGGGTCCACAAGACTGGGAAAGCATGGGTTACACTAGAGAATCAGTTCACAAACGGTCTGTTACATGCCCTTCCCTGGCTTACTCCAAGCCACTGGAACCAGTCCGTTAAAACACATGCCCTTATTTTCTCCTCGCTAATGGCCTTTAACCGCTTAAGGACCACCTCATGGCGATATACGTCAGCAGAATGGCATGGCTGGGCACAACCATGTACCTGTACGTGGTCCTTTAAGAGCCCAGCCGTGGGTCGTGTGCGCACCGCCAGCGGCGTGCCCGAGACCCGGTCCTGAGCTCCGTGACTGCGACCGCAGGACCAGCGGACACGATCGGCGCTGGTGTCCCGCGATCGGGTCACAGAGCTGGAGAACGGGGAGAGGTCTGTGTAAACTATATTTTTTCCACAGTGGTTTGTTTATTTAACTTGAGCACTTTGGCACGTCCTCATTAATTTTATAGCTTTTTTAATACATATACTTTGTATGATCGCCATACATTTCGATCCTTTATCCACTATTATTATCACCTTCACTTGAGCCTTTTAATCCTTATTAATTTTACGCTATTGGACAGGAATACTAGATACTTTGTGGTTAACCTATCAGGATATTTTAATACTTGCCTTTCTCCACCTTTGTGCCGCATTTATTGTACTTTTGCACCCTATTATTTATACAGCGCATCACTACCTTTCTTTTTATTCCTTTCTCTGGGTTCAGACATTTCCCCCCAGTGTATGCCGCAGTATTTGTTCCTATTCATTTGAGTTGGCGCAGGAATATATTCTTTTACCGTTTACTCTGATCGATTCCCACCCATTCTTGCTGCCACCATGGATGTGTTTTCGTTTCTAGATAAGGCAGGTTAATTTGGATGAGATTTTCAATATAGCAACTCCAACTAACAAAAGTAGTGACTTAGAGAGCCTTATGAGGAAACTAGGACATAATATGGAGAAGAAGGTTAGTTTATGGTGGGACATCACTACCTTCGAACAATATCTGAAAGACAGTATCGTCCCGAGACGATTGAGATGGGACATAATACCAAATGATGGTCTAACAGATCAGGATTCAATCAATTATTGGTTTAAATTTTTCAATAGCAAAGGTTTGGAACTACTCAGATTCCTATTAGAAAGAAAAAGGAGAAAACTAAAAATAATTGATGATATCATAGCAGAAGTAAAAGAGGAACTGGACGCCCATAAGGAGACAACAGAATTCACTACCCTTACAACTCAACTTAACAGAGATCTCACAAAGAAAGATAAGGAGGTACAGCAGAGGAAATCTAAGAAATACAGTCGCGACATGAATGATTTTAAACTGATCGAACATTCAAATGGCAAAGCCAACTGGGCCATATGGATCCTATCTCCACATACTCAACACCTGAAAAAGCGGTAAGAGTACATCCCCAACACGCCAACACTGAAAACAATCACAACGCGCAGCATAGACCCCAGGAGTCATACGATAGGAATAGACGAGAAACACCAAGATACGAGGAAAGACAAGGAAACTATAACCAACACACTCCCTATCGCAATGACAGAAGACCCCAACATCAGGAACAAACCCCGCAAAATGGTTGGAAGAAACCTTTCTGGAAGAACAATAAGAGAAATAACGGTCAAAACAATTGGCAGAGGCCACCCTATGACCAAAGAGACAACAGAACATACCAACACAACCAAAGGCAATCCACCATATGGCCAACATCGACCTCACGAAAGGAGCCCCATCCCCACCTATAATTATTATGCACCTTTAGGCAATAGATCTGATGAAGATAGATCTGATAGACATCGCCATTCAGACACAGACTATGAGAGGTCTTTTTTAGAGAGAGGCAGAGAGAACTATCCATGAGAAGGATCGAGGAAGAAACAACAGGAGAACACCAGAAAGAAGAGAGGATGTAGAGGGGCAAGAGATCACAAAAGAAAAAGAGAGTAAAAGGAGAAGGGATTTTTAACCTCAGTGGACAAACATTAACCTATGAAGAAGTAAGAGCGCTAGATAAAGGTCTCAAATACGCACCGACCAAAAACCTTGATAAATTCCAAATGTACATAGGCATTCAGACATATGTGAGGAAACTCAATATCAAAAAGTATATTATTAGCAATCCCTGTAAACCTAAAAAAAACGGGCCCCAATGAAGAAATTATGCACAGCACTTTGAGAAACAAATCAATTTTTAATCCTTTAGTGAAGAACAACAAACATATTGAGGTTTTTAAAAGAGTGGTTTTAGATGAGCTTAAAGAACTAAAAATAAAAAAAACGTGAAGACCCAAACACATTAAAAGTGGAATTCGAAAATTGACAAAGAGGAAAGATCTGGTTATCCGCCCAGCGGATAAAGGGGGGGGGCATAGTAGTACTCTCCAAAGAGCAATACAATACAAGTATGAATTCACTTTTACAAGATGAAGATACCTATAGCCGACCCCTCAGTAACCCTGTGTTTAAGTGCAGGAAAGCACTCGAACAGACTGTTCATTTGGGCATGAAAAGAAATATACTGAACAAAAAAGAAGCCAAATACCTCATACCAGAGTCATGCAGAACACCCATCATTTATTCACTCCCTAAGATCCACAAAGATAAAGATAATCCACCACCGAGGCCAATTGTCAATAGTATTGCTTCACTAACAGCAAGAATGGGACAATACATCGACCACTACCTACAACCAGCCGTACAAAGGACACGAGCCTATTTACGTGATACGAAACAGATTTTACAAACATTAGAGGACGTACCAAGAAGTGATGGACCATGGTGGCTGGCCACAGCAGACGCCTCCTCTTTGTACACCATAATACTACACCGTCAGGCGTGTGAAGTAGTGAAATGGGGACTAAGGAAACACACAGATCTACCCTGCACCCAGAGAAAATATCTCGTGAAATGTCTCTATTTCTGCTTAAAGAACAGTTATTTTTGGTACAACCGCAACTATTACTATCAAAAAACGGGAGTAGCCATGGGAGCGAAATTTGCCCCGAGTGTTGCAGGCCTATTCATGGCACAATGGGAGGAAGAGAAAGTATTTCTGAATGCCACGGCAGATCTATATATCTATAAACAATATATCGATGACATCTTTATTCTGTGGAAGGGTGATCAGGAACATCTTGTAACCTTCCTTGAAGAATTGAATACAAATGACAGAAATATTAAACTGTCCTGGGACATCAGCGACAAGATAATTACCTTTCTGGATCTGGAGATCCTACAAGAAGATAACATACTCTCCTCCAGAACGCACTTCAAAAATGTTGATCGCAACAGCTACTTGCACCTAGAAAGTTGCCACCATAGAAATTGGTTATATAATATACCAAAAGGCCAATTAATGCGCCTAAGACGTAATTGCACTCACAAGACAGCATTTTGCACTCAAGCGGATAACATGAAACATAGATTTATAGAGAAGGGTTACGACAACAAATACATTACCGAGAAAATAGAGGAAGTAGCAGGAATGGATCGCAAGGATCTAATAAAAGACAAACCTAAACATGAAACATCACGAGATATGATACCGATCGTCCTGGACTACAATGCACAACATAAGCAGATCGAAAAAATCATTAAACGTCACTGGAATATACTATTGGCAGACACATGCCTCCAAGATATTCTCCCTAACTTTCCAAAATGTATCTACAGAAGAGCCCCCACCATTCGCGATAAAATTGTAAAAAGCATTCCTGACCCCCCTAAAAGAGGACTGACTTTCTTCACAGGAAAAGGCTCCTACCCGTGCAAACGGTGTTTTGCATGCAGAAAAACAAAACGTCCAAATGAAAAGAAAAAAGATATCTCTTCAACCAGCACTGGGAATAAATACGAAATCCATGAATTCATCTGCTGTAACACAGTAGGTGCTGTATACGCTTTGGAATGCAGTTGCGGCCTTTAATATATAGACCGCACTAAGAGACCTTTATGGGTTTGCATAAAAGAACATGTCCAAAATATAACCAAAGGCTTTGACAAGCATAGTGTATGAAAACACTTTGCCACTCATCACAACAAAGACCCCACACAACTCAAATTTTGGGGGATAAAGCCATATATCAAGCATTGGCGTGGGGGACACAAAGTGAGGACTTTGAGTCAATTAGAATCAAAATGGATCTTCACTTTAGACACTTTTGCGCCCCAGGGCCTCAATATAGAATTCGATCTCAATTGTTTTATTAGCGATTTTTTATATTTTCTCTTATTGTGCTGCATAAGAACACCTCACCCCCTTACCCACATTTATTTGGGATACATATATTTTTATCTTTTACTCTTCCCTTCTCTGCTATATAGTTTTACAGATCTTATTAGGTATTAGGTATTATTAGGTATTTTAATATACTCTGTGTCACTATTTTAATATTTTTTAATTTTTAAAAAAGGACGTCATTTCTGGTGTACATATGTTTTTATATAGGCATTACATATATATTATTATATGTGTATACATTTACCTATATTACTCACTCGCTCAATTCTATTTTTATTATCTTTATTAACATGAATATTAACATCTTATCTGTTTTACAATCAAGTCCCCTTAATTACATGATGACTCAGCAGGCATATATCTGACTGAGCCCCGCGAGATGCGGCTAGAATATACGATCCCATTAACATTTTAACATGAATGCGGGCGCTCCATACACTTTGCTCCACAGGAAAATGGCTGCCTAGCTAAGCCACAAAACAATGGCCACTGGGCGGATGTTGTTTTCAGTGTTGGACATCACATACATCCAAAAATATGGCCGGCGGCTTACTTACGGCGACCGGAGTGAAAGGAAAATGGCCGCAGTCTAACTTCCGGTGATCGGAACTACAAGAAAATGGCCACCGTAATTAACAATTACCACACACATATAAAGACACTTCCTATGCATCTAGTTATCCCCTAATGAAGTCACCTGATCCTGACGAACACGCGTTCGGAATACTGACACACCGGAAGTGACGTGGACAAGGTTGCCGCTCGTATTCTATACATCTGTCTGTTACTATACAATGTGAGTACCGCTGTTTGTTGTTACTTAAATAAATACTTTTTACCAAAAAATACTACACTATTTGGGCATCCCTGTTCCTATTCCCCACATCTACCCATGACCTACTGGTGAGGCCCATACGTTGCAGACACCTCCAGGGACACCTCCAGGGATTTTAAAGGGGGACGCTGACTGCAAGGAAGATACATACACCAGCAGAGCCGGAGATGCAATTTTAAGATGACCTCCAGGGATCTCCACACCAAAGGCCTATATTTACATGCTGTTACCTTACAGCTGTAAGGTAAGGGGAAACCCACACTTTAGACTTCACGGAAGATAAGAAGTCACCCAAACACTAACATCACATGACATGAAGCGATCACCAGCACCTGCACTTTTATTTTTATGCATATAGTCACGTTATATGCCACACCATTTATTCACCGAAGAAAAAAAAAGGAACTCTTCATGGACACTTTACTATTTTTTATTTCACTGAAAAGACCATTTTTTTTTTTGGATGGAACGTATTTTTTATTAGAAGGACTATTAATTGTATGCGATTTTATGCGATACTCTTATGCGTTTTGCTTATGCGATATTTCATTTGAATTAATTTATGATAATTTTTATTAGATACTATATTTTTTCCACAGTGGTTTGATTATTTAACTTGAGCACTTTGGCACTTTCTCATTCATTTTATAGCTTTTTTAATACATAAACTTTGTATGATCGTCATACAAATTTGATCGTTTATCCACTATTATTATCACCTTCACTTGAGCCTTTTCATCCTTATTAATTTTACGCTATTGGACAGGAATTCTAGATACTTTGTGGTTAACCTATCAGGATATTTTAATATTTACCTCTCTCCACCTTTGTGCCGCATTTATTGCACTTTTGCACCCTATTATTTATACAGCGCATCACTACCTTTCTTTTTAAACCTCTCCCCGTGCGTCCTAGTGACGCTGTCACTGATCGGCTGTTCCCTGTCATCAGGAAAGCCGATCAGTGATGTCAGACGCAAAGCCACGCCCCCCTACAGTAAAAAAAAAACACACACACTTAACCCCTCCCACCCCTAGTGGTTAACTCATTCGCTGCCAGTGTCATTTACACAGGAATCAGTGCATTTAAATAGCACTGATTTCTGTATAAATGACAATGGTCCCAAAAATGTGTCAAAAATGTCCGATATGTCCGCCATAATGTCGCAGTCACAATAAAAATCGCTGATCGCCGCCATTACTGCTATAAAATTATCCCCAAATTTGTAAACGCTATAACTTTTGCGCAAACCAATCAATAATCACTAATTGCGATTTTTTTTTACCAAAAATATGTAGAAGAATACGTACCGGCCTAAACTGAGGAAAAAAATGCTTTTTTATATATTTTTTGGGGATATTTATTATAGCAAAAAGTAAAAAATATTGATTTTTTTTCAAAATTGTCGCTCTATTTTTGTTTTTAGCGCAAAAAATAAAAACCGCAGGGGCAATCAAATACCACCAAAAGAAAGTTCTATTTGTGGAAAAAAAAGGACGCCAATTTTGTTTGGGAGCCACGTCGCACGACCACGCAATTGTCCGTTAAAGCGACGCAGTACCTAATCGCAAAAAGGGGCCTGGTCCTTTGGCTGCAAATTGGTCCGGGGCTTAAGTGGTTAACCAAGCCTTACACTTTTCCAAAGTATCCTCTCGACCAGGTCCCCTGACCCCCTTACGCAACAACCCAGACTTTCACCCAGGAGAATCCACCTCATTCTTAAAAAGGGAATGGCCACATGAAGAGGTATTTGCTCACCATTTTTTCCACAAAGGACGACCACATTCATATGAAAACCTAGTTACACTCTCCCCGACCAAAACATTCCCTTTCTGGACTTATAGGCAACTGAGACATTTCCTCTCCTTGGAAGACCCTCCCACAATGTAGTGTAGACAACTTTCCCCATTTGAAGTCCTATGTACAAGTAACACATCCCTGAGACATTTCATATTACTCCAAGACGAACCTGACCAGACACAGACTATACCCTCTATAGCTATAGCTCTTGGGAAAAAGACTTACATATTAACCTTACAAAAGAACAGTGGGAAGACATATATACCAAGCACATAGAGGCTCGGTGAATGTAGCAATTCAAGAAAATGGGTAAAAAATTGTAACTAAATGGTACAGAACCCCTGCTAGGCTACACAAATTCTCACCCACAATTCCAAATACCTGCTGGAGATGCAAGACAGAGGAAGGCTCCATGATCCATAATTGGTGGGAGTGCCCCTTAATACAACCCTTCTGGCAGGAAGTTCATTCCATTATCCCACAGGTCACCACTTACACCTTAAACTATAACCCCGCACAATATCTCCTCCATCATACAACTCTCCCTAAATAGACCTATCACAAATCACTAGCCATGCATATGGTCAATGAGGCCAGATTATGTATTCCTATACACCGGCGATCCATAGATATCCCCTCCATTCGGGAATGGCTGACTAGAGTTGCTAAGATAGAGGAGATGGAAGAGATGATTTATACCACACAAGAACGTCTCAGAAATGTTCGACCATCTGGGCCTATTGGAAACACTTCCAGACCACAGAAAAATATAAGGCATTCATTCCTTCCCTAATTAGGGATACATAACTCACATACCAGGAGGCGCGGTGTCGGCGGGGATGTGGGGGGTGCCGGGAATGGCACCCGCCACCTGTCTCTCTCCCCCTTCTACTTCTACCTTTTCTATACTCATCCCCCCACCCCTCACTCCCTTACCCCATCCTACCTCTCCAACATAACATTGAATCCCCCCTAGAATACTTAACCAACCAATAACCTTCTAGAGACGCACCAACGAAAATGCTTAAATACCCACACTGTCATTGGGGTCAGGACTAACATCACTTTCGAGACCCAGGTTAGACTTGATGATATTGGTCTCATGGGTCCGGAACCCATAAACTGCACTACCTGACCCAACTTGGGTGCCCCTCTTCTAATATAGCATTATATTGGTTATACGTTTGTTGACAAGTTATGACTATATTTGTATAGCACTGTTCTATTTACCATGACCAGCGCGGCATTGATTCATCCACATTTTTCTTCTGTACAAAAGAGTCATGGTTGCACTGTTTGTATTGGATGTATACCTGTCTTGCATGTTCTTAAACTTTGAAACTTTCAATAAAATCTTTTATGGAAAAAATAAATAAATAATAGGATGTAGGCTTACCGGGTGTCTAGACAATCGTTTGGATATGACCCAGCACTCAAAATGAACCCCACAGTGGTTAGACTGGAAAGAATGGTAAAATGCAAACAAGCCCCCATTGTTCCTCAGACGTGACCAAATAAGGAAGAATAAAAGGGTCCACATAGTGTAAAACCGTAAAGCACTTTATTTTGAGAAAAGGTTGCTAAACACTTACATCAATCCACTAAATAATCAGCAGTTAAAATAGTAGTTCCCTGAATAAAAACGACTTGTATACAAGCTCAGATGGCATGGTTAGTTCAGACATAGACTCCGCTCTACATGTTTCACCAGAAGTGACATCATCGAGGGCATGAAACCGATAAAACATGAGACATAAACTGATTTTAGCTACACTGGTCTGGCAACACGGTGACTGATGCTTTGGTGATCAATGATACTGACTGGCAGCAATATTAGGGCTTGTTCAAATGTGAGGTTGGGGGGCAATAAAATCTTACGGTTGAGCCCCTTAACTGCTACCCCCTTTTTGTTGCAGGGGAAGTAGCAGGGGTGTACACATATCATGGGTGCAATGCTTTGCTTTGCAGATGTGGCAGGAATTATACCCTTTCCCCTGATCAAGACCGATTCAAGTTAATAGGCATGTTTGTGCTGGGTCAAAAGCAGGTGGTGGGGAGGTGATACAACATCTCCTCTTGGTCTGTCAAATGCTCTCTAAAGAGCCATCTGAGCCACCCGAGAACAAGGGTGCCCCATAAATGTGTTCTTGTGTTTATGCTGGGAGCACACTTGATCACAGCACTGAGACCGGGCTGTTGGTGACAACCTCTGGGTATCTACTAATGATCGAGACTCTGGGGAATTGGCTATCACAGTGATCATTCAATCTGTAGCCTGCCCCCTGTTGTTTTTCCTTTGTGAAGAGGATAAACAACACACTCTCCCTCTAGTGAGCAGGAGTGCATCCTTTCTGCAAAAAAAGAAAAAAATCTGTCTGTTAAAAAAAAAAAAAAAAAAAAATAGAGATTAGTTCAAAACTTGATCTAGTGAGGTGAGTGTTTGTGTCAAAGTAGGTGCCAGTGTTTGAGTATTAGTGTCAAAGTGGGTGCCAGTGTTAGTGTCAGTTAGTGGCAGTGTGTTAGTGTGTCAGCTACTGTCAGTGTAAATATCAGTTAATTGCAGTGTAAGTGGCAGTTAGTGGCAGTGGGATCAATTCACTAACATTTACTGCATACGATAAGGGTATCATGTTAATCATTTGCATAATTTATTGCATGTGATAAACTACAAAACAAAAGTTCGGGACTTTATATGAAGCATATGACAGACCATAAAATGTGTAAAAAGTATCAAAGTATTTATTATCAAAAAGTGTACCTAGCACATAATATATACATGCAAAGTTGATATATGTACAAAACACGATTACATTGAATATATGTACACGCATATATTGCATTGGTGTCAAGTCACATGTTAATGGCTGGTATGTAGGGCTCCATGTGGTTAGTAGAAGATAATAATGGTAAAAGCTATACACATATATAAAAGGAACATGATGGATTAAAATCATGAATGCATCCTGAATAGGCCCAACACGTTTCATGGTAAAAAACACTCATCAGGGGTGGATGCGTTGACATGTCTAAAAAAAGACCAGTACATTTAATAAAAACCTAGTAATATAGATGTATACAATGGCAAGAAAAGGAAGTATCCAATCCTATAGGACTTACATGAAGCTAATAGGCAAAACATACGATATAGTAAGGGACCTGAGGAACCTGAGGGACTGGGTGGGTCGATGGCTGCACATCGGCGTCACGCCTTGACGCTCACGTGTGATGTCACTATTTGGCGCCGTCACATGGGCGCCTACTCCATCTCAGCTGACTCACATGGGGAGATGTTTTTTGTGCCACTCATTGGCGGCATCTGCTGCCCACGTCTGACCACCCCTCCTTCACTGTCACGCCCTTGTGATGCTGGTCGGGCCCTGCGTGCATTGGGCGTGTGCACACATAAGTATCCCCTATTGTTACAGTTTTTCACTTGCACATCCGTGTATGTTGTATATGGAGCTTTCTAATTTGTGGGATGCTTTGTGCATACCTCAGCTCCCGGGATGGGCCATTTCATGGGTCCCTGGATGGACTATACTGTATGTTTTGCCTATTAGTTTCTTGTAAGTCCTATATGATTGGATACTTCTTTTCCTTGCCATTGTAAACATCTACAGGCATACCCCACTTGTAAGTACACAATGGGGTTTATTTACTAAAGCTGGAAAGTGCAAAATCAGGCTCACTTCAACATAGAAACCAATGAGCTTCTAACCCCAGCTTGTTCAATTAAGCTTTGGTAATAAAACCTGGAAGCTCATTGGTTTCTATGCAGAAGTGAGCCTGATTTTGTACTTTATTTTATTAAATTTACTGGTCTTTTTTTAGACATGTCGATGCATCCACCTCTGATGAGTGTTTTTTTTTACCATGAAACGTGTCTGGCCTATTCAGGATGCAGTCATGACTTCAATCCATCATGTTCCTTATATGTATAGCTTTTACCATTATTATCTTCTACTAACCACTACATACCAGCCACTAGAACGTGCCTTGACACCAATGCAATATATGCGTGTACATATATTCACATATATTCAATGTATTTGTGTTTTTTACATATATCAACTTTGCATGTATATATTATGTGCTAGGTATACTTTTTGATAATAAATACTTTGATACTTTTACACATTTTATGGTCTGTCATATGCTTCATATAAAGTCAAAAACTTTTGTTTTGTAACCAATATAGGGATGGAGATATGTATTTTGTGTCTCATACAAAGCCCCTTCTCTTTTCATGCATGTGATAAACATGAAGTCCATTTCACAAAAAAAAAAAACGATTATGTGGTATTTACCAGAAAAAAAATGTGCAGGTAAATACTGCATAAAAAGCTCTCAAGTCCAATTCACAAACGGACCAGAGCATTAAAAAGCATGCAATATTTACCAACAGTGTTTAGCTGGCAGTATCACATGCAGTATTTGTAAAAAAACTGTGGGCCAGGAAGCTGGCCGCTGGGTACTTAACAACAGATGACTCATCAGCTGTCAGCGAGCTTCCCTGCTCACAGCTGATTGTAAAAAAAAATCAGACAATTAAAAAGTATGAAAAAAGGGGCGTGGCCTGACGCGAGTTCCGGATGGTCGCATAATCCCGGAGCTCCGGAGTCAGGGGACCGCAGCGGCTAAAAGCAGACACATCCGAACGCACCAAATACCGGAGAACCGAGAGGCATATCTCAGGAAGCCCCCGGTACCATGCCAAACAAGCGGCGGAACACGGGGAAGCCGCATCGGCTTACAGACTTCTACGCCAGGATACCTGAAAGAGGGATCCAAGGTGGCGCCCGGGCCTACAACACAGGCGAGGCGGCGTATCGAGAGAAGGCTTTCAAGCAAGGTAACACCAATTTTGAACATATCCCCCACAACAACCATCATAGCTCCTACCCTCCATCCCCATCCACCCGCAGCCCAGCTAAGTCCAAACCGAGGATGGATGGAGACAGATTGAGTACCGAGGGAAGCCCGGCCACTGACTCTGAGGATGACACGAGGGAGCTCCCTGAGCCCATCGAATCATTCCCCACTCAGAATCAACCCGTTCTTGACACGGTCTTAAAGGATATGCTAATGTCCCTCCGCAGCACTATCCAGTCTGATATGGCATCCTGCATGTACAAATTTACTAAGGAGGTCAATGCCATAGGAACCAGAGTAGACCATATTGAGACTAGAATGGGAGAATACGCAAACACCATAAACGATCTGGTGGATGCTAATGAAGAAAAAGAAGGGGAGGCAGAGTGGATCAGGGACAAGCTGGCTGACATCGAGGATAGATCAAGAAGGAACAACATAAAGATAAGGGGGATCCCCGAATCTGTCCAACAGAATGATCTACAAACATATACGGCAGACATCTTTAAACAAATTCTGCCAGATCTATCCGACCTGGACGTCACTATAGACAGAATCCACCGCCTACCCAAACCAGCACACCTACCAGACCACATATCCAGAGACGTTCTGCTCCGCTTACACTTTTTTCACGTAAAGGAAAATTTAATGTCGACCATGAGAAAAAAGGAGCAAATCCCTCCACAACTACAAAACCTCCAATTTTTCGCTGACCTGTCCCAACACACACTTCAGAAAAGGAGGGCTCTGAACACAATTACTAAAGCTTTGAGGAACAACAAGATCATATGCAGATGGGGATATCCCACGAAACTATCCGTTACCAAGGACAATCATACATTTACGATTACTTCATTGGCCAAAGGTATCGAGCTACTCAAAAGCTGGGATATAATCCCGGAACTTGACCCAGGGGCTCCAGACACAAGTACTCCGAGACCAGTTGATCGCGACTGGAAACCAGTAACAAATAGGAATACCAAATCTCATGCATAAAAATACAGGATGTTCAAGAAATTCCCCCTAAGTCCCCAGATCTCTGTCCTTAGGGAACTTAGGGCTGGACTTATTCCCCCCCAATTGATTACAGCAAATTACGCTGTACATACTTGACTCTTGTGCACACACCAGGTTAGGTGTGCACGAATGTTAACACAAGTTCAGTGTTATGTTGCTTTGTTTTCTTTTTCCGTTTTCTTTTCTTTTGTTTTTACCACCTGCTACCACAGAACCTGGAAGACACAGTGCCCAAGTCGTCATCTACCTGGAACCAACTCATCAAAAGACACACTCCAGCCACAGTGCCACACCACAGCATTCGGAAGTATCTGAGGCAACCTTACCACCGCTCAGAATCAACAGTGAGTACCATGATGCACACAACTTATGCCGCCCTCCCTGTGCCATGCGGTTCACCTGCAGGACACAGGGAGACTCATCATCACATCAGAGACACTTTCATGATTACAGCCTACCAAGTATCTATCTTTACTGACCCAATCAGATGGCTTTGAATATTCTATCCATTAATACCAAAGGGCTTAACCACCCTATGAAAAGGAACTCCATGTGGAAGGAAGCTATTACCCGTCAATACGAAGTCCTCTGTGCTCAGGAGACTCATTTTATGGCCTCCAATCCTCCCAGATGCTCCCACAGGAGCTTTCCCCATGTATTCACAGCCAACGCAGGCTCCAAAAGAAAAGGAGTCTTAATAGCAATCAAAGACTCAGTAGCGTTCAAATTGCTTGACTCTATATGTGATATACAAGGGAGATATCTGATCCTTATATGCGAATTGAACTCTTCCATATATACGCTAGTGAACGTATACTCTCCTAATAAGCACCAGGTTCACTTCTTCAATAGGCTCATGCAGAGAATACAAAAAGTACGTCAGGGACAATTAATTGTATGCGGAGACTTTAATCTTACACCGGACCCGACCATAGACTCAACATCTAAGGGTAGGAGAACCAGCTCAGCCTTACTTCCCTCCATTAACAGATATGATCTATACGATGCATGGAGGTGCCTACATGCCGAGGAAAGAGACTTTACATACTTCTCACCGCCTCACCAAATATATACAAGAATAGACTTGTTCCTACTAGATCAACAATCTTTGCTGAAGACTTCATCAGTCACAATATTTCCTATAACTTGGTCTGATCACGCTCCAGTGGTACTCTCCATAGGGGACTCGTCCTCGGCTGAGGCGAGACCTCTGTGGAGAATCAATACATTTGTCTTACAACAAAAAGAATGCAGAAAGGTGCTACAGGCTAAGTTAAACGAATTTTTCTCTGACAATGCTGGATCTGTTACAGACCCATTTGTATTATGGAACGCCCATAAGGCATTTATGCGGGGTATTAATATACAGCTGGGGGCGAGGCTAAAGAGACAGAGACAGACGAGACTAAAAGACCTAGTGACAGAAATCACCAAACTAGAGAGCGACAACAAATCCAACACATCTGACGGCATATCACATAAACTCACTGAGTTGAGACATGACCTTAGAATACTATTATTGGACAACTTTGAGAAAAATAGCAAACGGTTAAAAATGACATACTACTCCAATGGGAATAAAGCGGGGAAGCTATTAGCACAGAATATCAAAGGCCACAGGTACAAAATGAAAATACCATACATAATTCACCCACACACCAAACAGAAGGAAAGTCACCCCAAAAGAATAGAAGATGCATTTAGCGACTATTATAGCTCACTGTACAATTTAAAAAACGACCATAACACCCACCAACCGACGCAAACTGAAATCGACAAATTCTTAGCAGGTTTAAATATTCCTAAACTGACCCAGACGCAATTGACTACCTTGAACGCCCCTTACACCGAAACAGAAATAATTAGAGCCATTGACCAACTACCTATGAACAAATCACCAGGCCCAGACGGATTTAGTGGGGAATAATATAAAGAATTTAAGACCCTCCTTGCTCCATACTTACGTGAAATTTTTAATGAAGCAGCTGTCTCTGCCTCTTTTCCTCCAGAAATGCTAGAAGCAGTTATAATCACTCTGCCTAAGCCTGGGAAGTCTCCAGATTCCTCCTTGAACTTTAGACCCATCTCTCTTTTGAATAGCGACCTAAAACTTTACGCTAAGCTTATAGCAGCCCGAATGGTCGACATCCTGCCCAAGCTGATCCACCCGGACCAGACGGGCTTTACAAAAAACAGACAGACATCAGATGCCACCAGGAGACTAATTAACATAATACACCTAGCTGAGGTGCATAAGAGGCCTTCTCTGCTCCTAACATTGGACGCGGAGAAGGCCTTTGACCGCATTCACTGGCAATATTTGAGACAAGTCCTTGGAGCCTTTGGATTTACAGGGACCATATCCACCGCGATAATGGCCCTCTACTCCAAACCATCCGCTAAGGTATATACATCTGGAGTTATGTCATCACCATTTCCCATTACGAATGGAACCAGGCAGGGGTGTCCTTTGTCCCCCCTGATCTTTAATCTGTTAATGGAGCCCCTTGCCATACACATCAGATCACACCCACAAATAACTGGTTTCAAACTGCAAGACAAATCACACTGCATCAGCTTGTTCGCTGATGATGTGATTATGATACTGACAAATGTGGAGACTTCCCTGGCCGAAGCACACAAAGCTTTAGCTTTATTCAATAGGATTTCATACTATAAAGTAAACGAAAGTAAATCTCAGATCCTGGGACTGGGTATTGAAGACTCACTCAGAATAAGGTTACAGCAGCAATTCCCCTATGAATGGAGCCCTGAAGGAATAAAATACTTAGGCATAACTTTAACTGAAAAGGCTAATCAGTTGTTCGAATCCAATCACAGGCCCTTTCTCGATAATCTAGATCAAAAATTGAACTCAATAAGCAAAACGGAGCTGTCCTGGTCAGGCAGATTAGCAGCATTTAAGATGATGGTGTTGCCACAGTTCATTTACCTGTTTAGAACTATACCTATCGTAATTAAAGACACTTTCTTCGCTAATGCCCAATCGAAAATTAACAAATTTCTCTGGCAAGGAAAAAGGGCCCGGTGTGCATTTAAAAAACTTATAGCCTCCAAAAGAGCAGGAGGAGTAAGCCACGTCCTTCTGAAAGATTATTACCTAGCTGCCATATTAGCTCAAGCCAAACAGTGGTTTCCAAACAGTCAAGCATCCAGGTGGCTGGAACTTGAAAGAGCCCAATGTAAAAACTATAATATCTGCGACCTATTAGTAACTAGTAGACATGTGCGATTCGTTTCGTACGAATTCGTAATTCGTACGAATTTTTCGAAATTCGTACGAATTTACGAATCTGTAGTACGAATTTTTTTTTTTTTTTACGAATTCCGTACGGAATACGAAATT
This sequence comes from Lithobates sylvaticus, assembly GCA_028564925.1. Taxonomy (NCBI): domain Eukaryota; kingdom Metazoa; phylum Chordata; class Amphibia; order Anura; family Ranidae; genus Lithobates; species Lithobates sylvaticus. Next base: position 302,435,806 of record CM053030.1, on the reverse strand, counting down.
CCGTTTACGAATTTCGTCGCCGAATGATTCGAATGAATTCGAATGGATTCGAATGAATTCGAATGACAAAGTGTCATTTTTGCAGGAAAAATTCCGTTTACGAATTTCAGCTCCAAATTATTCGAACCAACTACCAATATCAAATTTCAACTAATTCAAACGAAATTATTATAGCAGATATAACGAATGAATTCGAATGCATTCGAATGAATTCGAATGCATTCGAATGAATTCGAATGACAAAGTGTCATTTTTGCAGAAAAAAAAGCTATTTAAAAAACAGTCATTCATTGATAAAAAAAAAAAAAAAAAAAAGCGTAGGGGTCCCCCCAAATTCAATAACCAGGCCCTTCAGGTCTGGTATGGATATTAAGGGGGACCCCAGCCAAAAAAAAAAAAAAAAAATGGCGTAGGGGCCCCCCCAAATATCCATACCAGACCCTTCAGGTCTGGGATGGATTTTAAGGGGAACCCCGGCCAAAAAAAAAAAAAAAAATGGCGTGGGGGTCCCCCTCAAAATCCATACCAGACCCTTTATCCGAGCACGCAACCTGGCAGGCCGCAGGAAAGGAGGGGGGGACGAGAGCGGCCCCCCCTCCCACCTGAACCGTACCAGGCCACATACCCTCAACATTGGGAGGGTGCTTTGGGGTCCCCCCCAAAGCACCTTGTCCCCATGTTGATGAGGACAAGGGCCTCATCCCCACAACCCTGGCCGGTGGTTGTGGGGGTCTGCGGGCGGGGGGCTTATCGGAATCTGGAAGCCCCCTTTAACAAGGGGACCCCCAGATCCCGGCCCCCCCCTGTGTGAAATGGTAAGGGGGTATTGTACCCCTACCATTTCACCAAAAAAGTGGCAAAAATTGTAAAAATGACAGGAGACAGTCTTTGACAATTCCTTTATTAAAATCTTCTTTCTTCATCTTCTCCTTCCGGCATCTTCTTCCATCTTCTTCCATCTTCTTCCATCTTCTTCCATCGTCTTCTTCCTTCGATTCGCTTCTTCTTCCTCCGGTCTTCTCGTCCTTCTCGTCCGGCGTCGTCCTTCTTGTCCGGCATCGGCGTCTCTTCTCGCAGGCCGCTCCTCGCAATGGGAGGCTCCCGCTCTGTGAGGCTCCGCTCCGGGTGACAGGTCTTTTATAACGAAGGCACCTGGTGACCCCGCCCCCTCTGACGCACGGGGACGTCATGTGGAATTCCCTATGGCTTTCCCCATGACGTCAGAGGGGGGGCGGGGTCACCAGGTGCCTTCGTTATACAAGACCTGTCACCCGGAGCGGAGCCTCACAGAGCGGGAGCCTCCCATTGCGAGGAGCGGCCTGCGAGAAGAGACGACGATGCCGGACGAGAAGGACGACGCCGGACGAGAAGGACGAGAAGACCGGAGGAAGAAGAAGCGAATCGAAGGAAGAAGAAGATGGAAGAAGATGCCGGAAGGAGAAGATGAAGAAGGAAGACCAGAAGAAAGAAGATTTTAATAAAGGAATTGTCAAAGACCGTCTCCTGTCATTTTTACCATTTTTGACACTTTTTTGGTGAAATGGTAGGGGTACTTTTGTACCCCCTTACCATTTCACACAGGGGGGGGGGCGGGATCTGGGGGTCCCCTTGTTAAAGGGGGCTTCCAGATTCCGATAAGCCCCCCGCCCGCAGACCCCCACAACCACCGGCCAGGGTTGTGGGGATGAGGCCCTTGTCCTCATCAACATGGGGACAAGGTGCTTTGGGGGGGACCCCAAAGCACCCTCCCAATGTTGAGGGCATGTGGCCTGGTACGGTTCGGGCGGGAGGGGGGGCCGCTCTCGTCCCCCCCTCCTTTCCTGCGGCCTGCCAGGTTGCGTGCTCGGATAAAGGGTCTGGTATGGATTTTGAGGGGGACCCCCACGCCATTTTTTTTTTTTTTTGGCCGGGGTTCCCCTTAAAATCCATCCCAGACCTGAAGGGTCTGGTATGGATATTTGGGGGGGACCCCACGCCATTTTTTTTTTTTTGGCTGGGGTCCCCCTTAATATCCATACCAGACCTGAAGGGCCTGGTTATTGAATTTGGGGGGACCCCTACGCTTTTTTTTTTTCTGCAAAAATGACACTTTGTCATTCGAATTCATTCGTTATATCTGCTATAATAATTTCGTTCAAATTAGTTGAAATTCGATATTGGTAGTTGGATTTACTAACGATTCGTAACTATTCATAACGATTCGTAACGATTCGTAACTATTCATAACGATTCGTAACGATTCGTAACTTGAAATTGAAATTCGATATTTGTAGTTGGATTCGAATTGGTCTCTGTGTTATGAGAACCAACAATTCATTAGCCGCGTTAACGATTCGTAACGATTCGTAACGATTCGTAACGATTCGTAACTTTACTAACGATTCGTAAAAAAAATTACGATTCGTCCGAATTTCGTATTTCGTACGAATTCGAACGGAATTTCGTACACGAATTACGAATTACGAATTTTTTTATATACGAAACGGGACGAAACGAAACGAAACAAATTTTTTGACAGTTCCCATGTCTAGTAACTAGCACATTAAACCCACTAAAGATCGGCCCTATTTCACCACCTATGATCGCCACGATTAAAGCGTGGAAATCATTCCTAGGGTCTTTCTCACGAGATCAAATTACCAAACCCTTCCCTCTAAACATCACCTGCCTACAACTACTGATACCCAATCTAAATATTAAAAATTGGATGAACAAAGGCATTACAATGCTCTCTGACATCATGGTGGGCCCTGCGGTCAAAACATTTAGGACACTACAAATAGAGTACGGCCTAGAATCGAAAGACACATACACATATAACCAAATATACCACCTAATAACGTCTTCTTGCACAATCCAAATTCTACTACCTGTTAGAGTATACTTATACCTCACTAACCCCAACTCAAACATAAAGGGAATCTCCCTTTTCTACAACCTTCTGAACTCTAAATCAGAAATTGTTAAATCCCCATCTATGAGAACGTGGGAAATAGACTTAAAAGTGTCATTCTCACTTGAACAATGGCAAACATCCATATCAACTACATATGCAGCCACCAAATGTGCTAATCTCTGGGAACTAAATAGCAAAATCCTTCTAAGATGGTACCTAACCCCCAGTAGAATCGCAGGATTTCAACCACATGCCTCGCCACTCTGCTGGCGACAATGTGGACTTAGGGGGTCACTCTATCACATATTGTGGGATTGCCTAAAACTACATAGCATATGGACCCAAGTCTTTCAAGTAATCAAGAACATCACCCAAGTAAATAACAAACCCGACCCAGCATTGGCCCTACTGCAGTTAAACATAGAAAGATACCCAAAACAATCCAGGCACATTGTCTACCATATTCTAACTAGCACAAAACTAGCGATTGTGCGAAAATGGAAAGCTGTGGCGACGCCATCATTTACTGAAATATTAAGAACAACAGACCTTCACGTAAACTACGAATTAATGTTTGACGCATCCCAGGGAAATTACTTGTCAAGTTCTAAGAAATGGAACCCATGGATAGAATGGTATAAGACTGATAGACCCAAATAAGTTGAAAATAAAGTGGGAGAAGTGGCTGTAAACGGTTCTGAGAATTTTATGAAGGTGGGGGCCTGGTGGCCTGCGTCGTCGGGCGCAGTATGTCCCCATTGGGGCGCCTGACGGCGGGGGCACACCGGACTTACCCTACCCTGTATCAACAGTTCATATGAGTGAGAGGTGTGACTTGGGCATTCATAATATCATCATAGTATCATCTAGATTTCTTGAGATCATCTAGACTTCGTTATTCACCAAAGAACATGGTTCAATATCTTTTTCTGCCTTTTACATATTTCTGTAAAATGAATATAGGTTCGTTATTTTCAATCTATGCTTCACAGTGTTTGATGCATTATGCGCTGCGCGCAATTATATTGTCTGTTTATATTTGTTTTTTCCTTTCTTAAATAAAAAACTATTGAAATTAAAAAGTATGAAAAAAAAATCACCGACATGACGTATGCACTGGTCAGTGATGTCACAAGGGGCGGGGCCACCAGGTGATGTAGCCAGGTGACCCCACCCTTTACCTAGAGGTATATAAGAAATGTCAGACGGCAGAGCCTGCAGTAGGCAGCTAACCTTCACGAATGGCGGGAGCGTCTTTGTTATTTTTTCTTTTTTGAGTCTGGCGGGCCGTGTGATGGATAGTAGATTTACATCGTGGGACATTCTTTTTGGATTTTTTAATAAAATAATTGTCAAAAACTGTCTGTGCATTTTTATTGCCTTGTGACACTTTTTTGGTGAATGGGTAGGGGTACGATGTACCCGATACTCATTCACATAGGGGGTGCGCAGATCTGGGGGCCCCCTTCTTAAAGATTTCTTTCAGATTCCGATTACCCCCTGCCCACAGGTCCCCACAACCACCGGGCACGATTGCAGGGATGAGGCCATTGTCCCCATCAACACCCACCCACCCCCCCCCCATATTGAGGGCATGTGGCCTGGTATGGTTCAGGAAGGGGGGGGCGCTCGCTCATCCCCCCTTTTCTTACCTGGTATATACTGAGGGGGGAACCCATGACATTTTTTTTCATAGTTTTTAATTGTCAACTTTTTTTTAACAAGCATCTGTGAGCGGGGAAGCTCGCAGAAAGCTGATGATTCAGCCCCGAGCTTCGTTTTGAGATTTGGTGTTTACAAGTTGAAAACATATTTTTTTCTAGAAAAATACTTAGAACCCCCAAACATTATATATATTTCTTGGATCTCCCCATGTCAGTCTACTATGGGTCAGCTCCGCCCCCTCTGACCCCTCCAGGACCACCTTTTTCTTTTACTTGTGTGGGCTGCCTGCCCACACCAGTGTTCTTTTTTTGTCCTCGCTCCGGACGCCTTTTAAAGTTTATTTTTATTATTTTTTCTTTCTTTCTTTCTTTTTTTTTTTCTCCATCCACCATCCATCCTGTTTGGGTTAAGCCTCTCCCAGTTCAGAAGACCCCCCCCATATAGACTGTAAATCTCCTGAGGAGGTGGGTTCCCATGGTGCTGGAATTGTATGGTACAGTATAAGTTCCGTTGAAGCTCTCAGAACCAATAGTGGTGACGACCAATTCCAGTCTGGCAGGCTGTGGGGCACACTGCCTGGGACAGCAGGTTCAAGGCCAATGGAAACTTTGTGGGGCGAATAGTTCAAATTTTCTGGGATTGGATGCTGTCAGACGCGCTCTCTTAGCGTCCCAACCTATGTTGCGAGGTCAAGCTGTCAAGATTCTTTTGGACAACAAATCTACGGTGGCTTATGTGTCTCATCAAGGGAGCACAAGAAGTTGCCATCTCCTTCAGGTGGCATGTCAATCTTCCTATGCGCAGAGAAGAATCACAGCAGCTTATCTCCCAGGGCCTGGGAATGTTTTAGCAGATCGCTTGAGTCGAGGCTTTGGGGATCACAACAAATGGGGCCTCAAACCCAAGTACCTACGCAAGATCTTCAGGGTCTGGGGGATGCCTTTGATAGATCTTATGGCATTGGAGGAGAATTGTCAACTGCCTTGCTTCTTCTCCCAGACCTGGCATCCACAGGCGTTGGGTCAGTGTGCTCTGTCCAGGTCTTGGAACTTCCCCTTGGTGTATGTGTTCCCGCCGCTTCCATTGGCTCTCAAAATCCTGCTGAAGATTCAGCAAGAAAGGGTCACAGCAATAGTAGTCCTTCCTTTACTGGCTCAGAGAGCCGTGGTTCCCTCTGGCCTGGAGGATAAAGTTGGGTTCACCAATCCCACTGCCTCCTTTTCAAAATCTCCTTCTACAGAGTGGGGCCTGAAACCCGAACTGCAGGAGGATGAAGTTAATGACTTGGAAATGAGAGGGGGACTTTAACTGGCTTGGGTCTCTTGGGCGGTGTAGTGGAGACATTATTATAGGCTCCTAAGAGGTCCATAAATGTAACCTATCACTGGATCTGGAAAGGGGTTGGGACCTTGGATCTCCTTCAGTATCTAAAATTTTGGAGTTTCTGCAGAGTGGTCTCTAAAGGTTAGGTTATAATTCCCTGAAAGGTCAAATCCCCGCATTGTCGGCTATGTCGTGTACAAGATATGCTCTACATCTGTTGGTGATCTGATTTTTAGGGGCAGCCATAGAAATCAGACCTCCATTGAAATCGTTTTTTCCAAAAGAGGACTTAACACTAGTCTTGGGAACATTGCTGGTTCCTCCATTTGATCAAGCTTTCTCTTGTGCATTATTTCTATTAACAGTTTTTTTTTTTTTTTAATAGCTGTTGCCTCGGCCAGAAGAGTCTCCGAGTTGTGCGCCTTCTAATCTAAAGAACTATATTGTTTGGTGCTCCCAGACAAGATAGTTCTTAGGCCGATACTGAGGTTTCTACCTAAGGTGGCCACATAATTTCGTATGAACTGGGAGGTCATTCTCCCAGCCTTTCCAGCGGATACAGCTGATGATGAGTGGAGTGGGTTAGACCTGGTGTCTGCGGTTTTAACCTACCTGAAATGGACTAAAAGCTTTTGAAAACAAGATCAGCTGTAGGTATTCCCAATGGGGCCTAAAAAGGGTATGCCAGCAACATCCAGAGGTGTGTCTTCCTGATTTGTCAAGACCATACATATTGCATACAGAACGCTGGGCCTTCCTCCTCCTTTAGAGATCAAAGCACATTCGACGAGGGGTATTGCAGCATACGCAAAGGTCGCCCCTGAGGTAGTTTGCAGAGCAGCAAGCTGGAGCATGGCCAACACCTTTTATTAGGCATTACAGGCTTAATTTGGCTTGTCCGCCTGAGGAAACATTTGGCTCTATGGTTATTATGGCAGCTGTTCAAGAAAATATGTACATGTGATCTTTCCCAGGGTTTTTTTTGGCAACGATAAAGAACACTAACAAATTTAGTCAAAAAATTGATTTCTTTTAATAAGTAAAGACAAGCGTATGATGATTAAAATTGGAGCTCTGGTTTACAGTTTATATACATTCAAAATTAGATTAAAGCACATGTCCAAGAATATGTCATACAATCATTGGATTATAGGAGTAAATGCAATAAAATTGCGTTGCATACAAAATTAGTCAACTATAAGTATACCCCACTGCCCCAATGCATTTCGACCATAATAGAGGATCTTGGTCTTCTTCAGGGGGACTATGTGGGAATATAGAGGCAACTTAATAGTATCTCTCTAGAATATCAAAAAAAGAAAAAAACAAGTAAATATTGATATACGGTTTGTGATATTACATTTGCTTAAATTTGCGATTGGTTACATGTCATATTTACCCTTTCTTCTGAATGTATAGCATGGACCAGAGACTTTTGTTAAAAATCAAGGTTTCCTTGCTCCTTGGGACCACCCACAAACATTGCCAACAGAGAGTAACTCCCCTCACTCCCCTCAACAGACTAGTTAGGGGGAAAAAAAGGAGAGAGAAACCCCTCCACAGGGCCGCGGAATCACAGGCTTGCAACCAGTGGCACTATTTTGACACCTGTCACTGCCGGGGGGGTGGATACAAATCATAATGTATTATTATAGTTTTTGTAAAGGTTATTTTGTATTAGCATTATAGAAAGTAAGTCATATACTGACGGTATTATATTCACAAGTATTCGTACTATAGAGTTAATTTTAAATTGGTATGAAACCCTTAATCGGATTATATGAGGATTATGTAGCTATAATTAACCGGCGATAATATTCAATATTCTATATGTTCAAGGTATTAAATCGCACAGGGCGGTACAGTCTTTCTTATATTGACATGGTGATACATATCGCAGTACCAATGTAGTGTCAGTTAATTATGATAGAACATAAATTAACAGTTTATGATAGAGGTAAGTAATTATAAATAGTCTAGATTCAAATAAGTTACAAAATACTGTGTGAGTGTGATGAGTATAAAGAGGTAAGTGAGACGAAATATATAAATATAAAATTAAAATTAATAATTAAGATAAAAATAAAGTTAAGTTTGAAGGAAGGAATCAGTGGTGAAACTAATCACGTGGCAAAACTGTGTGGTGTTGCTAAAATAATGGGTGAAATAACCTACATATCGGTATAGTGTATAGTATTGTGATAGATATTTGTATTTTATAATTAGTATTATATTAATTATTATGTCAATTACTCATATACTTTTATCAATCAAAGTTACCTGTTGGTATCCGTTACATTGGTATAAAGCCTATTGGGGGTTGGTGTTAGTTCCCTAGCTATTGGTAACCAAGAAGCTGCAGAAAGTATTAAGTAGTCAGTGTCGGGTATAATTCAAATCCAACCTAATCCCCCCCCCCAAAACACAACCATCTCCCCAACCATCATTATGGGGGAGAGAGGGGGGAGAAGAGGAAAGGAAATGACAAAGCCGCTTAGCAATCCCATAGTTAACATACCTGCTGAGGTGGTGGTACAATGTGTTGCTTCCCATGGATTAGAGTATCTGCTAAGCGGCTTTGTCATTTCCTTTCCTCGTCTCCCCCCCTCTCTCCCTCATAATGATGGTTGGGGAGATGGTTGTGTTTTGGGGGGGGGATTAGGTTGGATTTGAATTATACCCGACACTGACTACTTAATTCTTTCTGCAGCTTCTTGGTTACCAATAGCTGGCAAACTAACACCAACCCCCAATAGGCTTTATACCAATGTAACGGATACCAACAGGTAACTTTGATTGATAAAAGTATATGAGTAATTGACATAATGATTAATATAATACTAATTATAAAATACAAATATCTATCACAATACTATACCGATATGTAGGTTATTTCACCCATTATTTTAGCAACACCACAGTTTTGCCACGTGATTAGTTTCACCACTGATGCCTTCCTTCACACTTAACTTTATTTTTTTCTTAATTATTAATTTTAATTTTATATTTATATATTTCGTCTCACTTACCTCTTTATACTCATCACACTCACACAGTATTTTGTAACTTATTTGAACCTAGACTATTTATAATTACTTACCTCTATCATAAACTGTTTTACACAAGACAGGAAGCATGGCAGGTCCAGACAAATGGCGGGACTTTTCATGAAAAGTCCCGCCATTTGTTTGGACCTGCCATGCTTCCTGTCTTGTGTAAATAAGGAGAGTAAGGAGGACCTAGGAGAGATTTGGATATTCCTTTGGAATTTGAGAGTGTCATCTGGGAGACCTTGGATAGAGACCCGGGCAGGGGTTTATGCCACAGGCCTATCTGATCTCTTTGATACAGAGATCAGAACAGCTGGTAAGCTGCTACTTTTTTATATGGTGGAGGACTCTTCTCTGGCTATCCAATCGCTGGTTTCGTGGGTGTTAAAGGCTGTAGCACTGTGAATTAACAACAACAGAACCCTAACCTTTATGGTGGACTTTTTGCATGCTTTAAGCTTTCCAATAAGCAATGTCTTCTTTTGGTCCTCTGTTGTTCACTATGCCATTATATTGAATCTGGACTTACCATCACGGATTTATCAAATCACGATAATTTTTATGTTGTATTTGTTATTTCACTTTTTGATTGTATAATTTTGAATTCAAATAGATTAATGGGTTAATGATTGCATCCAGTGGATGCCCATTGTAATTGACTTCACGTGTAACACCACCAGCTCAGGGCTGGATTGATTTTCACGCACTATACTACTAGTTTTGATATGACTTAATTTTCAGATTTTTGATTTCCAGCGCAGCCATTTTTCTTTTCTTATGTAAACTGTAAACCAGAGCTCCAATTTTAATCATCATACGCTTGTCTTTACTTATTAAAAGAAATAAATTTTTTGACTAAATTTGTTAGTGTTCTTCATCGCTGCCAAAAAAAACCCTGGGAAAGATCACATGTACATATTTTCTTGAATATCACTTGGGGTGAGCAGCTTGCTCATGAAATTTATCATATCTGTCCAAGCACCTTTCATTTTTCATGCTAATTATGGCAGCTGTTGCCTATTAAAAATTTGAGAAACATTGCATTAAGGGTTTGGCTTATTTTTTATTTTATGTCTCCCCTCCCTTTATAATATTGCTTGGTACATCCCATAGTAGGCTGACATGGGGAGGTCCAGGAATAAGGAAAATTGTTATCCATACTTACCGTAATTTTCCTTTCCTGGATCCTCCCCATGTCAGCTGGGGATTCCCACCCAGTTTATCCGTCGCAAGGATAAACTCGTTTTTTTTTTTACATACTGTGACCAGAGCAATACAGTGTTACCATAGTAACACTGTACTACTCTGCAGAGGTGATCAGGATTTTTTATTTTATTTTATTTTTTTACATACTATGATTGCTTAGAATAGTAAAAATCACTTTAATAAGCAACCATTTTCTGTGAATGAAATCCATTCATTCAGTGTGTACTATTGTTATTAATTGTGATTGGCCACAACTAATCACATGGTACAGATGGGTTGTGATTGGCCCTGTCTGTACCATGTGAGCACTGTGACCATTCGCAGAGATCAATACAAAAGTACACAATGAATGTTATGATTGGACAGCATTCCATGCTGTACCATCTGATCACTGTGACCAATCGCAAAGATCAATACAAAAGTACACAATGAATGGTATGAATGGACAGCATTCATTGTGTACATTTGTCATGTAATCAGCTGTCATTGTTCACAGTGATCACATATTAAAGACAGTGGCCTGGTACACTAATATGTCACAGCAGGTGAAAGATGACACAACAGCGTGGCCCATGGGGCACGTGCAAGGTGGGATCCTGGGAGGACGTCATATGACATCCATCCAGAACAGGATATAGTAGAATTACAGTTGGGCTAGAAGTTGTTAACCATAAGTGTATTTCCAGATTCTTTGTAATCTCTGGTAGAGAGAACATTCTCTGAAATTAAACAAAATGTCCTATATAAAGCAAATCTAAACCCAAAAACAAGATCAGTACAAAATAATACATTGCAGCTTATCAGCCCTTAGATATGGTGGCTGCATTGATTTTGACTTGTCGGGCCAAGAACATTTTTAGCTTGAAAAAAATCCCAAAGAATCTTGACTTTATTGTGTAAACTTCCAGTTCCATCATTCCACCATGCAATGGAGATGTACAAAGACAGACAAATGAAAACAAATGCAGTCACTACATCTAAGGATTAGGTTTAGATACCATTTACAGCCTGGCACAGTAGGGATACAGAATAATGTGCCTTTATTTGGAGTGCCAAATAAATAAAAATATTTGTTTTCATGAATATTCATATAATAATATATTGGTACTTTCATTTGCATTTGAATAAGGAGGATCTATAAAACAGCAGTGTAATACATGTTAAGTTATACCTGTATATGTTTATATGCTCTATTATGCATAGGTGAGCCTTAACCTTTTAAGCTTTACAATCTGTAGATCTAAAGGCTGGTGAGTTAGATTTTAAGACCATAAGACATACAGTAGATGCATTCACAAAATTAACTATATTTTACGTTGCACATTTGTGAAAAAGCTTTTGTGTGTACTGTATGTGCACTGTGGGAAAGTACCACAAACGTGCATACAGAAATAAGTAGTGAAATATGATTACATCTGTCATCCTTTTTAACATTCTTCCAAACTGAAGTGAGACAGACTGCTGTATTGAACCCCAGAGATCTCTATAGCAATACAAAAATGGGCTAAGAAGTGGTAGAGATATAGATTTATTTAAAACAATCTAAGAAGCATTGTGTGAAAATGCATTTACTGTATAACTATATAAGCATATCCATGTAAAAGTTATAGCAGTAAGTCATTTATCTTTGAACATGCAACAATCTATGCAACAAGATCATTATGATTACTAGCATGTTAGGTGGTCCCTTAAGCCCCAGTAGTTTTTGCAAATCTCATAGCAGGAAATTGCTAACCCAGGATTTGGGGTAAAGTTAATTTGATCCAATAATGGTTTCAACCATCACAAATATCTCAATACAGTTAAAACGCTCTTTATGATAAGCCTATACAGAACATAATGTTTTCTATGATCATTCTTGATAATTGTTTCTGTAACAAATTGTTAAACAGGTAAATATGTTTTATATTTTACTATTAAAAAAAAAAATGTCCAAGAATATATTGCAGACTGTTCACTAAATAATTATTTCATACAGCCTTTTCAGAACAACTATAAAATAATTTATATGTAATTAAATTGTAAGTACATACACTTTGAATTTCCAATGAAAGAGAAACATTTTTCAACATAGAAATTGTTTGTCACAGTCTATTACGCCATTTAATTAGAACAGTACTATTCCCTGTTGTGTAAGTAGTTTCATTATAAACTTCTATTTGTAAAGGTTTATATGATTTAGCCATAACAATTCACAGAAGGGTAAAATGTGGAATAGAAAGTATTGACCTAAATGTAATTTTTTAACCAATTCAGAAAGAGGATAAAAGGTGAATTGGATGGCTTAGCTCTTTCTGTGATACCTTTTTTTTTTTATTATTGATGTTAACAAAAGATGATGAGAAAACACAATCCTATTGGGAAATCCCCAAGAGATACAAATTTTAATAGAAACACTGTTCAGAGATCTATGGACAACTGTAATATTCTCTCAAAGCCTTGCAGTGCTGAGAATACAATGGTATAGAGAGATTACAGTATAAATCTATGTTTCAAGGGTAACTTATCCAAGATTGTATGTGGTCAGAAATGTCAATTCTGTCCTAAGCCACCTCTGTATTTAAATTAAACTTTCATGAAAAATGTGATAACGTAAGTATTTTTTATTTTTTTGTTTACATTATAAAAATGTGATCACTATGTGTGTTTGTATGTGATTATTTAATGATGCAAACATTTTAACCGGTTCCTGACCGGCTCACGCAGATATACTGCAGCAGAATGGCTCTCCAGATTGTTGTTTTTGTTTTCAAAATTGTCGCTCTTTTTTTGTTTTTAGCGCAAAAAATTAAAACCGCAGAGGTGATCATATACCACCAAAAGAAAGCTCTATTTGTGGGAATTTTTTTTTTGGGGTACAGCATTGCATGACCGCGCAATTGTCAGTTAAAGCGACGCAGTGCCAAATTGTAAAAAGTGCTCTGGTCAGGAAGGGAGTAAAATCTTCCGGAGCTGAAGTGGTTAACAGATCAATCCTATGTTGGACCATAGAGGCATGGCTGGAGAAGCTCCTATAGGTGATGCAGCTGAAATTTATTTTTTTAATGAAGTAGGCATACTCTAGGCTTTTAAGGCATAACACCAAACTTCTTTTAGGAAAACCTGTAGCAGGGGCATAACTGGCTGAGGACTGTGATGGCCACCTAATCTGATAGCTCCATTCCACTACAGATAAAAAACTCACAACCATCTCTCCCCCTTCCCTCTGCCACCAGAGGGGAGCTTCTTGATGGGCTGGATGACTTGTCCAAGAAGAAAAATAAAGCCCCAGGGCCGCGCCGTCTCATAGACGTCTTCTCCCCATCGACCATGCAGTGCTCAGAGGATAGCACCGGAGCAGTGCCCGGTACACAGATGCAGGCACCCAGCTGCACGCAGGAGGATTCAGTATCATGCTTCTTAAAAACAGAAGATCTTTATGATCCCTGAAGGTGCCTCCATGATATTGAGATAGATTATACTTTCTGCTCACACATGCAGGAAACCTACTGCTGGATTGACTTGTCCCTCGCTGATAAACATAGTTACATAGTTAGTTTGGTTAAAAAAAGACACAAGTCCATCCAGTTCAACTAATAAAAAGGAAAACAAAATTACAATCATATATACACAATCCTATACCCACAATCCTATACCCACAAATACTTCCTGATCCCCCAAGAGGCAATCCGATATTCACTGGATATACTTTACCTATAAATATTACTATCCAGTTACAGTGCCTTGAAAAAGTATTCAAACCCGTTGAAATTTTCCACATTTTGTCATGTTACAACCAAAGATGTAAATTTATTTTATTGGGATTTTATGTGATAGACCAACACAAAGTGGCACATATTTGTGAATTGGAAGGAAATAGATAAAGGTTTTCATTTTTTTTTACAAATAAATATCTGAAAAGTGGGGCGTGGATTTGTATTCAGCCCCCTTGACTCTGATACCCCTAACTAAAATCGAATGGAACTAATTGCCTTCAGAAGTCACCTAATCTCAGTATAAATACATTTATGGTCTAGAGCCCTACGGACGATATGAGTAACGATGACACACAGGAATAACACAAAACTTACCAACATGAAATAGACCTGAAAGCGTGCCTTGGTCTATCGTATGGTACACCAAAATAAGGGGGCATACCCTAGATAAGGAATGATAAAATAAGTAGTTATGGAATAATGTGAAATGAGTATTCAGTCTGGGGTAAGAATACTTGGAAGAAGCTTTTAAAAAGGGGAGGGTGGGTGGGTATCTCGCACAGGAAACCGACAAAGACCAGCGGCCTTTGGGCTGCTTAAATACCCTCCGGGCTCCTCCCATAACTTCAGGCCGGTACCCGGCCTTCCAATTTATGGTCTAGAGCCCTACGGACGATATGAGTAACGATGACACACAAGAATAACACAAAACTTACCAACATGAAATAGACCTGAAAGCGTGCCTTGGTCTACCGTATGGTACACCAAAATAAGGGGGCAAAAACTTTCAGGTAGGGGATAATTATTTATTAAAGGTAAATGTCACTGAGTAAGTCGGGCAAAGGCCTGAGCCATCTCCAGCTGTGGGTCAGGTATGTAGCGAGAGAAGCAGGCCGACTTCCACCGACCTAGTTTCTTGATCACATGGTCCGGAACCCCCTGTCTTGAGGCCGTCGTGGCCGCCCCAATCCGGAATGAATGACCGGAGTACTGGCTGGGGTCCAATTGAAGATTGCCGAGAAGGACCCGGACATATTCCACAAACTGTGACGAGTTGAGAGGTTTAACTGGAAAGGATAAAAGCGGACTGGAACCTGGGCGGTCGGATAGCAGTGCCATCAACTGGTTTAACATGGTAACTGGGCACCAGTTGTTGTGGGTCCTGTACAGGTGTATATCTGCTCCGGAACCTTGCTGCTGAGTTTTAGACATCGCCAAGTGAAGAACATAGTGATCCTGGTGGCGGCAGAGGTTACTTTTATGCAAGACTGGACCAGCTGGGTGGCTGCGAGTGAACTCGCTGGGCCGCAGAAACCCATAAAACGCCATGTGTATCGCGGCCTGCAGGATGGTGCTGAGGAGGAGACCAAAAGGGGACCTATCCAAGATGTCAGACATCCCCTTAAAGATCTCCCCAGTGATCGGCAGCCGCTTAGGGCTGACTGGCGGCTGGTGTTTCTGAACTCCACGCAGTAGAGCCCTTACTGCGTGGCAGGAGAACACAGAAGGCCTCGCGGGGTCTTGAAGAGACAAGTAGTGCTGCACCCCGGCCACGTACTGGCGTATCGTGCTGTGTGACAGTGCCAGGTGAGAATGGCAATAAGCGATAAACGCCAGAACCTGCTTGACGCTGGAAGATTCACGGGGGCGTTGGGGCAGGAACTTGTTAAATGCCCTCCAGGCAGTCCGGTAGGCCCGACGGGTGTTGCGGGCAAGCGAAGAGTTGATGATGTTAGTAGCTGACTGTAAATGTGGGGCTAGTCCAAGGTCAGTTGTGACCAATCCGGGATAGTGGCTGAGAGATGGTAGGCTCCCGGCATCTGTTCAAAGAAAGAAATAAAGTTAAAACGGGAGAGTGCGTCCGCTGCTGAGTTGAACTTCCCTGGAATGAATGAGCAGTAAACATTAAACTGATGTTGTAGGGATAGCTGGACCAGTCTGCGAAGGAAGGACATGACGGGCCTGGATTTAGACCTGCCCTTGCTGATGATCTCGGCTGTGGCTTGATTATCTGTCGTAAAAGCCACAGTCTGTCCAGACCAACGGTGACCCCATAGGTGAGCGGCTGCTACGATGGGGTACAGCTCAAAGAGGGCTGACATGGTAGTGAAGCCCGGTGTGGCTAGTGCCTGTGGAGGCCAGGGGGCGGCGAACCACAAATGGCCAAAAATGGCGGCACATCCTGTGGATGCCGCCGCATCTGTCACCACCTGAGGTGACAGCGAGGACACTACTGGGATGAACAGGGACACACCGTTCCAATTACTGAGAAAGTCTTCCCACATGGCCAGATCTGCCCTGGCTGCTGTATCCAGCCTGATAACCTGGTCTGGGTCCTGAGTGTAGGACAGGAAGACCAGCAGCCGGGACACAAAGGAGCGGCCCTGGGGGATGATCCTCATAGCAAAATTCAACATCCCGAGGAGAGACTGAAGTTGCTTCTGAGTACATCCCCCCACCCGGGTGAACTCTTGTAGAACCGTCCTGATGCGGTCCAACTTGTCTGCGGGAAGGCTGGCCTGCATGGCTAGAGTGTCAAGGTCGACGCCCAAGAACGTGATCTTGTGCGCCGGGCCATCAACCTTGTGTTCCGCTATGGGGACGTTCAGATTGTTGAAAACAGTCCTCAACTTTCCAAGGTCCCCTGGGGGAGCCCCGGGTGGTTCTATGAAAAGGAAGTCATCCAAATAGTGGATGACCTCGTGGCACTGTGCCTCGTGGAGAAGGATCCATGCCAGGGTCTCCGCGAACTTATCAAACAACCAAGGACTACTCTTAGACCCGAAGGTCAACTTGGTTGCGAAATAATATCGCTCCCTCCACTTGATGCCGTGCCAGCACCACAGAGAGGGATGTATAGGCAGCAGCTTGAAGGCGTCAGATATGTCCGCCTTCGAGAGCCAAGCCCCCACCCCAGCCCTGAGTATGGCCTGGATAGCCATATCTACCGAAGCGTACTTCAATGAGAACTCCTCAGAGGGAATGAGCGAGTTGAGACTGGGAAAGACGGAAGAATGAGGCGCTGACAGATCATACACCAGACGTTTTTTATTTGAAAATTTTCCCTGTACAAGCCCGATAGGGCTGACCCTCCAGATACTAAAGGGGGACTGACTGAACGGGCCTACCATAAAGTCCCGATCCAACTCCGTCTGAAGAAGGACGTCGATAGCTGGCTCATCCGTTGCTGCTGACCGCAAGTTCCGACATTCATGGGTGGTGTGGGGCAGGGTGATGAGCCCGGTATGAAACCCATCGGTGAAACCTCGGATAAGGTAGCTGGCGAGTGACGGAGTGGGGTGTGAGGTCAGGTAAACATCAAGCCAAAGGACATTGACCCGGCTTAGTCACGGTTTCTTCTGTTTGACCTCACACAGGACCCTGGGGTTCGCCCTCTGGCATAGGGTGCAGACGTGCAACAGCCGGCACTGGCTGAAATTGCAGGAGCCGTAGTTGAAGTTATTGCAAATGGCGGCTCCCCCAACCATCCGCACCGGACGTCCCAATTTGTCCACCTTCTGCCCTTGCGCCGGGGCCTGCTGAGCCTGACTCGTGCTGGTAGAGGCCGTGCTAGCTGTCGGGTGGACCGAGACTATGTTGGCACACCAGACCGCGGTGTGGGACGCTGACTGACAGACAGCACATAGTGGGGACCGTAGACCCGCAAAGTGGTGGAAGAACAACTCGGTGTCCACTACACTCCAGTCCGTTGTCAAATGGAACTGCAAGAACCTGGCCGCGGCTTTGGGCAAGAAGGACCGATGATAATCGTAGAACGCTGAACCACCGTATTTGTGGCCCAGGTCTACGATTAGATGGAGGTAGAGGTCCAGTTCCTCCCGCCTGCACGGGGAGGCTGAGCACAGCACGTCCCTGAACATACCGAAAGCGAGCGTGAACTCAGGCACCGTGAGCTTTCTGTTCAGCCTCGGATCCTTAGCCTTCAAAACCACCGAGACGTCCCCCCAGGTGTACGCCTTGTTCTCAGCCAAATCATGGACCGAGATCATGAGTGAGGCCAGGTTAACGTCTCTGCCCTCTAAAATGTCCTTCCTTACGCTGGGTGGCACCAGGTGGGAAGGATGAATGGTAGTTGTGGCAAGCTCGCTACCTGCGGCCGGTGCATTGATGGCTGGGACCACGGCAGGGTCCGGAACTGTGACGGCCGGGCTGGTCTCCAGGCGTGTCACCCTGTCCTGGACCTCAATGATCGAGGAAGACAGGGAAGATACGAGGGCGTGTAGCTGAGCGACGGCGGTTGAAATGGATTCCAGGGACGCCTGCTGGCTGCTGGAGCCGGCTGCGGCCGGTGGTGGGAAGAGGAGCCTGAATAGCTCCGCCTTCCTGGCCGCGGACGAGAAGGGTATCCCTCTGCGCCTCAGCTCGGCGGACAGCCTGGGAATTGTCCATGCCCTAAGGGACTGGACACTGCCAGCCTCGGAGGCTGACGCCGGAGATAGCGGGGTGGTGAGGTCATCGCTGCCGACTGACGAAATGGCGGCTGCCAAGACCCGTTGCTTAGTTGACTGGTCACGTGTCTGCAGGCTGGGCATATAAAGAGGTGACAAGAAATGAGTTTGGACGTGTAACCTATGGTATACGTACCTGACATGAAGATGCAGGTGCCCCCCCGCGTCTTTTTATTTATTTTTTTTTTTTTTTTTTTTTTTTTATTTTTTTTACCTGCTGGAACCCTGATCAAGCTGGTGCAGGTGGACCTACTGAATCCGACTGACCTGAGAGAGTGTGAGAGAAAGTACCTATTTAAGAGCCTGAAACTGCTGCCGTCCTGAGCGACGGTACCCAAATGTTGACGATAACAATAGGCGATAGTGACTTAAGTCGACTGACGTGACAGCTGTGGAATCAAATGACAGACAACAACACGAATAAATGAAATGACATGTTGCCTTAACCGAAATGAACATCCCGTGACAGGGCCAGGCCCGGTCGTAACGTATGGGAGTGACTGTGAGCCGGACTCTGGAGCACGTACAGAAATGAGACAACCGTGAAATGAGGCCAACTGCCTGGGTATGCTGGGGCCGAACTGTGACATATTATGCGGTGAGACGCTAGCACTCGTGTGACAGCGACCTCGATCATCATGCCACTGTCTAGTGACTGAACCCCATTTTTTTTTTGGAGCATGTACTGAAATGCGGCCGGCCTAGGGCACGCCGGCGCGAATTCGTACGGGGAAGTGACTAAATTAACGCCGGGGCGTGGTAAGGTGACACAGAAATGATATATCATGACAAGGACAAGAATCAAAATTTGACCGAAACCTGCAATGCGATTCCGTCCCTGGCGCATGTATTGAAATGAGGCCGGCCTAGGGCACGCCGACATGAATTAGTGCGGGGAAGTGACTGTATTCATGCCGGGGCGTGGTAAGGTGAGACAGAAATGACATACCATGACAAGGACAAGAATCAAGAATGAACGCAACCTGTGATGCGATTCCGCCCTTGGCGCATGTATCGAAATGAGGCCGGGCAGCTGTGCGTCTGGATTGACCCGGTCGGAGCATCTGTGGATGCGACTGGACCCACCCAGAGGTATGGTGACCGAAATGAAACCATGACAAAGACTAGATTTCAACAGACAGAGCAACTTGTAACTGAATCTGTCTCTGGCGCATGTATAGAAAGGAGGCCGAGCGGCTAGGCGAACCGGTGCGAATCGATGCATCCCGGATGCGACCGGATTCAGACCGATACGTGGCCAATGACCGAAATCATGCCAAAGACTAGACTCGAGCCCGCATCCGTACGAGCGGTGGGCCAATCTCTGAAGCATGTATGGTAATGCGGCCGTAACCTGGGTACCCCGAGACAAACCAGTGCATGAAATGCGACATGTCTTGAATCTGAGTGCGGCCAGGATCGAAATGATGGCATGAACGCCCTGTTTAAACGATGCGAAATGACTTGGCATGACCGACTGGCCCGATACGTTAGCCATATTTGAAATGACGAAATGATTGCCATGCTAATACAATGAAATGTTTCGACACGGTCGAAGTAATTCGTGCAATTAACATGCCAACAGCGATTCAGAATGCAACCAGTGATTCGGCATGCTTGCTGGCATAATTGATTTGACCGACTTGATATGACATGAACGCTGCGTGTGAGTGCGAACGGCACCCGTGAGCCATGTTTGAACGATTCAAAGCCTGCGTACTCCGACCGCGTAAGGGGAACCCTTGAGTGCCGGATGCGGCATCGGTCGGAGTGTCATGGCGGGCAGCCCTGAATGTGCGTGCCGCTAGGTGGCTCCCGATCGTGTACAATCAAAAACGTGCGTGTAACTGTTTAGTGTTTCGAGACAAGCGGTGCGTGGTTCGTGAGCTACGCAGACCACAGTTTAGTGACATGATAAGCAGTGCATGGGAACGTAAAACATGGGAGCCGAAGCCCTACCTTCGACAGCCGAACCAGACTCTTTGTACGGAACTGCGACTCTGTGACACGAGTGCGACACGAAGGGACAACACGACTTACGAACATGGAACACGGGACTGCAACAACACAAGGAGACGGACAGACGAAACGGAGCTCACGAACCGGCACCAACAGCGCTTGTCTCGAACGAGTCGGTCCTAGATGTCTGACGTATCAGATATCTCGCACAGGAAACCGACAAAGACCGGCGGCCTTTGGGCTGCTTAAATACCCTCCGGGCTCCTCCCATAACTTCAGGCCGGTACCCCTATTAATTACAATGGACGCGAACGTTCGAAATTGCTAATTTTAAAGGTTAATATGCATTTTATTGTCATAAAAAGTGTTTGGGACCTGGGTCCTGCCCCAGGGGACATGTATCAATGCTAATTTTTTTTTAAAAATGGCCGTTTTTTCAGGAGCAGTGATTTTAATAATGCTTAAAGTGAAACAATAAAAGTGTAATATTCCTTTAAATTTCGTACCTGGGGGGGTGTCTATAGTATGCCTGTGAAGGGGCGCATGCTTCCCATGCTTAGAACTGTCCCTGCACAAAGTGTCATTTTTGCAGGAAAATTGCAGGCTATTTAAAATCACTCGCGGCTAATGAATTGTCGGCTCCCGTAACACAGAGAACAGTCATTCATTGAAAGTCATTGATAAAAAAAAGTCATTGATAAAAAATAAAAAAAAAATAAAAAATAAAAGCGTAGGGGTCCCCCCAAATTCAATTACCAGGCCCTTCAGGTCTGTTATGGATG
The DNA here is from genome assembly GCA_028564925.1 of Lithobates sylvaticus. Lineage (NCBI taxonomy): Eukaryota > Metazoa > Chordata > Amphibia > Anura > Ranidae > Lithobates > Lithobates sylvaticus. Next base: position 302,414,761 of record CM053030.1, on the reverse strand, counting down.
TTATGGATATTAAGGGGAACCCCGGCCAAAAAAAAAAATGGCGTGGGGTCCCCCTCAAAATCCATACCAGGCCCCACATTCGTGTGATGCGAGTGGCCCCGCAATGCATTGCGGCCGACGCGGCCGGCGCAGTGCATTGCTGGCTGATGATTGGCCAAGCATGCACTGTGACCCCGCATGCTTGGCCAATCACAGCGCCGGAAAATCGGAGAGCAATAATTGGCTACAGGCAGGACGCCTGTAGCCAATTAAAGCTCAGGGGCTTTAGTACACGCCCCACCATTTAAAAGGCCGCCACGCCGTCGGCGCCGGTCACATGAGTTCCGGCTTTAGGAGAGATCAGGCTGATTCTGTGTCTTTGCTTGATTCATTGCTATACAGAAAGATTTGCTCTTCTTTGCTAAACCATTGGCTATTTATTTGCTAAACCATTGCTACCTGTCATTGATCGTCCATTGCTGCTGGTTAGTGTGTTATTAGCTGCTGCTGGGGATTAGTCTGGTGCGTGTTTTACTGTTAGTACAGTATTTCAGTAGTACCAACCGCAGTGCTGTTAGCACAGCATTGCACCCCAAAAGCACCCATAGGACTTCTAGTGTGTTAGTGGCAGCAAACAGAGCTCCTATATTTTCTTCCCAGAAGCACCCATAGGACTTCAATTGTGTGTTAGTGGCATCACACAGAGCTCCCATATTTTCTTTCCAGAAGCACCCATATGACTTCTAGTGTGTTAGTGGCATGAGCTCCCATATTTTCTTCCCAGAAGCACCCATAGGACTTCTAGTGTGTTAGTGGCATCACACAGAGCTCCCATATTTTCTTCCCAGAAGCACCCATAGGACTTCTAGTGTGTTAGTGGCATCACACAGAGCTCCCATATTTTCTTCCCAGAAGCACCCATAGGACTTCTAGTGTGTTAGTGGCATCACACAGAGCTCCCATATTTTCTTCCCAGAAGCACCCATAGGACTTCTAGTGTGTTAGTGGCATCACACAGAGCTCCCATATTTTCTTCCCAGAAGCACCCATAGGACTTCTATAGGACTTCTAGTGTGTTAGTGGCATCACACAGAGCTCCCATATTTTCTTCCCAGAAGCACCCATAGGACTTCTAGTGTGTTAGTGGCATCACACAGAGCTCCCATATTTTCTTCCCAGAAGCACCCATAGGACTTCTAGTGTGTTAGTGGCATCACACAGAGCTCCCATATTTTCTTCCCAGAAGCACCCATAGGACTTCTATTGTGTGTTAGTGGCATCACACAGAGCTCCCATATTTTCTTCCCAGAAGCACCCATAGGACTTCTAGTGTGTTAGTGGCATCACACAGAGCTCCCATATTTTCTTCCCAGAAGCACCCATAGGACTTCTAGTGTGTTAGTGGCATCACACAGAGCTCCCATATTTTCTTCCCAGAAGCACCCATAGGACTTCAATTGTGTGTTAGTGGCATCACACAGAGCTCCCATATTTTCTTCCCAGAAGCACCCATAGGACTTCTAGTGTGTTAGTGGCATCACACAGAGCTCCATATTTTCTTCCCAGAAGCACCCATAGGACTTCTAGTGTGTTAGTGGCATCACACAGAGCTCCTATATTTTCTTCCCAGAAGCACCCATAGGACTTCAATTGTGTGTTAGTGGCATCACACAGAGCTCCTATATTTTCTTCCCAGAAGCACCCATAGGACTTCTAGTGTGTTAGTGGCATCACACAGAGCTCCTATATTTTCTTCCCAGAAGCACCCATAGGACTTCTAGTGTGTTAGTGGCATCACACAGAGCTCCTATATTTTCTTCCCAGAAGCACCCATAGGACTTCTAGTGTGTTAGTGGCATCACACAGAGCTCCCATATTTTCTTCCCAGAAGCACCCATAGGACTTCAATTGTGTGTTAGTGGCATCACACAGAGCTCCCATATTTTCTTCCCAGAAGCACCCATAGGACTTCAATTGTGTGTTAGTGGCATCACACAGAGCTCCCATATTTTCTTCCCAGAAGCACCCATAGGACTTCAATTGTGTGTTAGTGGCATCACACAGAGCTCCCATATTTTCTTCCCAGAAGCACCCATAGGACTTCTAGTGTGTTAGTGGCATCACACAGAGCTCCTATATTTTCTTCCCAGAAGCACCCATAGGACTTCAATTGTGTGTTAGTGGCATCACACAGAGCTCCTATATTTTCTTCCCAGAAGCACCCATAGGACTTCAATTGTGTGTTAGTGGCATCACACAGAGCTCCTATATTTTCTTCCCAGAAGCACCCATAGGACTTCAAGTGTGTTAGTGGCATCACACAGAGCTCCCATATTTTCTTCCCAGAAGCACCCATAGGACTTCTAGTGTGTTAGTGGCATCACACAGAGCTCCCATATTTTCTTCCCAGAAGCACCCATAGGACTTCTAGTGTGTTAGTGGCATCACACAGAGCTCCCATATTTTCTTCCCAGAAGCACCCATAGGACTTCAATTGTGTGTTAGTGGCATCACACAGAGCTCCTATATTTTCTTCCCAGAAGCACCCATAGGACTTCAATTGTGTGTTAGTGGCATCACACAGAGCTCCCATATTTTCTTCCCAGAAGCACCCATAGGACTTCTAGTGTGTTAGTGGCATCACACAGAGCTCCTATATTTTCTTCCCAGAAGCACCCATAGGACTTCTAGTGTGTTAGTGGCATCACACAGAGCTCCTATATTTTCTTCCCAGAAGCACCCATAGGACTTCAATTGTGTGTTAGTGGCATCACACAGAGCTCCTATATTTTCTTCCCAGAAGCACCCATAGGACTTCAATTGTGTGTTAGTGGCATCACACAGAGCTCCTATATTTTCTTCCCAGAAGCACCCATAGGACTTCTAGTGTGTTAGTGGCATCACACAGAGCTCCTATATTTTCTTCCCAGAAGCACCCATAGGACTTCTAGTGTGTTAGTGGCATCACACAGAGCTCCTATATTTTCTTCCCAGAAGCACCCATAGGACTTCTAGTGTGTTAGTGGCATCACACAGAGCTCCTATATTTTCTTCCCAGAAGCACCCAAAGGACTTCTAGTGTGTTAGTGGCATCACACAGAGCTCCTATATTTTCTTTTTTCTTTTCTTCCCAGAAGCACCCATAGGACTTCTAGTGTGTTAGTGGCATCACACAGAGCTCCTATATTTTCTTCCCAGAAGCACCCATAGGACTTCAATTGTGTGTTAGTGGCATCACACAGAGCTCCTATATTTTCTTCCCAGAAGCACCCATAGGACTTCTAGTGTTTTAGTGGCATCACACAGAGCTCCTATATTTTCCTTCCCAGAAGCACCCATAGGACTTCAATTGTGTGTTAGTGGCATCACACAGAGCTCCTATATTTTCTTCCCAGAAGCACCCATAGGACTTCTATTGTGTTAGTGGCATCACACAGAGATCCTATATTTTCTTCCAAGAAGCACCCATAGGACTTCTAGTGTGTTAGTGGCATCACACAGAGCTCCTATATTTTCTTCCCAGAAGCACCCATAGGACTTCTAGTGTGTTAGTGGCATCACACAGAACTCCTATATTTTCTTCCCAGCAGCACCCATAGGACTTCTAGTGTGTTAGTGGCATCACACAGAGCTCCTATATTTTCTTCCAAGAAGCACCCATAGGACTTCTAGTGTGTTAGTGGCATCACACAGAGCTCCCATATTTTCTTGCCAGAAGCACCCATAGGACTTCAATTGTGTGTTAGTGGCATCACACAGAGCTCCCATATTTTCTTCCCAGAAGCACCCATAGGACTTCTAGTGTGTTAGTGGCATCACACAGAGCTCCGATATTTTCTTCCCAGAAGCACCCATAGGACTTCAATTGTGTGTTAGTGGCATCACACAGAGCTCCTATATTTTCTTCCCAGAAGCACCCATAGGATTTCTAGTGTGTTAGTGGCATCACACAGAGCTCCTATATTTTCTTCCCAGAAGCACCCATAGGACTTCAATTGTGTGTTAGTGGCATCACACAGAGCTCCCATATTTTCTTCCCAGAAGCACCCATAGGACTTCTAGTGTGTTAGTGGCATCACACAGAGCTCCCATATTTTCTTCCCAGAAGCACCCATAGGACTTCAATTGTGTGTTAGTGGCATCACACAGAGCTCCTATATTTTCTTCCCAGCAGCACCCATAGGACTTCTAGTGTGTTAGTGGCATCACACAGAGCTCCTGTATTTTCTTCGCAGAAGCACCCATAGGACTTCTAGTGTGTTAGTGGCATCACACAGAGCTCCTATATTTTCTTCCCAGCAGCACCCATAGGACTTCTAGTGTGTTAGTGGCATCACACAGAGCTCCTATATTTTCTTCGCAGAAGCACCCATAGGACTTCTAGTGTGTTAGTGGCATCACACAGAGCTCCCATATTTTCTTCCCAGAAGCACCCATAGGACTTCTAGTGTGTTAGTGGCATCACACAGAGCTCCTATATTTTCTTCTCAGAAGCACCCACAGGACTTCTAGTGTGTTAGTGGCATCACACAGAGCTCCCTATATTTTCTTCCCAGAAGCACCCATAGGACTTCTAGTGTGTTAGTGGCATCACACAGAGCTCCCTATATTTTCTTCCCAGAAGCACCCATAGGACTTCTAGTGTGTTAGTGGCATCACACAGAGCTCCTATATTTTCTTCCCAGCAGCACCCATAGGACTTCTAGTGTGTTAGTGGCATCACACAGAGCTCCCATATTTTCTTCCCAGAAGCACCCATAGGACTTCAATTGTGTGTTAGTGGCATCACACAGAGCTCCTATATTTTCTTCCCAGAAGCACCCATAGGACTTTAATTGTGTGTTAGTGGCATCACACAGAGCTCCTATATTTTCTTCCCAGAAGCACCCATAGGACTTCAATTGTGTGTTAGTGGCATCACACAGAGCTCCTATATTTTCTTCCCAGAAGCACCCATAGGACTTCTAGTGTGTTAGTGGCATCACACAGAGCTCCTATATTTTCTTCGCAGAAGCACCCATAGGACTTCTAGTGTGTTAGTGGCATCACACAGAGCTCCTATATTTTCTTCCCAGAAGCACCCATAGGACTTCTAGTGTGTTAGTGGCATCACACAGAGCTCCTATATATTTTCTTCCCAGAAGCACCCATAGGACTTCTAGTGTGTTAGTGGCATCACACAGAGCTCCGATATTTTCTTCCCAGAAGCACCCATAGGACTTCAATTGTGTGTTAGTGGCATCACACAGAGCTCCTATATATTTTCTTCCCAGAAGCACCCATAGGACTTCTAGTGTGTTAGTGGCATCACACAGAGCTCCTATATTTTCTTCCCAGAAGCACCCATAGGACTTCAATTGTGTGTTAGTGGCATCACACAGAGCTCCTATATTTTCTTCCCAGAAGCACCCATAGGACTTCTAGTGTGTTAGTGGCATCACACAGAGCTCCTATATTTTCTTCCCAGAAGCACCCATAGGACTTCTAGTGTGTGTTAGTGGCATCACACAGAGCTCCTATATTTTCTTCCCAGAAGCACCCATAGGACTTCTAGTGTGTTAGTTGCATCACACAGAGCTCTCATATTTTCTTCCCAGAAGCACCCATAGGACTTCTAGTGTGTTAGTGGCATCACACAGAGCTCCTATATTTTCTTCCCAGAAGCACCCATAGGACTTCTAGTGTGTTAGTGGCATCACACAGAGCTCCTATATTTTCTTCCCAGAAGCACCCATAGGACTTCTAGTGTGTTAGTGGCATCACACAGAGCTCCTATATTTTCTTCCCAGAAGCACCCATAGGACTTCTAGTGTGTTAGTGGCATCACACAGAGCTCCTATATTTTCTTCCCAGAAGCACCCATAGGACTTCTAGTGTGTTAGTGGCATCACACAGAGCTCCTATATTTTCTTCCCAGAAGCACCCATAGGACTTCTAGTGTGTTAGTGGCATCACACAGAGCTCCTATATTTTCTTCCCAGAAGCACCCATAGGACTTCAAGTGTGTGTTAGTGGCATCACACAGAGCTCCTATATTTTCTTCCCAGAAGCACCCATAGGACTTCTAGTGTGTTAGTGGCATCACACAGAGCTCCTATATTTTCTTCCCAGAAGCACCCATAGGACTTCTAGTGTGTTAGTGGCATCACACAGAGCTCCTATATTTTCTTCCCAGAAGCACCCATAGGACTTCTAGTGTGTTAGTGGCATCACACAGAGCTCCTATATTTTCTTCCCAGAAGCACCCATAGGACTTCTAGTGTGTTAGTGGCATCACACAGAGCTCCTATATTTTCTTCCCAGAAGCACCCATAGGACTTCTAGTGTGTTAGTGGCATCACACAGAGCTCCTATATTTTCTTCCCAGAAGCACCCATAGGACTTCTAGTGTGTTAGTGGCATCACACAGAGCTCCTATATTTTCTTCCCAGAAGCACCCATAGGACTTCTAGTGTGTTAGTGGCATCACACAGAGCTCCTATATTTTCTTCCCAGAAGCACCCATAGGACTTCTAGTGTGTTAGTGGCATCACACAGAGCTCCTATATTTTCTTCCCAGAAGCACCCATAGGACTTCTAGTGTGTTAGTGGCATCACACAGAGCTCCTATATTTTCTTCCCAGAAGCACCCATAGGACTTCTAGTGTGTTAGTGGCATCACACAGAGCTCCTATATTTTCTTCCCAGAAGCACCCATAGGACTTCTATTGTGTGTTAGTGGCATCACACAGAGCTCCTATATTTTCTTCCCAGAAGCACCCATAGGACTTCTAGTGTGTTAGTGGCATCACACAGAGCTCCTATATTTTCTTCCCAGAAGCACCCATAGGACTTCTAGTGTGTTAGTGGCATCACACAGAGCTCCTATATTTTCTTCCCAGAAGCACCCATAGGACTTCTAGTGTGTTAGTGGCATCACACAGAGCTCCTATATTTTTTCTTCCCAGAAGCACCCATAGGACTTCTAGTGTGTTAGTGGCATCACACAGAGCTCCTATATTTTCTTCCCAGAAGCACCCATAGGACTTCTAGTGTGTTAGTGGCATCACACAGAGCTCCTATATTTTCTTCCCAGAAGCACCCATAGGACTTCTAGTGTGTTAGTGGCATCACACAGAGCTCCTATATTTTCTTCCCAGAAGCACCCATAGGACTTCTAGTGTGTTAGTGGCATCACACAGAGCTCCTATATTTTCTTCCCAGAAGCACCCATAGGACTTCTAGTGTGTTAGTGGCATCACACAGAGCTCCTATATTTTCTTCCCAGAAGCACCCATAGGACTTCTAGTGTGTTAGTGGCATCACACAGAGCTCCTATATTTTCTTCCCAGAAGCACCCATAGGACTTCTAGTGTGTTAGTGGCATCACACAGAGCTCCTATATTTTCTTCCCAGAAGCACCCATAGGACTTCTAGTGTGTTAGTGGCATCACACAGAGCTCCTATATTTTCTTCCCAGAAGCACCCATAGGACTTCTAGTGTGTTAGTGGCATCACACAGAGCTCCTATATTTTCTTCCCAGAAGCACCCATAGGACTTCTAGTGTGTTAGTGGCATCACACAGAGCTCCCTATATTTTCTTCCCAGAAGCACCCATAGGACTTCTAGTGTGTTAGTGGCATCACACAGAGCTCCTATATTTTCTTCCCAGAAGCACCCATAGGACTTCTAGTGTGTTAGTGGCATCACACAGAGCTCCTATATATTTTCTTCCCAGAAGCACCCATAGGACTTCTAGTGTGTTAGTGGCATCACACAGAGCTCCTATATTTTCTTCCCAGAAGCACCCATAGGACTTCTAGTGTGTTAGTGGCATCACACAGAGCTCCTATATTTTCTTCCCAGAAGCACCCATAGGACTTCTAGTGTGTTAGTGGCATCACACAGAGCTCCTATATTTTCTTCCCAGAAGCACCCATAGGACTTCTGTGTGTTAGTGGCATCACACAGAGCTCCTATATTTTCTTCCCAGAAGCACCCATAGGACTTCTAGTGTGTTAGTGGCATCACACAGAGCTCCTATATTTTCTTCCCAGAAGCACCCATAGGACTTCTAGTGTGTTAGTGGCATCACACAGAGCTCCCATACTTTTTCTTCCCAGAAGCACCCATAGGACTTCTAGTGTGTTAGTGGCATCACACAGAGCTCCTATATTTTCTTCCCAGAAGCACCCATAGGACTTCTAGTGTGTTAGTGGCATCACACAGAGCTCCTATATTTTCTTCCCAGAAGCACCCATAGGACTTCTAGTGTGTTAGTGGCATCACACAGAGCTCCTATATTTTCTTCCCAGAAGCACCCATAGGACTTCTAGTGTGTTAGTGGCATCACACAGAGCTCCTATATATTTTCTTCCCAGAAGCACCCATAGGACTTCTAGTGTGTTAGTGGCATCACACAGAGCTCCTATATTTTCTTCCCAGAAGCACCCATAGGACTTCTAGTGTGTTAGTGGCATCACACAGAGCTCCTATATTTTCTTCCAGAAGCACCCATAGGACTTCTAGTGTGTTAGTGGCATCACACAGAGCTCCTATATTTTCTTCCCAGAAGCACCCATAGGACTTCTAGTGTGTTAGTGGCATCACACAGAGCTCCTATATTTTCTTCCCAGAAGCACCCATAGGACTTCTATGTGTTAGTGGCATCACACAGAGCTCCTATATTTTCTTCCCAGAAGCACCCATAGGACTTCTAGTGTGTTAGTGGCATCACACAGAGCTCCTATATTTTCTTCCCAGAAGCACCCATAGGACTTCTAGTGTGTTAGTGGCATCACACAGAGCTCCTATATTTTCTTCCCAGAAGCACCCATAGGACTTCTAGTGTGTTAGTGGCATCACACAGAGCTCCTATATTTTCTTCCCAGAAGCACCCATAGGACTTCTAGTGTGTTAGTGGCATCACACAGAGCTCCTATATTTTCTTCCCAGAAGCACCCATAGGACTTCTAGTGTGTTAGTGGCATCACACAGAGCTCCTATATTTTCTTCCCAGAAGCACCCATAGGACTTCTAGTGTGTTAGTGGCATCACACAGAGCTCCTATATTTTCTTCCCAGAAGCACCCATAGGACTTCTAGTGTGTTAGTGGCATCACACAGAGCTCCTATATTTTCTTCCCAGAAGCACCCATAGGACTTCTAGTGTGTTAGTGGCATCACACAGAGCTCCTATATTTTCTTCCCAGAAGCACCCATAGGACTTCTAGTGTGTTAGTGGCATCACACAGAGCTCCTATATTTTCTTCCCAGAAGCACCCATAGGACTTCTAGTGTGTTAGTGGCATCACACAGAGCTCCTATATTTTCTTCCCAGAAGCACCCATAGGACTTCTAGTGTGTTAGTGGCATCACACAGAGCTCCTATATTTTCTTCCCAGAAGCACCCATAGGACTTCTAGTGTGTTAGTGGCATCACACAGAGCTCCTATATTTTCTTCCCAGAAGCACCCATAGGACTTCTAGAGTGTTAGTGGCATCACACAGAGCTCCTATATTTTCTTCCCAGAAGCACCCATAGGACTTCTAGTGTGTTAGTGGCATCACACAGAGCTCCTATATTTTTTCTTTCCCAGAAGCACCCATAGGACTTCTAGTGTGTTAGTGGCATCACACAGAGCTCCTATATTTTCTTCCCAGAAGCACCCATAGGACTTCTAGTGTGTTAGTGGCATCACACAGAGCTCCTATATTTTCTTCCCAGAAGCACCCATAGGACTTCTAGTGTGTTAGTGGCATCACACAGAGCTCCTATATTTTCTTCCCAGAAGCACCCATAGGACTTCTAGTGTGTTAGTGGCATCACACAGAGCTCCTATATTTTCTTCCCAGAAGCACCCATAGGACTTCTAGTGTGTTAGTGGCATCACACAGAGCTCCTATATTTTCTTCCCAGAAGCACCCATAGGACTTCTAGTGTGTTAGTGGCATCACACAGAGCTCCTATATTTTCTTCCCAGAAGCACCCATAGGACTCTAGTGTGTGTTAGTGGCATCACACAGAGCTCCTATATTTTCTTCCCAGAAGCACCCATAGGACTTCTAGTGTGTTAGTGGCATCACACAGAGCTCCTATATTTTCTTCCCAGAAGCACCCATAGGACTTCTAGTGTGTTAGTGGCATCACACAGAGCTCCTATATTTTCTTCCCAGAAGCACCCATAGGACTTCTAGTGTGTTAGTGGCATCACACAGAGCTCCTATATTTTCTTCCCAGAAGCACCCATAGGACTTAGTGTGTGTTAGTGGCATCACACAGAGCTCCTATATTTTCTTCCAGAAGCACCCATAGGACTTCTAGTGTGTTAGTGGCATCACACAGAGCTCCTATATTTTCTTCCCAGAAGCACCCATAGGACTTCTAGTGTGTTAGTGGCATCACACAGAGCTCCTATATTTTCTTCCCAGAAGCACCCATAGGACTTCTAGTGTGTTAGTGGCATCACACAGAGCTCCTATATTTTCTTCCCAGAAGCACCCATAGGACTTCTAGTGTGTTAGTGGCATCACACAGAGCTCCTATATTTTCTTCCCAGAAGCACCCATAGGACTTCTAGTGTGTTAGTGGCATCACACAGAGCTCCTATATTTTCTTCCCAGAAGCACCCATAGGACTTCTAGTGTGTTAGTGGCATCACACAGAGCTCCTATATTTTCTTCCCAGAAGCACCCATAGGACTTCTAGTGTGTTAGTGGCATCACACAGAGCTCCTATATTTTCTTCCCAGAAGCACCCATAGGACTTCTAGTGTGTTAGTGGCATCACACAGAGCTCCTATATTTTCTTCCCAGAAGCACCCATAGACTAGAAGTCCTATGGGTGCTTCTGGGAAGAAAATATGGGAGCTCTGTGTGATGCCACTAACACACAATTGAAGTCCTATGGGTGCTTCTGGCAAGAAAATATGGGAGCTCTGTGTGATGCCACTAAACACACTAGAAGTCCTATGGGTGGGTGCTTCTTGGAAGAAAATATGGAGCTCTGTGTGATGCCACTAACACACTTGAAGTCCTATGGGTGCTTCTGGGAAGAAAATACGGGAGCTCTGTGTGATGCCACTAACACACAATTGAAGTCCTATGGGTGCTTCTGGGAAGAAAATATGGGAGCTCTGTGTGATGCCACTAATACACTAGAAGTCCTATGGGTGCTTCTGGGAAGAAAATATGGGAGCTCTGTGTGATGCCACTAACACACAATTGAAGTCCTATGGGTGCTTCTGGGAAGAAAATATGGGAGCTCTGTGTGATGCCACTAACACACTAGAAGTCCTATGGGTGCTTCTAGGAAGAAAATATGGGAGCTCTGTGTGATGCCACTAACACACAATTGAAGTCCTATGGGTGCTTCTGGGAAGAAAATATGGGAGCTCTGTGTGATGCCACTAACACACAATTGAAGTCCTATGGGTGCTTCTGGCAAGAAAATATGGGAGCTCTGTGTGATGCCACTAACACACTAGAAGTCCTATGGGTGCTTCTGGGAAGAAAATATGGGAGCTCTGTGTGATGCCACTAACACACTAGAAGTCCTATGGGTGCTTCTGGGAAGAAAATATGGGAGCTCTGTGTGATGCCACTAACACACAATTGAAGTCCTATGGGTGCTTCTGGCAAGAAAATATGGGAGCTCTGTGTGATGCCACTAACACACTAGAAGTCCTATGGGTGGGTGCTTCTTGGAAGAAAATATGGGAGCTCTGTGTGATGCCACTAACACACTAGAAGTCCTATGGGTGCTTCTGGGAAGAAAATACGGGAGCTCTGTGTGATGCCACTTACACGCTAGAAGTCATATGGGTGCTTCTGGGAAGAAAATATGGGAGCTCTGTGTGATGCCACTAACACACCAGAAGTCCTATGGGTGCTTCTGGAAGAAAATATGGGAGCTCTGTGTGATGCCACTAACACACAATTGAAGTCCTATGGGTGCTTCTGGGCAGAAAATATGGGAGCTCTGTGTGATGCCACTAACACACTAGAAGTCCTATGGGTGCTTCTGGGAAGAAAATATGGGAGCTCTGTGTGATGCCACTAACACACTAGAAGTCCTATGGGTGCTTATGGGAAGAAAATATGGGAGCTCTGTGTGATGCCACTAACACACTAGAATTCCTATGGGTGCTTCTGGGAAGAAAATATGGGAGCTCTGTGTGATGCCACTAACACACTAGAAGTCCTATGGGTGCTTCTGGAAGAAAATATGGGAGCTCTGTGTGATGCCACTAACACACTAGAAGTCCTATGGGTGGGTGCTTCTTGGAAGAAAATATGGGAGCTCTGTGTGATGCCACTAACACACTAGAAGTCCTATGGGTGCTTCTGGGAAGAAAATACGGGAGCTCTGTGTGATGCCACTAACACACAATTGAAGTCCTATGGGTGCTTCTGGGAAGAAAATATGGGAGCTCTGTGTGATGCCACTAACACACTAGAAGTCCTATGGGTGCTTCTGGGAAGAAAATATGGGAGCTCTGTGTGATGCCACTAACACACAATTGAAGTCCTATGGGTGCTTCTGGGAAGAAAATATGGGAGCTCTGTGTGATGCCACTAACACACAATTGAAGTCCTATGGGTGCTTCTGGGAAGAAAATATGGGAGCTCTGTGTGATGCCACTAACACACAATTGAAGTCCTATGGGTGCTTCTGGGAAGAAAATATGGGAGCTCTGGGTGATGCCACTAACACACAATTGAAGTCTTATGGGTGCTTCTGGGAAGAAAATATGGGAGCTCTGTGTGATGCCACTAACACACAATTGAAGTCCTATGGGTGCTTCTGGGAAGAAAATATGGGAGCTCTGTGTGATGCCACTAACACACAATTGAAGTCCTATGGGTGCTTCTGGAAGAAAATATGGGAGCTCTGTGTGATGCCACTAACACACTAGAAGTCCTATGGGTGCTTCTGGGAAGAAAATATGGGAGCTCTGTGTGATGCCACTAACACACTAGAAGTCCTATGGGTGCTTCTGGGAAGAAAATATGGGAGCTCTGTGTGATGCCACTAACACACTAGAAGTCCTATGGGTGCTTCTGGAAGAAAATATGGGAGCTCTGTGTGATGCCACTAACACGCAATTGAAGTCCTATGGGTGCTTCTGGGAAGAAAATATGGGAGCTCTTGGTGATGCCACTAACACACAATTGAAGTCTTATGGGTGCTTCTGGGAAGAAAATATGGGAGCTCTGTGTGATGCCACTAAAACACTAGAAGTCCTATGGGTGCTTCTGGGAAGAAAATATGGGAGCTCTGTGTGATGCCACTAACACACAATTGAAGTCCTATGGGTGCTTCTGGGAAGAAAATATGGGAGCTCTGTGTGATGCCACTAACACACTAGAAGTCCTATGGGTGCTTCTGGGAAGAAAATATGGGAGCTCTGTGTGATGCCACTAACACACTAGAAGTCCTATGGGTGCTTTTGGGAAGAAAATATGGGAGCTCTGTGTGATGCCACTAACACACAATTGAAGTCCTATGGGTGCTTCTGGGAAGAAAATATGGGAGCTCTGTGTGATGCCACTAACACACTAGAAGTCCTATGGGTGCTTCTGGGAAGAAAATATGGGAGCTCTGTGTGATGCCACTAACACACAATTGAAGTCCTATGGGTGCTTCTGGGAAGAAAATATGGGAGCTCTGTGTGATGCCACTAACACACTAGAAGTCCTATGGGTGCTTCTGGGAAGAAAATATGGGAGCTCTGTGTGATGCCACTAACACACAATTGAAGTCCTATGGGTGCTTCTGGGAAGAAAATATGGGAGCTCTGTGTGATGCCACTAACACACAATTGAAGTCCTATGGGTGCTTCTGGGAAGAAAATATGGGAGCTCTGTGTGATGCCACTAACACACAATTGAAGTCCTATGGGTGCTTCTGGGAAGAAAATATGGGAGCTCTGTGTGATGCCACTAACACACTAGAAGTCCTATGGGTGCTTCTGGGAAGAAAATATGGGAGCTCTGTGTGATGCCACTAACACACAATTGAAGTCCTATGGGTGCTTCTGGGAAGAAAATATGGGAGCTCTGTGTGATGCCACTAACACACAATTGAAGTCCTATGGGTGCTTCTGGCAAGAAAATATGGGAGCTCTGTGTGATGCCACTAACACACTAGAAGTCCTATGGGTGCTTCTGGCAAGAAAATATGGGAGCTCTGTGTGATGCCACTAACACACTAGAAGTCCTATGGGTGCTTCTGGGAAGAAAATATGGGAGCTCTGTGTGATGCCACTAACACACAATTGAAGTCCTATGGGTGCTTCTGGCAAGAAAATATGGGAGCTCTGTGTGATGCCACTAACACACTAGAAGTCCTATGGGTGGGTGCTTCTTGGAAGAAAATATGGGAGCTCTGTGTGATGCCACTAACACACTAGAAGTCCTATGGGTGCTTCTGGGAAGAAAATACGGGAGCTCTGTGTGATGCCACTTACACACTAGAAGTCATATGGGTGCTTCTGGGAAGAAAATATGGGAGCTTTGTGTGATGCCACTAACACACCAGAAGTCCTATGGGTGCTTCTGGGAAGAAAATATGGGAGCTCTGTGTGATGCCACTAACACACAATTGAAGTCCTATGGGTGCTTCTGGGCAGAAAATATGGGAGCTCTGTGTGATGCCACTAACACACTAGAAGTCCTATGGGTGCTTCTGGGAAGAAAATATGGGAGCTCTGTGTGATGCCACTAACACACTAGAAGTCCTATGGGTGCTTATGGGAAGAAAATATGGGAGCTCTGTGTGATGCCACTAACACACTAGAATTCCTATGGGTGCTTCTGGGAAGAAAATATGGGAGCTCTGTGTGATGCCACTAACACACTAGAAGTCCTATGGGTGCTTCTGGGAAGAAAATATGGGAGCTCTGTGTGATGCCACTAACACACTAGAAGTCCTATGGGTGGGTGCTTCTTGGAAGAAAATATGGGAGCTCTGTGTGATGCCACTAACACACTAGAAGTCCTATGGGTGCTTCTGGGAAGAAAATACGGGAGCTCTGTGTGATGCCACTAACACACAATTGAAGTCCTATGGGTGCTTCTGGGAAGAAAATATGGGAGCTCTGTGTGATGCCACTAACACACTAGAAGTCCTATGGGTGCTTCTGGGAAGAAAATATGGGAGCTCTGTGTGATGCCACTAACACACAATTGAAGTCCTATGGGTGCTTCTGGGAAGAAAATATGGGAGCTCTGTGTGATGCCACTAACACACAATTGAAGTCCTATGGGTGCTTCTGGGAAGAAAATATGGGAGCTCTGTGTGATGCCACTAACACACAATTGAAGTCCTATGGGTGCTTCTGGGAAGAAAATATGGGAGCTCTGGGTGATGCCACTAACACACAATTGAAGTCCTATGGGTGCTTCTGGGAAGAAAATATGGGAGCTCTGTGTGATGCCACTAACACACAATTGAAGTCCTATGGGTGCTTCTGGGAAGAAAATATGGGAGCTCTGTGTGATGCCACTAACACACTAGAAGTCCTATGGGTGCTTCTGGGAAGAAAATATGGGAGCTCTGTGTGATGCCACTAACACACTAGAAGTCCTATGGGTGCTTTTGGGAAGAAAATATGGGAGCTCTGTGTGATGCCACTAACACACAATTGAAGTCCTATGGGTGCTTCTGGGAAGAAAATATGGGAGCTCTGTGCGATGCCACTAACACACAATTGAAGTCCTATGGGTGCTTCTGGGAAGAAAATATGGGAGCTCTGTGTGATGCCACTAACACACAATTGAAGTCCTATGGGTGCTTCTGGGAAGAAAATATGGGAGCTCTGTGTGATGCCACTAACACACTAGAAGTCCTATGGGTGCTTCTGGGAAGAAAATATGGGAGCTCTGTGTGATGCCACTAACACACAATTGAAGTCCTATGGGTGCTTCTGGGAAGAAAATATGGGAGCTCTGTGTGATGCCACTAACACACAATTGAAGTCCTATGGGTGCTTCTGGGAAGAAAATATGGGAGCTCTGTGTGATGCCACTAACACACTAGAAGTCCTATGGGTGCTTCTGGGAAGAAAATATGGGAGCTCTGTGTGATGCCACTAACACACTAGAAGTCCTATGGGTGCTTCTGGGAAGAAAATATGGGAGCTCTGTGTGATGCCACTAACACACAATTGAAGTCCTATGGGTGCTTCTGGCAAGAAAATATGGGAGCTCTGTGTGATGCCACTAACACACTAGAAGTCCTATGGGTGGGTGCTTCTTGGAAGAAAATATGGAGCTCTGTGTGATGCCACTAACACACTAGAAGTCCTATGGGTGCTTCTGGGAAGAAAATACGGGAGCTCTGTGTGATGCCACTAACACACAATTGAAGTCCTATGGGTGCTTCTGGGAAGAAAATATGGGAGCTCTGTGTGATGCCACTAATACACTAGAAGTCCTATGGGTGCTTCTGGGAAGAAAATATGGGAGCTCTGTGTGATGCCACTAACACACAATTGAAGTCCTATGGGTGCTTCTGGGAAGAAAATATGGGAGCTCTGTGTGATGCCACTAACACACTAGAAGTCCTATGGGTGCTTCTGGGAAGAAAATATGGGAGCTCTGTGTGATGCCACTAACACACAATTGAAGTCCTATGGGTGCTTCTGGGAAGAAAATATGGGAGCTCTGTGTGATGCCACTAACACACAATTGAAGTCCTATGGGTGCTTCTGGCAAGAAAATATGGGAGCTCTGTGTGATGCCACTAACACACTAGAAGTCCTATGGGTGCTTCTGGCAAGAAAATATGGGAGCTCTGTGTGATGCCACTAACACACTAGAAGTCCTATGGGTGCTTCTGGGAAGAAAATATGGGAGCTCTGTGTGATGCCACTAACACACAATTGAAGTCCTATGGGTGCTTCTGGCAAGAAAATATGGGAGCTCTGTGTGATGCCACTAACACACTAGAAGTCCTATGGGTGGGTGCTTCTTGGAAGAAAATATGGGAGCTCTGTGTGATGCCACTAACACACTAGAAGTCCTATGGGTGCTTCTGGGAAGAAAATACGGGAGCTCTGTGTGATGCCACTAACACACTAGAAGTCATATGGGTGCTTCTTGGAAGAAAATATGGGAGCTCTGTGTGATGCCACTAACACACTAGAAGTCCTATGGGTGCTTCTGGGAAGAAAATATGGGAGCTCTGTGTTATGCCACTAACACACAATTGAAGTCCTATGGGTGCTTCTGGGAAGAAAATATGGGAGCTCTGTGTGATGCCACTAACACACTAGAATTCCTATGGGTGCTTCTGGGAAGAAAATATGGGAGCTCTGTGTGATGCCACTAACACACTAGAAGTCCTATGGGTGCTTCTGGGAAGAAAATATGGGAGCTCTGTGTGATGCCACTAACACACAATTGAAGTCCTATGGGTGCTTCTGGCAAGAAAATATGGGAGCTCTGTGTGATGCCACTAACACACTAGAAGTCCTATGGGTGCTTCTGGGAAGAAAATATGGGAGCTCTGTGTGATGCCACTAACACACTAGAAGTCCTATGGGTGCTTCTGGGAAGAAAATATGGGAGCTCTGTGTGATGCCACTAACACACTAGAAGTCCTATGGGTGCTTCTGGGAAGAAAATATGGGAGCTCTGTGTGATGCCACTAACACACTAGAAGTCCTATGGGTGCTTCTGGGAAGAAAATATGGGAGCTCTGTGTGATGCCACTAACACACTAGAAGTCCTATGGGTGCTTCTGGGAAGAAAATATGGGAGCTCTGTGTGATGCCACTAACACACAATTGAAGTCCTATGGGTGCTTCTGGGAAGAAAATATAGGAGCTCTGTTTGCTGCCACTAACACACTAGAAGTCCTATGGGTGCTTTTGGGGTGCAATGCTGTGCTAACAGCACTGCGGTTGGTACTACTGAAATACTGTACTAACAGTAAAACACGCACCAGACTAATCCCCAGCAGCAGCTAATAACACACTAACCAGCAGCAATGGACGATCAATGACAGGTAGCAATGGTTTAGCAAATAAATAGCCAATGGTTTAGCAAAGAAGAGCAAATCTTTCTGTATAGCAATGAATCAAGCAAAGACACAGAATCAACCTGATCTCTCCTAAAGCCGGAACTCATGTGACCGGCGCAGACGGCGTGGCGGCCTTTTAAATGGTGGGGCGTGTACTAAAGCCCCTGAGCTTTAATTGGCTACAGGCGTCCTGCCTGTAGCCAATTATTGCTCTCCGATTTTCCGGTGCTGTGATTGGCCAAGCATGCGGGGTCACAGTGCATGCTTGGCCAATCATCAGCCAGCAATGCACTGCGCCGGCCGCGCCGGCCGCAATGCATTGCGGGGCCGCTCGCATCACACGAATGTGGGGCCTGGTATGGATTTTGAGGGGGACCCCACGGCATTTTTTTTTTTTTTGGCCGGGGTTCCCCTTAATATCCATAACAGACCTGAAGGGCCTGGTAATTGAATTTGGGGAGACCGTGTCGAAACATTTCATTGTATTAGCATGGCAATCATTTCGTCATTTCAAACATGGCTAACGTATCGGGCCATTCGGTCATGCTAAGTCATTTTGCATCGTTTAAACAGGGCGTTCATGCCATCATTTCGATCCTGGCCGCACTCAGATTCAAGTCATGTCGCATTTCATGCACGGATTTGTCTCGGGGTACCCAGGTTACGGCCGCATTACCATACATGCTTCAGAGATTGGCCCACCGCTCGTACGGATGCGGGCTCGTGTCTAGTCTTTGGCATGATTTCGGTCATTGGCCACGTATCGGTTTGAATCCGGTCGCATCCGGGATGCATCGATTCGCACTGGTTCGCCTAGCCGCTCGGCCTCCTTTCTATACATGCTCCAGAGACAGATTCAGTTACAAGTTGCTCGGTCTGTTGAAGTCTAGTCTTTGTCATGGTTTCATTTCGGTCACTATACCTCTGGGTGGGTCCGGTCGCATACATAGATGCTCCGACCGGGGCAATCCAGACGCACGGCTGCCCGGCCTCATTTCGATACATGCGCCAAGGGCGGAATCGCATCACAGGTTGCGTTCATTCTTGATTCTTGTCCTTGTCATGGTATGTCATTTCTGTCTCACCTTACCACGCCCCGGCATGAATGCAGTCACTTCCCCGCGCTAATTCATGTCGGCGTGCCCTAGGCCGGCCTCATTTTAATACATGCGCCAGGGACGGAATCGCATTGCATGTTTTCCGCCAATTTTGATTCTTGTCCTTGTCATGATATATCATTTCTGTGTCACCTTACCACGCCCCGGCGTTAATTTAGTCACTTCCCCGTACGAATTTGCGCCGGCGTGCCCTAGGCCGGCCGCATTTCAGTACATGCTCCAAAAAAAAAAGGGGTTCAGTCACTAGACAGTGGCATGATGATCGAGGTCGCTGTCACACGAGTGCTAGCGTTTCACTGCATGCTGTAGCACTTGGAGTCGAACCCGGTGGCATCCAGTATGTCACAGTTCGGCCCCAGCGTACCCAGGCAGTTGGCCTCATTTCACGGTTGTCTAATTTCTGTACGTGCTCCAGAGTCCGGCTCACAGTCACTCCCATACGTTGCGACCGGGCCGGGCCCTGTCACGGGATGTTCATTTCGGTTAAGGCAACATGTCATTTCATTTATTCGTGTTGTTGTCTGTCATTTGATTCCACAGCTGTCACGTCAGTCGACTTAAGTCACTATCGCCTGTTGTTATAGTCAACATTTGGGTATTTGTCGCTCAGGACGGCAGCAGTTTCAGGCTCTTAAATAGGTACTTTCTCTCACACTCTCTCAGGTCAGTCGGATTCAGTAGGTCCACCTGCACCAGCTTGATCAGGGTTCCAAAAAAAAACAAAACAAAAAACTAAAAAAAAAAACGGCATTTTCATGTCAGGTACGTATACCATAGGTTACACATCCAAACTCATTTCTTGTCACCTCTTTATAGGCCCAGCCTGCAGACACGTGACCAGTCAACTAAGCAACGGGTCTTGGCAGCCGCCATGTCGTCAGTCGGCAGCGATGACCTCACCACCCCGCTATCTCCGGCGTCAGCCTCCGAGGCTGGCAGTGTCCAGTCCCTTAGGGCATGGACAATTCCCAGGCTGTCCGCCGAGCTGAGGCGCAGAGGGATACCCTTCTCGTCCGCGGCCAGGAAGGCGGAGCTATTCAGGCTCCTCTTCCCACCACCGGCCGCAGCCGGCTCCAGCAGCCAGCAGGCGTCCCTGGAATCCATTTCAACCGCCGTCGCTCAGCTACACGCCCTCGTATCCTCCCTGTCTTCCTCGATCATTGAGGTCCAGGACAGGGTGACACGTCTGGAGACCAGCCCGGCCGCCACGGTTCGGGACCCTGCTGTGGTCCCAGCCATCAGTGCACCAGCCGCAGGTAGCGAGCTTGCCACAACTACCATTCATCCTTCCCACCTGGTGCCACCCAGCGTAAGGAAGGACATTTTAGAGGGCAGAGACGTTAACCTGGCCTCACTCATGATCTCGGTCCATGATTTGGCTGAGAACAAGGCGTACACCTGGGGGGACGTCTCAGTGGTTTTGAAGGCTAAGGATCCGAGGCTGAACAGAAAGCTCACTGTGCCTGAGTTCACGCTCGCTTTCGGTATGTTCAGGGACGTGCTGTGCTCAGCCTCCCCGGGCAGGCGGGAGGAACTGGACCTCTACCTCCATCTAATCGTAGACCTGGGCCACAAATACGGTGGTTCAGCGTTCTACGACTATCATCGGTCCTTCTCGGCCAAAGCCGCGGCCAGGTTCTTGCAGTTCCATTTGACAATGGACTGGAGTGTAGTGGACACCGAGTTGTTCTGCCGCCACTTTGCGGGTCTACGGTCCCCACTATGTGCTGTCTGTCAGTCAGCATCCCAGACCGCGGTCTGGTGTGCCAACATAGTCTCCGTCCACCCGACAGCTAGCACGGCCTCTACCAGCACGAGTCAGGCTCAGCAGGCCCTGGCGCAAGGGCAGAAGGTGGACAAATTGGGACGTCCGGTGCGGATGGTTGGGGGAGCCGCCATTTGCAATAACTTCAACTACGGCTCCTGCAATTTCAGCCAGTGCCGGCTGTTGCACGTCTGCACCCTATGCCAGAGGGCGCACCCCAGGGTCCTGTGTGAGGTCAAACAGAAGAAACCGTGACTAAGCCGGGTCAATGTCCTTTGGCTCGATGTTTACCTGACCTCACACCCCACTCCGTCACTCGCCAGCTACCTTATCCGAGGTTTCACCGATGGGTTTCATACCGGGCTCATCACCCTGCCCCACACCACCCATGAATGTCAGAACTTGCGGTCAGCAGCAACGGATGAGCCAGCTACCGACGTCCTTCTTCAGACAGAGTTGGATCGGGACTTTGATAATAGGCCCGTTCAGTCAGTCCCCCTTTAGTATCTGGAGGGTCAGCCCTATCGGGCTTGTACAGGGAAAATTTTCAAATAAAAAACGTCTGGTGTATGATCTGTCAGCGCCTCATTCTTCCGTCGTTCCCAGTCTCAACTCGCTCATTCCCTCCGAGGAGTTCTCACTGAAGTACGCTTCGGTAGATATGGCTATCCAGGCCATACTCAGGGCTGGGGTGGGGGCTTGGCTCTCGAAGGCGGACATATCTGACGCCTTCAAGCTACTGCCTATACATCCCTCCCTGTGGTGCTGGCACGGCATCAAGTGGAGGGAGCGATATTATTTCGCAACCAAGTTGACCTTCGGGTCTAAGAGTAGTCCTTGGTTGTTTGATAAGTTCGCGGAGACCCTGGCGTGGATCCTTCTCCACGAGGCACAGTGCCACAAGGTCATCCACTATTTGGATGACTTCCTTTTGATAGAACCACCCGGGCTCCCCCAGGGGACCTTGGAAAGTTGAGGACTGTTTTCAACAATCTGAATGTCCCCATAGCGGAACACAAGGTTGACGGCCCGGCGCACAAGATCACGTTATTGGGCATCGACCTTGACACTCTAGCCATGCAGGCCAGCCTTCCCGCAGATAAGTTGGACCGTATCAGGACGGTTCTACAAGAGTTCACCCGGGTGGGGGGATGTACTTAGAAGCAACTTCAGTCTCTCCTCAGGATGTTGAATTTTGCTATGAGGATCATCCCCCAGGGCCGCTCCTTTGTGTCCCGGCTGCTGGTCTTCCTGTCCTACAAGCAGGACCCAGACCAGGTCATCAGGCTGGATACAGCAGCCAGGGCGGATCTGGCCATGTGGGAAGACTTTCTCAGTAATTGGAACGGTGTGTCCCTGTTCATCCCAGTAGTGTCCTCGCTGTCACCTCAGGTGGTGACAGATGCGGCGGCATCCACAGGATGTGCCGCCATTTTTGGCCATTTGTGGTTCGCCGCCCCCTGGCCTCCTCAGGCACTAGCCACACCGGGCTTCACTACCACGTCAGCCCTCTTTGAGCTGTACCCCATCGTAGCAGCCGCTCACCTATGGGGTCACCGTTGGTCTGGGCAGACTGTGGCTTTTACGACAGACAATCAAGCCACAGCCGAGATCATCAGCAAGGGCAGGTCTAAATCCAGGCCCGTCATGTCCTTCCTTCGCAGACTGGTCCAGCTATCCCTACAACATCAGTTTAATGTTTACTGCTCATTCATTCCAGGGAAGTTCAACTCAGCAGCGGACGCTCTCTCCTGTTTTAACTTTATTTCTTTCTTTGAACAGATGCCGGGAGCCTACCATCTCTCAGCCACTATCCCGGATTGGTCACAACTGACCTTGGACTAGCCCCACATTTACAGTCAGCTACTAACATCATCAACTCTTCGCTCGCCTGCAACACCCGTCGGGCCTACCGGACGGCCTGGAGGGCATTTAATAAGTTCCTGCCCCAACACCCACGTGAATCTTCCAGCGTCAAGCAGGTTCTGGCGTTTATCGCTTATTGCCATTCTCACCTGGCACTGTCACACAGCACGATACGCCAGTACGTGGCCGGGTTGCAGCACTACTTGTCTCTTCAAGGCCCCGCGAGGCCTTCGGTGTTCTCCTGCCACGCAGTAAGGGCTCTACTGTGTGGAGTTCAGAAACACCAGCCGCCAGTCAGCCCTAAGCGGCTGCCGATCACTGGGGAGATCTTTAAGGGGATGTCTGACATCTTGGATAGGTCCCCTTTTGGTCTCCTCCTCAGCACCGTCCTGCAGGCTGCGATACACATGGCGTTTTATGGGTTTCTGCGGCCCAGCGAGTTCACTCGCAGCCACCCAGCTGGTCCAGTCTTGCATAGAAGTAACCTCTGCCGCCACCAGGATCACTATGTTCTTCACTTGGCGATCTCTAAAACTCAGCAGCGAGGTTCCGGAGCAGATATACACCTGTACAGGACCCACAACAACTGGTGCCCAGTTACCGTGCTAAACCGGTTGATGGCACTGCTATCCGACTGCCCAGGTTCCAGTCCGCTTTTACCCTTTCCAGTTAAACCTCTAAACTCGTCACAGTTTGTGGAACATGTCCGGGTCCTTCTCGGCAATCTTCAATTGGACCCCAGCCAGTACTCCGGTCATTCATTCCGGATTGGGGTGGCCACGACGGCCTCAAGACAGGGGGTTCCGGACCATGTGATCAAGAAACTAGGTCGGTGGAAGTCGGCCTGCTTCTCTCGCTACATACCTGACCCACAGCTGGAGATGGCTCAGGCCTTTGCCCGACTTACTCAGTGAGATTTACCTTTAATAAATAATTATCCCCTACCTGAAAGTTTTTGCCCCCTTATTTTGGTGTACCATACGGTAGACCAAGGCACGCTTTCAGATCTATTTCATGTTGGTAAGTTTTGTGTTATTCCTGTGTGTCATCGTTACTCATATCGTCCGTAGGGCTCTAGACCATAAATTGGAAGGCCGGGTACCGGCCTGAAGTTATGGGAGGAGCCCGGAGGGTATTTAAGCAGCCCAAAGGCCGCTGGTCTTTGTCGGTTTCCTGTGTGAGATACCCACCCACCCTCCCCTTTTTAAAAGCTTCTTCCAAGTATTCTTACCCCACACTGAATACTCATTTCACATTATTCCATAACTACTTATTTTATCATTCCTTATCTAGGGTATGCCCCCTTATTTTGGTGTACCATACGGTAGACCGAGGCACGCTTTCAGGTCTATTTCATGTTGGTAAGTTTTGTGTTATTCCTGTGTGTCATCGTTACTCATATCGTCCGTAGGGCTCTAGACCATAAATTGTGATTCTAATTTATTATCGGTGTTTTCTAGCTGGTCTAAAACCACTTTTGACATAAAGGGACACTTTTTGGTTGCTATGGACAATCTCCAGTTTTCAGGCAGAAAAAAATATTTTTATTATATAAAATGACATTCAGGGCACTGGGCAGACCACTAGGGACAAAGGGGGTGTGTATTTTTTTATACAGTATTTTCTGTAAGATTACAGTACTGTATGTGTATTGTGTTTTTATACTTTTTTGAATTTGGCGCCGATCTCTGCTCCCATGCGTCGTAACGTCGCAGGGAACGGAGATCAGCGGCACTCGGGCACTGTGTGAATCGAGCGAGCAGACGGCTCGCTCACACAGCGGGGAGACATCGCAGGATTCAGGGGATAAGGTAAGTAACCCCCCCCCCCTGTATCCTGCAACGCAAGCCCCGAGTCTGGCTCGGGGTTACCGCTTTTGGTAATGAAGTATCTGTCCCAAGCCAGACTCGGGAATACCGCCAGGGAGGCTACACAGTTCTCCACGAGATGTTCAAAGCTTGGGATATTTTTTTATAGCCTAACCCTGCTATAAACTTTTCCACAACTTTATCCTTGACCTGTCTGGTATGTTCCTGGACCTTCATGATGCTGTTTGTTCACTAAGGTTATCTAACAAACCCCTGAGGGCTTTGCAGAACAGCTGTATTTATACTGAGATTAAATTACACACAGACGGACTCTATTTACTAATTAGGTGACTTCTGAAGGCAATTGGTTCCATTAGATTTTAGTTAGGGGTATCAGAGTCAAGGGGGCTGAATACAAATCCACGCCCCACTTTTCAGATATTTATTTGTAAAAAAAAATGAAAACCTTTATCTATTTCCTTCCAATTCACAAATATGTGCCACTTTGTGTTGGTCTATCACATAAAATCCCAATAAAATAAATTTACATCTTTGGTTGTAACATGACAAAATGTGGAAAATTTCAACGGGTTTGAATACTTTTTCAAGGCACTGTAACTGGATAGTAATATTTATAGGTAAAGTTGATCCAGTGAATATCGGATTGCCTCTTGGGGGATCAGGAAGTATTTGTGTCCTCTGCTGGAGCAAATTGCATCATGCTTTGCTGTTTTTTTTGTCTTTGTCTGGATCAACTATGGGTATGGGATTGTGGGTATAGGATTGTGGGTATAGGATTGTGTATATATGATTGTAATTTTGTTTTCCTTTTTATTAGTTGAACTGGATGGACTTGTGTCTTTTTTTAACCAAACTAACTATGTAACTATGTTTATCAGCGAGGGACAAGTCAATCCAGCAGTAGGTTTCCTGCATGTGTGAGCAGAAAGTATAATCTATCTCAATATCATGGAGGCACCTTCAGGGATCATACAGATCTTCTGTTTTTAAGAAGCATGATACTTAATCCTCCTGCGTGCAGCTGGGTGCCTGCATCTGTGTACCGGGCACTGCTCCGGTGCTATCCTCTGAGCACTGCATGGTCGATGGGGAGAAGACGTCTATGAGACGGCGCGGCCCTGGGGCTTTATTTTTCTTCTTGGACATCTCATCCAGCCCATCAAGAAGCTCCCCTCTGGTGGCAGAGGGAAGGGGGAGAGATGGTTGTGAGTTTTCCTGTAGTGGAATGGAGCTATCAGATTAGGTGGCCATCACAGTCCTCAGCCAGTTATGCCCCTGCTACAGGTTTTCCTAAAAGAAGTTTGGTGTTATGCCTTAAAAGCCTAGAGTATGCCTACTTCATTAAAAAAATAAATTTCAGCTGCATCACCTATAGGAGCTTCTCCAGCCACGCCTCTATGGTCCAACATAGGATTGATCTGTTAACCACTTCAGCTCCGGAAGATTTTACTCCCTTCCTGACCAGAGCACTTTTTACAATTTGGCACTGCGTCGCTTTAACTGACAATTGCGCGGTCATGCAATGCTGTACCCCAAAAAAAAAAAATCCCACAAATAGAGCTTTCTTTTGGTGGTATATGATCACCTCTGCGGTTTTAATTTTTTACGCTAAAAACAAAAAAAGAGCGACAATTTTGAAAACAAAAACAACAATCCGGAGAGCCATTCTGCTGCAGTATATCTGCGTGAGCCGGTCAGGAACCGGTTAAAATGTTTGCATCATTAAATAATCACATACACATACAAACACACATAGTGATCACATTTTTATAATGTAAACAAAAAAAATAAAAAATACTTACGTTATCACATTTTTCATGAAAGTTTAATTTAAATACAGAGGTGGCTTAGGACAGAATTGACATTTCTGACCACATACAATCTTGGATAAGTTACCCTTGAAACATAGATTTATACTGTAATCTCTCTATACCATTGTATTCTCAGCACTGCAAGGCTTTGAGAGAATATTACAGTTGTCCATAGATCTCTGAACAGTGTTTCTATTAAAATTTGTATCTCTTGGGGATTTCCCAATAGGATTGTGTTTTCTCATCATCTTTTGTTAACATCAATAATAAAAAAAAAAGGTATCACAGAAAGAGCTAAGCCATCCAATTCACCTTTTATCCTCTTTCTGAATTGGTTAAAAAATTACATTTAGGTCAATACTTTCTATTCCACATTTTACCCTTCTGTGAATTGTTATGGCTAAATCATATAAACCTTTACAAATAGAAGTTTATAATGAAACTACTTACACAACAGGGAATAGTACTGTTCTAATTAAATGGCGTAATAGACTGTGACAAACAATTTCTATGTTGAAAAATGTTTCTCTTTCATTGGAAATTCAAAGTGTATGTACTTACAATTTAATTACATATAAATTATTTTATAGTTGTTCTGAAAAGGCTGTATGAAATAATTATTTAGTGAACAGTCTGCAATATATTCTTGGACATTTTTTTTTTTAATAGTAAAATATAAAACATATTTACCTGTTTAACAATTTGTTACAGAAACAATTATCAAGAATGATCATAGAAAACATTATGTTCTGTATAGGCTTATCATAAAGAGCGTTTTAACTGTATTGAGATATTTGTGATGGTTGAAACCATTATTGGATCAAATTAACTTTACCCCAAATCCTGGGTTAGCAATTTCCTGCTATGAGATTTGCAAAAACTACTGGGGCTTAAGGGACCACCTAACATGCTAGTAATCATAATGATCTTGTTGCATAGATTGTTGCATGTTCAAAGATAAATGACTTACTGCTATAACTTTTACATGGATATGCTTATATAGTTATACAGTAAATGCATTTTCACACAATGCTTCTTAGATTGTTTTAAATAAATCTATATCTCTACCACTTCTTAGCCCATTTTTGTATTGCTATAGAGATCTCTGGGGTTCAATACAGCAGTCTGTCTCACTTCAGTTTGGAAGAATGTTAAAAAGGATGACAGATGTAATCATATTTCACTACTTATTTCTGTATGCACTTTTGTGGTACTTTCCCACAGTGCACATACAGTACACACAAAAGCTTTTTCACAAATGTGCAACGTAAAATATAGTTAATTTTGTGAATGCATCTACTGTATGTCTTATGGTCTTAAAATCTAACTCACCAGCCTTTAGATCTACAGATTGTAAAGCTTAAAAGGTTAAGGCTCACCTATGCATAATAGAGCATATCAACATATACAGGTATAACTTAACATGTATTACACTGCTGTTTTATAGATCCTCCTTATTCAAATGCAAATGAAAGTACCAATATATTATTATATGAATATTCATGAAAACAAATATTTTTATTTATTTGGCACTCCAAATAAAGGCACATTATTCTGTATCCCTACTGTGCCAGGCTGTAAATGGTATCTAAACCTAATCCTTAGATGTAGTGACTGCATTTGTTTTCATTTTTGTCTTTGTCTTCTAAAGCCCCATACACACGGTCGGACTTTTTCATGGATTCTGTCCGATCGGACAAGGTTGTTGAAAAATCAGACCGTGTGTATGCACCATCGGACAGTGTTCGTCGGTTTGGCCGACGGACAAAGTCTTATCTCCTGCTGGAAATCTTTGCCGTCAACACGGTCCGATCACACCAAATCCGAGCGTGTGTATGCTTGTCCGACGGACAAAGTGCTACGCATGCTCAGAAGAAATTCTGTGACGGAAGCGCTCGGTCAGGTAAAACTACCTTTCCTAATCGACACAGCACATTCGTCACGCTGCAATGTTAAAATGTCTTTAATGCAGCGCATTCTCTTTTTCTTTATAATGCAACAAGAATGACATCTTTTAGCTGCTCCTATTCACCCGCACTTCTCACAAACTTACTTCTTTATTACTTTGCAGCATTTATACACTACATGTTTATTTTTACTCTGAACGGAAAAGAATCTTTGTTATTTTTTTACCATGATTTGTCTTTTTTTTTTTTTTTTTGGGGAATACATATTTGAATGTTTTTTTTTGTTTTTTTTGGAGGGGGGTTGTGTGTCTCAAATTACCAAAAACACATTATTAACATTTGTATTTCTTGCTTAAATTTACTAGGAGGTTGTTTGTTGTTGGTGCCCCTTGTTAATTCTACTTTAGGATTAGTGAAATGTACCTGCTTACTCAAAGAAAAACTGTCATTGTAGCAAAGTAAAACACAATAGTCAATGATTATTTCAAATCAAAAAAACCTTTATTTAGGTCACACCAACAAACCAAAGAGGAACGCAGCCATGGTGAAACTTGGGGAATTTGCAAAGTCTTGGCCCCCCACGGCAACCATCATTGTTCAAGCGTAGAAAATTGGGGGCCTGAGGAGTACGTATATTAAGGGGAGTGCAATCTGGTCGTGAAGTCCAAAGTATCCGGAACTGCAGCAGATGCCATCTAGGTCCCCAGGCTCTGGTACTACAAGAGGCTCCATCTTCTCTCAGACCAGACTGATTCCAGGTCGTCACTCTCAGGTCTTCCTTCCACGCTTCCTTGCACGCTGTGGCTGTCGTGCTGGTGGGGTGGCAGAAGGAGGAGGAGGAGGAGGAGGAGGCGGAGCATGGTAGCTATGGCAAACATGTGTGACTGGGGTCATCTCCCCAGCCCTACCCTTATTTAGGACATGGAGGATGAGCCCCTCACACATGTTGCGTTGCCTCACCTCCATACCCATCATTTTTGTGACAACCACCGAGCCAAAGGTCTCCTCGTCGGCGGGTGTGGCATGTAGGGAGTCTGAAGCCTCTCTGATCATGCGGAGCGCTGACTGTGCCGCATAATCCCCCCTTCTCGCCCTTTTGTAGGGAAGGCGGAGGAGAGGGATTTGGGAGTCAGTCAGGCTCCGCGGCCTAGCCCCCTCTTGGCTGCCACTACCCAGCTGGTGGCTGCCACTAACCCCTGCCTCCTCCTGACTGCCACCTTCCACAGCCACCTCCTGGCTGAGGTCTTCCTGTGTATGAAAAAGGGACATAGTTTCAGTTATTTGTTCATCAAACACACACAATTCTCATCTAGTGACTGTTGCAAAATGTTTACAAATAGAAAACCATACAATTCTCAGCCCAGCAGTTTAGATTCTGGCCCCAAATGTCTCCAACACTACTGTCAGTTGATATGTCAAACACGTTAGGAACTAAGCAATTGGGGATCCTGAATTAAGTGAACATCATTCATTATTCCCATAAATGGTAACAAAAATACTATACCTGGAACAAGCTGGGCTCCTCCACCTCTTCCATACTGGAAGGCCCAGGTTGCTCCTCGGAAGCCTCAACAGGGGTGGGCTGCGCGCAAGGAAGCGTGGAAGGAGGAGTCGAGGTTGGCTCCGTGACATCAGTCTGGTCTTTCAGAAAATGGAGACTCTGATAGTACCAGAGCTTGGGCACATAGACCTCATCTGCTGAAGTTGCAGTTTCCTCAGACTTCACGACCTTCTTCCGCTCCCTGATATACGCACTCCTCAGGCTGCCAATTTTCTTTCTTATATCATCAACAGTTGCCGTGGGGAACCTTGGCTTGACAAATTCCACAAGTTCCTCCAGGGCTGCGTGCCTCTTTGGTTTGTTGGTGTAATGTGGGTGTTTACCCTGCCATAAAACGGGAAATTCCCTGAATTTGGCAATGAAGAGGGGGAGAAAACTCATGTCGTTGAATCCCTGCATAATCTCTGCAAGACACAACACCACACAAAACCCTCTCAATTATGTCAGTCTAAACTCTCCTAATCTTCTCCATAAAGAAGCCTCAAGTTCAAATCAGTCTAGGCTAGTTATGTACCAACGTCAAATTGTACCTTCGTTTGTAGCGATCGTCTCGTGTGAGTTTTCTCTCCCCTCGTCTCCCAGATCATGGCTACGACACAGGCGTGTGACGTTTTATATACAGTGCGCATGCGTCAAACTCCGCCCGCCCCTGACGATCTTTCTCGTCTATTCCCCACCCCTTCTCTTTACGGCGCAGTGGGGAGAGCACATGGCGGGGACACAGCAGGTGCGCCACAAATATCCCACCAACGAGGAGGAGGACGAGGAAAGTCCGGAGGCAGAAACGTCCCGATCCCGGAGCCTGAAATTCAAGGCCTCCAATATGTCATTTGGAGAAATGTTGGAGATGGTGGACATATTAAAGAGGAGCGACTATGATGGGAAGTATGGCCCTTACCTCAACCCCAATGTCCGCAAGGCCAAGATCATGTCTAAAGTTGTGAGGAGGCTGTACAATCAGTTTGGGGTACAACGATCCAAGGAGCAACTGAGGAAACGCTGGTCAGACCTGAAACTGAGGGAGGCCGATCAGTACAGAAAGATCAAGCGAATTCTTCTAAAAAGTAAGTAGTTGTGTTTTGTGTTTGATTTCTTGCTTGCATACTGCTCCATTGTGGTTTGATTTTTACAAAGTTGTACATTCCAAAATGGCCACTTTCAGGTTCGTCTGTGCATTCGATCGTACTCAGCCTCGATCTTTCTGCCACTGTCATGGTCGTGTGTGTGTGTCCATTCGATCGTACGCAACCTCGATCGTTCGGCCACTTATAATACGATGTTTGGTGTTTTTTTTGGGGGAAAGGAAGTTTGTTCTCACTAGAAATGTCATCAAGAATGTAAAGCCAATTTATTCAATGTAAAGGAGAGGTCACCCAGTAGCTGTTTACCCATCTGGACTCTAGAGCACTAGTGCTGGGACACCCAAACCCCCTTTTTATTAGGCTTTTCCACACATGTGCTCCAGTGGATACTAGAGGGGGGTCTCCATCACACAAACTTCTACCAAAAAGCTAGTCAGTTTAGCACCTTTACAAAGTGACTACATTCATGTAGTTGACATTTGTAACTGGCCAAACTAAAATAGTGTCCGTCACTTTCAAGCAATGTTTGTCATTTCCTATTTCTGCCCTCAATAGATTGTGTTGCTAAATCTTCCTTTTGTACATTCTCATAGGGGAGCGAAAACTTGGGCCGTCTGAGGAAACCCCCAAACCAACACCTCCCAAAAAAGGGGAAAGAGCAGAAGCAGAGGAGGAGGAGGAGGAAGGAGAGATCATCGAACTTGGAGAAATTGTCACCACAACAGGTGAGTGTTGGAGAACACAGCTACTGGTAAGCTAATCCATGTATGGCTGCCTCATTTCCAACACCCCATTTTTGTTTGTTTGTGGTTTTTAGGTGACGTGGATGTTGTGGAAGAAAAATCGCACTTTACCACAGAGAGTGCCCACGTACTCATCGGAGAGATAATGGTCTGCAATAGAGATCTAGATTACATAAAGCAAAACATCAATGATGTTCAACAAAAATTGAAGAACATCATTGATGTTTTAGGAAAAATATGAAAACGCACCAAGTAATTAACACACATTTGTGCCAGCTTCTGAACACATTTGCAACTTCAAAACTGTGTGAAATTTGGAACATGCACACATTGTGTCCACATGTGCTAGCTCCCATCATGGTGGATGAATGCCAACGTTTTTTTGGGGGTGCAAACACTTTACGAACTACGAAAGTGGTTGTGGTGAAGGGGTTGCACCCCCAAAAAACGTCCATTCATCCCCATGATGGAAAATGGCACTTTTGAAGCTTCTAGGCATGTGTTTTACCATCTAATGACCATTTTCAGACCCAAATTGTGTGCATGTTCCAAATTTCCACTTTTTGGGGGTGACCCCCCCATGTGATGAAGGCAAGATCAAACACACTTTGAACATATAGTCATGTCTGATCTTGTCTTCACTTTACAAAGTTGAACTTTCCTACTTCATAGGTTCTGCTTAGCTCCATGCCTGGTTTTACCAATTGCGTAATCTTTGTAAACAATGTTGTAAATAACCAAGATGTTGTCAGTTTTGGCGTGAAGATTGTAAACGCACTTGTGAATGTTTTCCAAGTAAACTTTTTTATTTTTCGAAATGTGTGGCTTCCTTATTTAAAAAACACAATGCATTATGTATGTAAAATGTAAAGGATATGGGGGGCAATGGGTGTTATTTACTAAAGGCAAATCCACTTTGCACTGCAATTTCCTTTCCCAGGGAACTTTTTCAATGCACTTGTAGAGCATAGCGGATTTGACTTATGTAAATGACACCCACAGTGCTTTGTACGAAAACACGGAGCACAGCATTTTTCAGAATACACACATGTCAGACCTGGTGATGAAAAGGAGTATATTGGCTGTCAGTTATGCAGGACAAACCTTCTCTAGACCAAAGATTAGGTAGCAAACACACAACATGAGAATAATCTTTTTGGGAAGAAGAGACTGTTACCTCCTTTTGCCCAGAAAGTGCATTCCCACTGTCGAAGGCAAAGGGAAAAAATGTCAAAGTAAAATAAGCTAAAAAGAAGACTGAAATGACAAGAAATCAGAGGTTGGTTAAAATATCAGATTTATTAAAAAATGCCTCTCACACATCGTCAGGCAGAGCAATGGCCCCCCTACCCACAAAGTACTCCATATATTGCTCGCGGACCACGCGGGCATTTAGAGGGGGCAAGCCTGGACGTGCCACTTGAAGGGCTGTGAGGTCCGCATTTGGAGGGCCCTCCACATCTGGGCCAACGGGCACCACATAGTTCCTGTTATGTCTTTTGAGGAAGTTGTGCAATATGCAACAGGCAAGAACTATGTGGTTCAGTTTGTATTCCGCCAAGTGAAATGCCGTCAGGAACAGGCGGAAGCGGCTGGCCAGGATGCCAAAAGTGTTCTCCACCACTCTTCTGGCTCTGGACAGCCTGTAGTTGAAGACCCTCTGGTCCGGAGTGAGGGTCCTCATCGGGAACGGCCTCATCAGATGGGGAGTCAACGCAAACGCTTCATCTGCGACAAAGACGAAGGGGAGTCCTTCGGCATTCTCCTCTGGAGGTGGCAAGCACAGACTGCCACTTTGGAGACGCCAGTAGAACTCCGTGTGCGTAATGGCACCACCATCCGAGATCCGGCCGTTCATCCCCACGTCCACATACATAAATTCATATGTCGCCGACACCACCGCCAACATCACTACACTATTAAACCCTTTATAATTATAATAGTAGGACCCCGAGTTGGGCGGTGGGACGATGCGGACGTGTTTCCCATCAATTGCCCCTCCGCAGTTAGGAAAGTCCCAACGGCTGGCAAAGTGGGAGGCCACAGTCTGCCATTCCTGTGGCGTGGAAGGGAACTGTGGAGTGAAACAAGAAAAAAAAATTAGTCACTTTGCACTTAAACATTGCAAGCAGATTAGACAATCAACATCTTGGAACAAGAGCATTGTATAAAATTGGAGGCTGGAAAGTATTTGCACAGAAAAGTAGAGGCTCCCCTTCACAGATTACTCACCCCCCATCAATCCCCCCACTTCTGATGGGCCATTGGCAATAACTAGGGTTTTGGGGGGGGGGGGGGTTACAGGTAACCCTCTGCACTTCATTGATTGGCAAATGGCTCAATAATGTGTGCTAGTTTGGCCAGACCCTCTGTACTTAACACTATTGGCAGCCCCCAGGAAAGATAAAATAACATTAACCCCCCCCCCCCCCCCCCCCACCCACAAAAAAAGGCAAGCACATTGTGACATTATGAAATTAACAAGCAAGCTAATAGGAGGGAAAGAAGACAAAAAAAATAGGAAATGGAAAGTATGGAGGCAGCCCCTTGCACTACATGCTTTGCAGAATTCATCCGTAAAGATGCCCACTATAAAGAGGTAGGTATATAGTGTGTATTGACCTTGGGAAAGGCAGCAGATAGAGGATTGGTACCATCTGACAGAGCAGTTGGGGGAGGGGGTTCATAATGAGTTTGCCCCCCCCCCCCCACCAAAAACAAATAAAAAAGGGGCTCTACATGAAGTAAACCACACAGCAAACATTTGTGCATATTTTAGGGGGTGTTTGGGGGCAAACAATACTATGCAGCAGACAAAAGACATTGCTTAAGTGACTAGGCCATAGGTGTCTATTGGGGCAGAAGAGCATGCTGGGGAGGTAAGTGAAGGGAAAAATGCATGAAGGAGAAAAGGGGCACAGCATATTAGAGCATATTGCAATCATGGTAATTAGGGAAGGAGGTCAAAAATAGAAGACATTAGCAAACAGTGCATACATAGAAGGGAATAGTCAAGTAGAAATGTTACCTTAATATAGTCCTCCTGCAGGACCTGAATGATGGCAGAACAGGTCTCTGGAATAATGATTCCCAGGGCCTGGGGAGAGATACCTGAAGAGAACTTCAAATCCTGAAGACTTCTCCCTGTCGCCAAGTACCTCAACGTGGCAACAAGCCTCTGCTCCGGAGTAATGGCTTGTCTCATGCAGGTATCCTGCCGGCTGATAAAGGGGGTCAGCAAAGCCAAAAGACGGTGAAAATCGGGGTCCGTCATCATGAGAAAGTTCCTGAAATCATCAGGATTATTCTCCCGGATCTCACGAAGCAAAGGCATGTGCGAGAACTGGTCACGCTGAAGCAACCAATTCTTGGTCCACATACTCCTCGTCACTCTGTTCATGGACGGGTCTTGGGTCAAAGCTAAAAGCCCGACACCAATTCCGCGTACAGCACGAACTCGGCGACGAGTACGCACGGGAAACATCGCTCACAAGGTCACAAAAGGTCGGCTGGTCAGAACGGACAAACAGAAAGCACCGATAAACAGCAAGGCCTGAAAGAACGAACTGAATAGCAGAAACGAGCAGACAATAAGCAGTGCAAATCAAAGCGTCCTATATCAAGATATAGGCCGCAATGACCAACAAATGCGAACTGACTACACGCACTAATAAACAGATACGCACGACAAGCACAAACTGAAGAGCAGTAACGATCTGAGTCAGAAAACTGAGAAGCGCGAATCTTAAGTCACCAAACTTCGACTAACTCTCGATAAACACGGGATCAGCAGAAGGAGCCCAACGGGTACCTGACGTGGTGCTGAACTTGCCTTTTCTAGTCTCGTGGACGACGACTTACGTCACGACGTTCTTGCAGACCGGATATTCCGACAACGTAGTCCGACCGTGTGTACGCAACACCAACATCGGACAAAGTACGACGGACAAAATCCGACCGACCTGGTCCGCGGATTGTCCGACCGTGTGTATGGGGCTACACACTGAATGAATGGATTTCATTCACAGAAAATGGTTGCTTATTAAAGTGATTTTTACTATTCTAAGCAATCATAGTATGTAAAAAAATAAAATAAAATAAAAAATCCTGATCACCTCTGCAGAGTAGTACAGTGTTACTATGGTAACACTGTATTGCTCTGGTCACAGTATGTAAAAAAAAAATGAGTTTATCCTTGCGACGGATAAACTGGGTGGGAATCCCCAGCTGACATGGGGAGGATCCAGGAAAGGAAAATTACGGTAAGTATGGATAACAATTTTCCTTATTCCTGGACCTCCCCATGTCAGCCTACTATGGGTTGTACCAAGCAATATTAAAAAGGGAGGGGAGACATAAAATAAAAAATAAGCCAAACCCTCAATGCAATGCTACTCAAATTTTTAATAGGCAACAGCTGCCATAATTAGCATGAAAAATGAAAGGTGCTTGGACAGATATGATAAATTTCATGAGCAAGCTGCTCACCCCAAGTGATATTCAAGAAAATATGTACATGTGATCTTTCCCAGGGTTTTTTTTTTTTTTGGCAGTGATGAAGAACACTAACAAATTTAGTCAAAAAATTGATTTCTTTTAATAAGTAAAGACAAGCGTATGATGATTAAAATTGGAGCTCTGGTTTACAGATTATATAAGAAAAGAAAAATGGCTGCGCTGGAAATCAAAAATCTGAAAATTAAGTCATATCAAAACTAGTAGTATAGTGCGTGAAAATCAATCCAGCCCTGAGCTGGTGGTGTTACACGTGAAGTCAATTACAATGGGCATCCACTGGATGCAATCATTAACCCATTAATCTATTTGAATTCAAAATTATACAATCAAAAAGTGAAATAACAAATACAACATAAAAATTATCGTGATTTGATAAATCCGTGATGGTAAGTCCAGATTCAATATAATGGCATAGTGAACAACAGAGGACCAAAAGAAGACATTGCTTATTGGAAAGCTTAAAGCATGCAAAAAGTCCACCATAAAGGTTAGGGTTCTGTTGTTGTTAATTCACAGTGCTACAGCCTTTAACACCCACGAAACCAGTGATTGGATAGCCAGAGAAGAGTCCTCCACCATATAAAAAAGTAGCAGCTTACCAGCTGTTCTGATCTCTGTATCAAAGAGATCAGATAGGCCTGTGGCATAAACCCATGCCCGGGTCTCTATCCAAGGTCTCCCAGATGACACTCTCAAATTCCAAAGGAATATCCAAATCTCTCCTAGGTCCTCCTTACTCTCCTTATTTACACAAGACAGGAAGCATGGCAGGTCCAAACAAATGGCGGGACTTTTCATGAAAAGTCCCGCCATTTGTCTGGACCTGCCATGCTTCCTGTCTTGTGTAAAACAGTTTATGATAGAGGTAAGTAATTATAAATAGTCTAGGTTCAAATAAGTTACAAAATACTGTGTGAGTGTGATGAGTATAAAGAGGTAAGTGAGACGAAATATATAAATATAAAAATTAAAATTAATAATTAAGAAAAAAATAAAGTTAAGTGTGTTTCATTAGTGGTGAAACTAATCACGTGGCAAAACTGTGGTGTTGCTAAAATAATGGGTGAAATAACCTACATATCGGTATAGTATTGTGATAGATATTTGTATTTTATAATTAGTATTATATTAATCATTATGTCAGTTACTCATATACTTTTATCAATCAAAGTTACCTGTTGGTATCCGTTACATTGGTATAAAGCCTATTGGGGGTTGGTGTTAGTTCGCCAGCTATTGGTAACCAAGAAGCTGCAGAAAGTATTAAGTAGTCAGTGTCGGGTATAATTCAAATCCAACCTAATCCCCCCCCAAAACACAACCATCTCCCCAACCATCATTATGGGGGAGAGAGGGGGGGAGAAGAGGAAAGGAAATGACAAAGCCGCTTAGCAGATACTCTAATCCATGGGAAGCAACACATTGTACCACCACCTCAGCAGGTATGTTAACTATGGGATTGCTAAGCGGCTTTGTCATTTCCTTTCCTCTTCTCCCCCCCTCTCTCCCCCATAATGATGGTTGGGGAGATGGTTGTGTTTTGGGGGGGGGGGGGGGGGATTAGGTTGGATTTGAATTATACCCGACACTGACTACTTAATACTTTCTGCAGCTTCTTGGTTACCAATAGCTAGGGAACTAACACCAACCCCCAATAGGCTTTATACCAATGTAACGGATACCAACAGGTAACTTTGATTGATAAAAGTATATGAGTAATTGACATAATAATTAATATAATACTAATTATAAAATGCAAATATCTATCACAATACTATACACTATACCGATATGTAAGTTATTTCACCCATTATTTTAGCAACACCACACAGTTTTGCCACGTGATTAGTTTCACCACTGATTCCTTCCTTCACACTTAACTTTATTTTTATCTTAATTATTAATTTTAATTTTATATTTATATATTTCGTCTCACTTACCTCTTTATACTCATCACACTCACACAGTATTTTGTAACTTATTTGAATCTAGACTATTTATAATTACTTACCTCTATCATAAACTGTTAATTTATGTTCTATCATAATTAACTGACACTACATTGGTACTGCGATATGTATCACCATGTCAATATAAGAAAGACTGTACCGCCCTGTGCGATTTAATACCTTGAACATATAGAATATTGAATATTATCGCCGGTTAATTATATCTACATAATCCTCATATAATCCGATTAAGGGTTTCATACCAATTTAAAATTAACTCTATAGTACGAATACTTGTGAATATAATACCGTCAGTATATGACTTACTTTCTATAATGCTAATACAAAATAACCTTTACAAAAACTATAATA
This sequence comes from Lithobates sylvaticus, assembly GCA_028564925.1. NCBI lineage: Eukaryota > Metazoa > Chordata > Amphibia > Anura > Ranidae > Lithobates > Lithobates sylvaticus. The sequence goes on along the minus strand of CM053030.1, from coordinate 302,376,254 downwards.
ATACATTATGATTTGTATCCACCCCCCCGGCAGTGACAGGTGTCAAATTAGTGCCACTGGTTGCAAGCCTGTGATTCCGCGGCCCTGTGGAGGGGTTTCTCTCTCCTTTTTTTCCCCCTAACTAGTCTGCTGAGGGGAGTGAGGGGAGTTACTCTCTGTTGGCGATGTTTGTGGGTGGTCCCAAGGAGCAAGGAAACCTTGATTTTTAACAAAAGTCTCTGGTCCATGCTATACATTCAGAAGAAAGGGTAAATATGACATGTAACCAATCGCAAATTTAAGCAAATGTAATATCACAAACCGTATATCAATATTTACTTGTTTTTTTCTTTTTTTGATATTCTAGAGAGATACTATTAAGTTGCCTCTACAGTGGTGTGAAAAAGTGTTTGCCCCCTTCCTCATTTCCTGTTCCTTTGCATGTTTGTCACACTTAAGTGTTTCGGAACATCAAACCAATTTAAACAATAGTCAAGGACAACACAAGTAAACACAAAATGCAATTTGTAAATGAAGGTGTTTATTATTAAAGGTGAAAAAGAATCCAAACCATCATGGCCCTGTGTGAAAAAGTGATTGCCCCCCTTGTTAAAACATACTATAACTGTGGTTGTCCACACCTGAGTTCAATTTCTCTAGCCACACCCAGGCCTGATTATTGCCACACCTGTTCACAATCAAGGCATCACTTAAATAGGAGCTGCTTGACACAGTAAGGACCACCAGAAGATCCTTAAAAGCTACACATCATGCCGAGACCCAAAGAAATTCAGGAACAATTGAGAAAGAAAGTAATTGAGATCTATCAGTCTGGAAAGGGTTATAAAGCCATTTCCAAAGCTTTGGGAATCCAGCGAACCACAGTGAGAGCCATTATCCACAAATGGCGAAGACATGGAACAGTGGTGAACCTTCCCAGGAGTGGCCGGCCGCCCAAAATTACCCCAAGAGCGCAGCGACGACTCATCCAAGAGGTCACAAAAGACCCCACAACAACGTCCAAGGAACTGCAGGCCTCACTTGCCTCAGTTAAGGTCAGCGTTCATGCCTCCACCATCAGGAAAAGACTGGGCAAAAATGGCCTGCATGGCAGAGTTCCAAGGAGAAAACCACTGCTGAGCAAAAAGAACATCAAAGCTCGTCTCAATTTCTCCACAACACATCTTGATGATCCCCAAGACTTTTGGGACAACATTCTGTGGACCGATGAGACAAAAGTGGAACTCTTTGGAAGGTGTGTGTCCAAGTATATCTGGCGTAGAAGGAACACTGCATTTCAGAAAAAGAACATTATACCAACAGTAAAATATGGTGGTGGTAGTGTGATGGTCTGGGGCTGTTTTGCTGCTTCAGGACCTGGAAGACTTACCGTGATAAAAGGAACTATGAATTCTGCTGTCTACCAAGAGATCCTGAAGGAGAATGTCCGACCATCTGTTCGTGTACTCAAGCTGAAACGAACTTGGGTTCTGCAGCAGGACAATGATCCTAAACACACCAGCAAGTCCACCACCGAATGGCTGAAGAAAAACAAAATGAAGACTTTGGAGTGGCCTAGCCAAAGTCCTGACCTGAATCCTATTGAGATGTTGTGGTATGACCTTAAAAAGGCCGTTCATGCTCGAAAACCCTCTAATGTAACTGAATTAGGACAATTCTGCAAAGATGAGTGGGCCAAAATTCCTCCAGGACGCTGTAAAAGCCTCATTGCACGTTATCGCAAACGCTTGGTTGCAGTTGTTGCTGCTAAGGGTGGCCCAACCAGTTATTAGGTTTAGGGGGCAATCACTTTTTCACACAGGGCCATGATGGTTTGGATTTTTTTTCACCTTTAATAATAAACACCTTCATTTACAAATTGCATTTTGTGTTTACTTGTGTTGTCCTTGACTATTGTTTAAATTGGTTTGATGTTCCGAAACACTTAAGTGTGACAAACATGCAAAGGAACAGGAAATGAGGAAGGGGGCAAACACTTTTTCACACCACTGTATATTCCCACATAGTCCCCCTGAAGAAGACCAAGATCCTCTACTATGGTCGAAATGCATTGGGGCAGTGGGGTATACTTATAGTTGACTAATTTTGTATGCAACGCAATTTTATTGCATTTACTCCTATAATCCAATGATTGTATGACATATTCTTGGACATGTGCTTTAGTCTAATTTTGAATGTATATAAACTGTAAACCAGAGCTCCAATTTTAATCATCATACGCTTGTCTTTACTTATTAAAAGAAATCAATTTTTTGACTAAATTTGTTAGTGTTCTTTATCGTTGCCAAAAAAAACCCTGGGAAAGATCACATGTACATATTTTCTTGAACAGCTGCCATAATAACCATAGAGCCAAATGTTTCCTCAGGCGGACAAGCCAAATTAAGCCTGTAATGCCTAATAAAAGGTGTTGGCCATGCTCCAGCTTGCTGCTCTGCAAACTACCTCAGGGGCGACCTTTGCGTATGCTGCAATACCCCTCGAATGTGCTTTGATCTCTAAAGGAGGAGGAAGGCCCAGCGTTCTGTATGCAATATGTATGGTCTTGACAAATCAGGAAGACACACCTCTGGATGTTGCTGGCATACCCTTTTTAGGCCCCATTGGGAATACCTACAGCTGATCTTGTTTTCAAAAGCTTTTAGTCCATTTCAGGTAGGTTAAAACCGCAGACACCAGGTCTAACCCACTCCACTCATCATCAGCTGTATCCGCTGGAAAGGCTGGGAGAATGACCTCCCAGTTCATACGAAATTATGTGGCCACCTTAGGTAGAAACCTCAGTATCGGCCTAAGAACTATCTTGTCTGGGAGCACCAAACAATATAGTTCTTTCGATTAGAAGGCGCACAACTCGGAGACTCTTCTGGCCGAGGCAACAGCTATTAAAAAAAAAAAAACTGTTAATAGAAATAATGAACAAGAGAAAGCTTGATCAAATGGAGGAACCAGCAATGTTCCCAAGACTAGTGTTAAGTCCTCTTTTGGAAAAAACGATTTCAATGGAGGTCTGATTTCTATGGCTGCCCCTAAAAATCAGATCACCAACAGATGTAGAGCATATCTTGTACACGACATAGCCGACAATGCGGGGATTTGACCTTTCAGGGAATTATAACCTAACCTTTAGAGACCACTCTGCAGAAACTCCAAAATGTTAGATACTGAAGGAGATCCAAGGTCCCAACCCCTTTCCAGATCCAGTGATAGGTTACATTTATGGACCTCTTAGGAGCCTATAATAATGTCTCCACTACACCGCCCAAGAGACCCAAGCCAGTTAAAGTCCCCCTCTCATTTCCAAGTCATTAACTTCATCCTCCTGCAGTTCGGGTGTCAGGCCCCACTCTGTAGAAGGAGATTTTGAAAAGGAGGCAGTGGGATTGGTGAACCCAACTTTATCCTCCAGGCCAGAGGGAACCACGGCTCTCTGAGCCAGTAAAGGAAGGACTACTATTGCTGTGACCCTTTCTTGCTGAATCTTCAGCAGGATTTTGAGAGCCAATGGAAGCGGCGGGAACACATACACCAAGGGGAAGTTCCAAGACCTGGACAGAGCACCCTGACCCAACGCCTGTGGATGCCAGGTCTGGGAGAAGAAGCAAGGCAGTTGACAATTCTCCAATGCCATAAGATCTATCAAAGGCATCCCCCAGACCCTGAAGATCTTGCGTAGGTACTTGGGTTTGAGGCCCCATTTGTTGTGATCCCCAAAGCCTCGACTCAAGCGATCTGCTAAAACATTCCCAGGCCCTGGGAGATAAGCTGCTGTGATTCTTCTCTGCGCATAGGAAGATTGACATGCCACCTGAAGGAGATGGCAACTTCTTGTGCTCCCTTGATGAGACACATAAGCCACCATAGATTTGTTGTCCAAAAGAATCTTGACAGCTTGACCTCGCAACATAGGTTGGGACGCTAAGAGAGCGCGTCTGACAGCATCCAATCCCAGAAAATTTGAACTCTTCGCCCCACAAAGTTTCCATTGGCCTTGAACCTGCTGTCCCAGGCAGTGTGCCCCACAGCCTGCCAGACTGGAATTGGTCGTCACCACTATTGGTTCTGAGAGCTTCAACGGAACTTATACTGTACCATACAATTCCAGCACCATGGGAACCCACCTCCTCAGGAGATTTACAGTCTATATGGGGGGGTCTTCTGAACTGGGAGAGGCTTAACCCAAACAGGATGGATGGTGGATGGAGAAAAAAAAAGAAAGAAAGAAAGAAAAAATAATAAAAATAAACTTTAAAAGGCGTCCGGAGCGAGGACAAAAAAAGAACACTGGTGTGGGCAGGCAGCCCACACAAGTAAAAGAAAAAGGTGGTCCTGGAGGGGTCAGAGGGGGCGGAGCTGACCCATAGTAGACTGACATGGAGAGATCCAAGAAATATATATAATGTTTGGGGTTCTAAGTATTTTTCTAGAAAAAAATATGTTTTCAACTTGTAAACACCAAATCTCAAAACGAGGCTCGGGGCTGAATCATCAGCTTTCTGCGGGCTTCCCCGCTCACAGATGCTTGTTAAAAAAAAGTTGACAATTAAAAACTATGAAAAAAAATGGCATGGGTTCCCCCCTCAGTATATACCAGGTAAGAAAAGGGGGGATGAGCGAGCGCCCCCCCCCTTCCTGAACCATACCAGGCCACATGCCCTCAATATGGGGGGGGGGGTGGGTGTTGATGGGGACAATGGCCTCATCCCTGCAATCGTGCCCGGTGGTTGTGGGGACCTGTGGGCAGGGGGCTAATCGGAATCTGAAAGAAATCTTTAAGAAGGGGGCCCCCAGATCTGCGCACCCCCTATGTGAATGAGTATCGGGTACATCGTACCCCTACCCATTCACCAAAAAAGTGTCACAAGGCAATAAAAATGCACAGACAGTTTTTGACAATTATTTTATTAAAGAATCCAAAAAGAATGTCCCACGATGTAAATCTACCATCCATCACACGGCCCGCCAGACTCAAAAAAGAAAGAATAACAAAGACGCTCCCGCCATTCGTGAAGGTTAGCTGCCTACTGCAGGCTCTGCCGTCTGACATTTCTTATATACCTCTAGGTAAAGGGTGGGGTCACCTGGCTACATCACCTGGTGGCCCCGCCCCTTGTGACATCACTGACCAGTGCATACGTCATGTCTGTGATTTTTTTTTCATACTTTTTAATTGTCTGATTTTTTTTTACAATCAGCTGTGAGCAGGGAAGCTCGCTGACAGCTGATGAGTCATCGGTTGTTAAGCACCCAGCGGCCAGCTTCCTGGCCCACAGTTTTTTTACAAATACTGCATGTGATACTGCCAGCTAAACACTGTTGGTAAATATTGCATGCTTTTTAATGCTCTGGTCCGTTTGTGAATTGGACTTGAGAGCTTTTTATGCAGTATTTACCTGCACATTTTTTTTCTGGTAAATACCACATAATCGTTTTTTTTTTTTTGTGAAATGGACTTAGTTTATCACATGCATGAAAAGAGAAGGGGCTTTGTATGAGACACAAAATACATATCTCCATCCCTATATTGGTTACAAAACAAAAGTTTTTGACTTTATATGAAGCATATGACAGACCATAAAATGTGTAAAAGTATCAAAGTATTTATTATCAAAAAGTATACCTAGCACATAATATATACATGCAAAGTTGATATATGTAAAAAACACAAATACATTGAATATATGTGAATATATGTACACGCATATATTGCATTGGTGTCAAGGCACGTTCTAGTGGCTGGTATGTAGTGGTTAGTAGAAGATAATAATGGTAAAAGCTATACATATAAGGAACATGATGGATTGAAGTCATGACTGCATCCTGAATAGGCCAGACGCGTTTCATGGTAAAAAAAAAACACTCATCAGTAAATTTAATAAAATAAAGTACAAAATCAGGCTCACTTCTGCATAGAAACCAATGAGCTTCCAGGTTTTATTACCAAAGCTTAATTGAACAAGCTGGGGTTAGAAGCTCATTGGTTTCTATGTTGAAGTGAGCCTGATTTTGCACTTTCCAGCTTTAGTAAATAAACCCCATTGTGTACTTACAAGTGGGGTATGCCTGTAGATGTTTACAATGGCAAGGAAAATAAGTATCCAATCATATAGGACTTACAAGAAACTAATAGGCAAAACATACAGTATAGTCCATCCAGGGACCCATGAAATGGCCCGTCCCGGGAGCTGAGGTATGCACAAAGCATCCCACAAATTAGAAAGCTCCATATACAACATACACGGATGTGCAAGTGAAAAACTGTGACAATAGGGGATACTTATGTGTGCACACGCCCAATGCACGCAGGGCCCGACCAGCATCACAAGGGCGTGACAGTGAAGGAGGGGTGGTCAGACGTGGGCAGCAGATGCCGCCAATGAGTGGCGCAAAAAACATCTCCCCATGTGAGTCAGCTGAGATGGAGTAGGCGCCCATGAGACGGCGCCAAATAGTGACATCACACGTGAGCGTCAAGGCGTGACGCCGATGTGCAGCCATCGACCCACCCAGTCCCTCAGGTTCCTCAGGTCCCTATATTGTATGTTTTGCCTATTAGCTTCATGTAAGTCCTATAGGATTGGATACTTCCTTTTCTTGCCATTGTATACATCTATATTACTAGGTTTTTATTAAATGTACTGGTCTTTTTTTAGACATGTCAACGCATCCACCCCTGATGAGTGTTTTTTACCATGAAACGTGTTGGGCCTATTCAGGATGCAGTCATGATTTTAATCCATCATGTTCCTTTTATATATGTGTATAGCTTTTACCATTATTATCTTCTACTAACCACATGGAGCCCTACATACCAGCCATTAACATGTGACTTGACACCAATGCAATATATGCGTGTACATATATTCAATGTAATCGTGTTTTGTACATATATCAACTTTGCATGTATATATTATGTGCTAGGTACACTTTTTGATAATAAATACTTTGTTACTTTTACACATTTTATGGTCTGTCATATGCTTCATATAAAGTCCCGAACTTTTGTTTTGTAGTTTATCACATGCAATAAATTATGCAAATGATTAACATGATACCCTTATCGTATGCAGTAAATGTTAGTGAATTGATCCCACTGCCACTAACTGCCACTTACACTGCAATTAACTGATATTTACACTGACAGTAGCTGACACACTAACACACTGCCACTAACTGACACTAACACTGGCACCCACTTTGACACTAATACTCAAACACTGGCACCTACTTTGACACAAACACTCACCTCACTAGATCAAGTTTTGAACTAATCTCTATTTTTTTTTTTTTTTTTAACAGACAGATTTTTTTATTTTTTTGCAGAAAGGATGCACTCCTGCTCACTAGAGGGAGAGTGTGTTGTTTATCCTCTTCACAAAGGAAAAACAACAGGGGGCAGGCTACAGATTGAATGATCACTGTGATAGCCAATTCCCCAGAGTCTCGATCATTAGTAGATACCCAGAGGTTGTCACCAACAGCCCGGTCTCAGTGCTGTGATCAAGTGTGCTCCCAGCATAAACACAAGAACACATTTATGGGGCACCCTTGTTCTCGGGTGGCTCAGATGGCTCTTTAGAGAGCATTTGACAGACCAAGAGGAGATGTTGTATCACCTCCCCACCACCTGCTTTTGACCCAGCACAAACATGCCTATTAACTTGAATCGGTCTTGATCGGGGGAAAGGGTATAATTCCTGCCACATCTGCAAAGCAAAGCATTGCACCCATGATATGTGTACACCCCTGCTACTTCCCTTGCAACAAAAATGGGGTAGCAGTTAAGGGGCTCAACCGTAAGATTTTATTGCCCCCCAACCTCACATTTGAACAAGCCCTAATATTGCTGCCAGTCAGTATCATTGATCACCAAAGCATCAGTCACCGTGTTGCCAGACCAGTGTAGCTAAAATCAGTTTATGTCTCATGTTTTATCGGTTTCATGCCCTCGATGATGTCACTTCTGGTGAAACATGTAGAGCGGAGTCTATGTCTGAACTAACCATGCCATCTGAGCTTGTATACAAGTCGTTTTTATTCAGGGAACTACTATTTTAACTGCTGATTATTTAGTGGATTGATGTAAGTGTTTAGCAACCTTTTCTCAAAATAAAGTGCTTTACGGTTTTACACTATGTGGACCCTTTTATTCTTCCTTATTTGGTCACGTCTGAGGAACAATGGGGGCTTGTTTGCATTTTACCATTCTTTCCAGTCTAACCACTGTGGGATTCATTTTGAGTGCTGGGTCATATCCAAACGATTGTCTAGACACCCGGTAAGCCTACATCCTATTATTTATTTATTTTTTCCATAAAAGATTTTATTGAAAGTTTCAAAGTTTAAGAACATGCAAGACAGGTATACATCCAATACAGAATGGAAAAAGTTAAAACCGCGCTATAAATGCACATAAAATACAAAGCCAAAACAAAAACAAAAAACAACAGGCAGCTGCTCAAGGTGGGATACACACACTAAGTATCAGCAAGGAGAAAAAAGGAAGCAGCGCCAGAAAAACAAAAACAAAAAAAAAAAAAAAAAAAAACATCAACCAGGGATAAATTCAAAAAGATCCCTATGCCCAGTCTGTAATTATGAGTCCAAACTCAGCTATATGCTTATAAACACAAAGTTAGTTGTGACTGGGGTAGATGAAACATAGGCTCAAGAATTGTCCACATCCAAGGTAATAAAGTTGCCAGCACCGCAGTGAAGTGATACAATAGGTGATATGGGATCCCTCCACCACTATTACTATGCCCTTACCAGAAGGCAGAGCATATAGAGCTCTGCAATGATAGCTTTGGATATCCAGGCAGTAAAGTCCTACGATTATCAGAATGTTGGTATGGATCAACCGTCCCTGGCTCCTCCCGATCCTCAGGTCATAAGCTCAGCAATAAATCGTTTTATGAAAGAAGAGAGGGGGTACCCATAGTGTAAATCGGTATCAGTCAGTTTATTAAAAGCAAAAGGTAAACTCACATTTAAATTTGGAGCATACAACAAGTCCGCCGGCCGGTCGGATCCTGTAGCCCGTCCTCCTGAGCGTGGTGACGTCACTGCACGCCTTCCCAGACTAGTTTCGGTACAATTACCGTCATCAATGGGGAACGGGCGATGCAGCAACGCACCACCATTATATAACCAAGCCTCACTCTGGGATGCGGTCATGTGACTCGAACCGCCATCTTAGATATGGGCATCAACACTAATCTTTATGGGCGGACGTCTGTAAGAACGACCGTCACTGCATAAAGTATATACCATAAAAGCCGAATTGTGTCTGTAGACAGATTTGGGCAAAAATGGCAAAGGGACATATATAAAAAATAAATAGTGAATAGTGAGCAGCATTAAAATAAGTTGTGTATCCAAGGGGAGATAGCCAGTCCTCAAAAGAAAAATGTGCTGGGACCGGAAATATCTCCCCCTATATGTGGTCCAGTGCTATTACTAGTGTGAACAAACAGAAGACTGTCCCAATCAGGACATAAATATGTGACAGAAAGTGATTCTATCAAATAGATAGTATGATAGTATGTGTATAATAAAAAATGGGTAAATGATCCCATAAAAATATAGAAAAAATTTGAAAGAAGAATTTATATAAAGTTATATGATAAAAAATACAAAAAAATATAAGTCACTAAAGCATAAACGTGAGAAAAGTATCAAAGTGAGATACCCTCATAAAAACAAGTGTGATAATGTGAAGTCATACACTAAAGTTTCGTCCCAGAAGTTCGTCACATTGGCCCGCATCCCAGATTGGGCTGCCAGATAGCAACAATATTAAACAATAATAAAACAGTACATTCAAATTTTAAAATTTATCTTAAAAGACAAGTAGGAACCTTCAGGAGTTGTCTATAAAGGCATTAACATCGGTGTCAATGTTCAGCCCAAAGGGGGTGTAACACTTGAGCCGATGTATCCACCCCATTTCTGATCTAGAGATCTCCCTTCCTACTTGTCTTTTAAGATAAATTTTAAAATTTTAATGTACTGTTTTATTATTGTTTAATATTGTTGCTATCTGGCGGCCCAATCTGGGATGCGGGCCAATGTGACGAAACTTTAGTGTATGACTTCACATTATCACACTTGTTTTTATGAGGGTATCTCACTTTGATACTTTTCTCACGTTTATGCTTTAGTGACTCTGTACACTTATATTTTTTTGTATTTTTTATCATATAACTTTATATAAATTCTTCTTTCAAATTTTTTCTATATTTTTATGGGATCATTTACCCATTTTTTATTATACACATACTATCATACTATCTATTTGATAGAATCACTTTCTGTCACATATTTATGTCCTGATTGGGACAGTCTTCTGTTTGTTCACACTAGTAATAGCACTGGACCACATATAGGGGGAGATATTTCCGGTCCCAGCACATTTTTCTTTTGAGGACTGGCTATCCCCCCTTGGATACACAACTTATTTTAATGCTGCTCACTATTCACTATTTATTTTTTATATATGTCCCTTTGCCATTTTTGCCCAAATCTGTCTACAGACACAATTCGGCTTTTATGGTATATACTTTATGCAGTGACGGTCGTTCTTACAGACGTCCGCCCATAAAGATTAGTGTTGATGCCCATATCTAAGATGGCGGTTCGAGTCACATGACCGCATCCCAGAGTGAGGCTTGGTTATATAATGGTGGTGCGTTGCTGCGTCGCCCGTTCCCCATTGATGACGGTAATTGTACCGAAACTAGTCTGGGAAGGCGTGCAGTGACGTCACCACGCTCAGGAGGACGGGCTACAGGATCCGACCGGCCGGCGGACTTGTTGTATGCTCCAAATTTAAATGTGAGTTTACCTTTTGCTTTTAATAAACTGACTGATACCGATTTACACTATGGGTACCCCCTCTCTTCTTTCATAAAACGATTTATTGCTGAGCTTATGACCTGAGGATCGGGAGGAGCCAGGGACGGTTGATCCATACCAACATTCTGATGATCGTAGGACTTTACTGCCTGGATATCCAAAGCTATCATTGCAGAGCTCTATATGCTCTGCCTTCTGGTAAGGGCATAGTAATAGTGGTGGAGGGATCCCATATCACCTATTGTATCACTTCACTGTGGTGCTGGCAACTTTATTACCTTGGATGTGGACAATTCTTGAGCCTATGTTTCATCTACCCCAGTCACAACTAACTTTGTGTTTATAAGCATATAGCTGAGTTTGGACTCATAATTACAGACTGGGCATAGGGATCTTTTTGAATTTATCCCTGGTTGATTTATTTATTTATTTTTTGTTTTTCTGGCGCTGCTTCCTTTTTTCTCCTTGCTGATACATCCAATACAAACAGTGCAACCATGACTCTTTTGTACAGAAGAAAAATGTGGATGAATCAATGCCGCGCTGGTCATGGTAAATAGAACAGTGCTATACAAATATAGTCATAACTTGTCAACAAATGTATAACCAATATAATGCTATATTAGAAGAGGGGCACCCAAGTTGGGTCAGGTAGTGCAGTTTATGGGTTCCGGACCCATGAGACCAATATCATCAAGTCTAACCTGGGTCTCGAAAGTGATGTTAGTCCTGACCCCAATGACAGTGTGGGTATTTAAGCATTTTCGTTGGTGCGTCTCTAGAAGGTTATTGGTTGGTTAAGTATTCTAGGGGGGATTCAATGTTATGTTGGAGAGGTAGGATGGGGTAAGGGAGTGAGGGGTGGGGGGATGAGTATAGAAAAGGTAGAAGTAGAAGGGGGAGAGAGACAGGTGGCGGGTGCCATTCCCGGCACCCCCCACATCCCCGCCGACACCGCGCCTCCTGGTATGTGAGTTATGTATCCCTAATTAGGGAAGGAATGAATGCCTTATATTTTTCTGTGGTCTGGAAGTGTTTCCAATAGGCCCAGATGGTCGAACATTTCTGAGACGTTCTTGTGTGGTATAAATCATCTCTTCCATCTCCTCTATCTTAGCAACTCTAGTCAGCCATTCCCGAATGGAGGGGATATCTATGGATTGCCGGTGTATAGGAATACATAATCTGGCCTCATTGACCATATGCATGGCTAGTGATTTGTGATAGGTCTATTTAGGGAGAGTTGTATGATGGAGGAGATATTGTGCGGGGTTATAGTTTAAGGTGTAAGTGGTGACCTGTGGGATAATGGAATGAACTTCCTGCCAGAAGGGTTGTATTAAGGGGCACTCCCACCAATTATGGATCATGGAGCCTTCCTCTGTCTTGCATCTCCAGCAGGTATTTGGAATTGTGGGTGAGAATTTGTGTAGCCTAGCAGGGGTTCTGTACCATTTAGTTACAATTTTTTACCCATTTTCTTGAATTGCTACATTCACCGAGCCTTTATGTGCTTGGTATATATGTCTTCCCACTGTTCTTTTGTAAGGTTAATATGTAAGTCTTTTTCCCAAGAGCTATAGCTATAGAGGGTATAGTCTGTGTCTGGTCAGGTTCGTCTTGGAGTAATATGAAATGTCTCAGGGATGTGTTACTTGTACATAGGACTTCAAATGGGGAAAGTTGTCTACACTACATTGTGGGAGGGTCTTCCAAGGAGAGGAAATGTCTCAGTTGCCTATAAGTCCAGAAAGGGAATGTTTTGGTCGGGGAGAGTGTAACTAGGTTTTCATATGAATGTGGTCGTCCTTTGTGGAAAAAATGGTGAGCAAATACCTCTTCATGTGGCCATTCCCTTTTTAAGAATGAGGTGGATTCTCCTGGGTGAAAGTCTGGGTTGTTGCGTAAGGGGGTCAGGGGACCTGGTCGAGAGGATACTTTGGAAAAGTGTAAGGCTTGGTCAACCACTTAAGCCCCGGACCAATTTGCAGCCAAAGGACCAGGCCCCTTTTTGCGATTCGGTACTGCGTCGCTTTAACGGACAATTGCGTGGTCGTGCGACGTGGCTCCCAAACAAAATTGGCGTCCTTTTTTTCCCACAAATAGAACTTTCTTTTGGTGGTATTTGATTGCCCCTGCGGTTTTTATTTTTTGCGCTAAAAACAAAAATAGAGCGACAATTTTGAAAAAAAATCAATATTTTTTACTTTTTGCTATAATAAATATCCCCAAAAAATATATAAAAAGCATTTTTTTCCTCAGTTTAGGCCGGTACGTATTCTTCTACATATTTTTGGTAAAAAAAAATCGCAATTAGTGATTATTGATTGGTTTGCGCAAAAGTTATAGCGTTTACAAATTTGGGGATAATTTTATAGCAGTAATGGCGGCGATCAGCAATTTTTATTGTGACTGCGACATTATGGCGGACATATCGGACATTTTTGACACATTTTTGGGACCATTGTCATTTATACAGAAATCAGTGCTATTTAAATGCACTGATTCCTGTGTAAATGACACTGGCAGCGAATGAGTTAACCACTAGGGGTGGGAGGGGTTAAGTGTGTGTATTTTTTTTTACTGTAGGGGGGCGTGGCTTTGCGTCTGACATCACTGATCGGCTTTCCTGATGACAGGGAACAGCCGATCAGTGACAGCGTCACTAGGACGCACGGGGAGAGGTTTAAAAAGAAAGGTAGTGATGCGCTGTATAAATAATAGGGTGCAAAAGTGCAATAAATGCGGCACAAAGGTGGAGAGAGGTAAATATTAAAATATCCTGATAGGTTAACCACAAAGTATCTAGTATTCCTGTCCAATAGCGTAAAATTAATAAGGATGAAAAGGCTCAAGTGAAGGTGATAATAATAGTGGATAAACGATCAAATTTGTATGACGATCATACAAAGTTTATGTATTAAAAAAGCTATAAAATGAATGAGAAAGTGCCAAAGTGCTCAAGTTAAATAATCAAACCACTGTGGAAAAAATATAGTATCTAATAAAAATTATCATAAATTAATTCAAATGAAATATCGCATAAGCAAAACGCATAAGAGTATCGCATAAAATCGCATGCAATTAATAGTCCTTCTAATAAAAAATACGTTCCATCCAAAAAAAAAAAATGGTCTTTTCAGTGAAATAAAAAATAGTAAAGTGTCCGTGAAGAGTTCCTTTTTTTTTCTTCGGTGAATAAATGGTGTGGCATATAACGTGACTATATGCATAAAAATAAAAGTGCAGGTGTTGGTGATCGCTTCATGTCATGTGATGTTAGTGTTTGGGTGACTTCTTATCTTCCGTGAAGTCTAAAGTGGGGGTTTCCCCTTACCTTACAGCTGTAAGGTAACAGCATGTAAATATAGGCCTTTGGTGTGGAGATCCCTGGAGGTCGTCTTAAAATTGCATCTCCGGCTCTGCTGGTGTATGTATCTTCCTTGCAGTCAGCGTCCCCCTTTAAAATCCCTGGAGGTGTCCCTGGAGGTGTCTGCAACGTATGGGCCTCACCAGTAGGTCATGGGTAGATGTGGGGAATAGGAACAGGGATGCCCAAATAGTGTAGTATTTTTTGGTAAAAAGTATTTATTTAAGTAACAACAAACAGCGGTACTCACATTGTATAGTAACAGACAGATGTATAGAATACGAGCGGCAACCTCGTCCACGTCACTTCCGGTGTGTCAGTATTCCGAACGCGTGTTCGTCAGGATCAGGTGACTTCATTAGGGGATAACTAGATGCATAGGAAGTGTCTTTATATGTGTGTGGTAATTGTTAATTACGGTGGCCATTTTCTTGTAGTTCCGATCACCGGAAGTTAGACTGCGGCCATTTTCCTTTCACTCCGGTCGCCGTAAGTAAGCCGCCGGCCATATTTTTGGATGTATGTGATGTCCAACACTGAAAACAACATCCGCCCAGTGGCCATTGTTTTGTGGCTTAGCTAGGCAGCCATTTTCCTGTGGAGCAAAGTGTATGGAGCGCCCGCATTCATGTTAAAATGTTAATGGGATCGTATATTCTAGCCGCATCTCGCGGGGCTCAGTCAGATATATGCCTGCTGAGTCATCATGTAATTAAGGGGACTTGATTGTAAAACAGATAAGATGTTAATATTCATGTTAATAAAGATAATAAAAATAGAATTGAGCGAGTGAGTAATATAGGTAAATGTATACACATATAATAATATATATGTAATGCCTATATAAAAACATATGTACACCAGAAATGACGTCCTTTTTTTAAAAAATTAAAAAATATTAAAATAGTGACACAGAGTATATTAAAATACCTAATAATACCTTTTTGTCTTTTTTTTTTGGGGGCTTTTTTTTTTTTTTTAACAAATTTTTATTAAAGTTTTAAACAGTACAAGCAGAATCAGCAAAAAAAATGTGTTTGCTTAAAGGGTACAATATGAGAAAAGTAACAATATAAGAAAGCACTGTAAACAAATGCAGTAAGCGCTCATGAACAACACAGGTGAACTACATTGCGGTCTATGAAGGTATGGTATGAACAATGCATGTAGAGAGACAAATTATAAACAGTATGGACAGCGTTAAATGAAGTCGCAAGAAATGAGAAGGTCATTAAGTGGTATATATTTGCATTTGTTTTCGTGATACGGGGTCAGAGACTAATGTGATGTGGTATTTTTGAGCTAGGAACTGTACAGCTGTAAAGGGCAGCATTAGTTAGGTCCAACCCAGTCACCCCATAAGGGAACTTGCTGTGAGTGGGAAGGAGCTATTAAGGTGTGGAGTGATTGGAGTGTAGGGTATGCGCCCAGCAGGGGCTGGTGACAGTGTATTACTAAGCCATGCATGGCATCAGAGCAGACTGACAACTAAATAAATGGGAGGGGTGTTTTAACAGAGGTCTCATGAGAAAGGGGGTATTGGTAAACTCTGTAAAACCTGGGTAGTTGTATAATGAGAATTCAGGATGTGAATAAGAATGTTTTAAGAGAGGTGTTAAACTGGGACAGTCAGTGAGGGTTGAGAGGACGATCTGAAGTGTTTCCAGCATGCCCAAGTAGATTCATGGCTTGTGACAGCGTCTCTGGCCTGGTGTATGAGGCTTTCCATTTCCTCTATTTTGTCGACCCTGTGGGTCCATTCAGCGATTGTAGGAGGTGTAGGACTCTTCCAATGGACCGGTATGCAGTGATTAGCAGCGTTGAGCAAGTGAATTGTAAGAGATCTTTTGTACGAGCGGACGGAGTTAGTGGTGTGGTGCAAGAGGAATCGAGCAGGGGAGAGTGGAATCTCATATGTTGTGATGCGATGTATGAGGGATTGAATAGTGGACCAGAATGGTCGGATTTGTGGACATTCCCACCAAATATGAAGGAGGGAGCCTGGAGCAGTGTTGCATCGCCAACATAGAGGGGTAATGCCTGGTTGGAATTTGTGAAGGATTTGGGGCGTTCTATACCATTTAGAAAACAGCTTGTAGCGGTTTTCTTGGGTGGAGACGTTGAGAGAACCCTTGTGAATATGAGTAAAAATTTTTTCCCATTCCTGTGGTGAGAGATCAATGTCCAATTCCGATTCCCAGCGTTTAATCAGGGAGTCAGATTTTATATCGTGGGTAGAGAAAAGGAGTGAATAGGTAGTGGACACAACATGTTTTTGGGGTTCCTGTTGCATACACAGTGTTTCAAACGGCGTGAAGTCGTGGTGCCATGGCACTTTGGGTTTACAAGTAAGGAAGAAGTGTTTAAGTTGTAAATAAGTAAAGAAAGGTATTCTGTAGTCCGGTAGAGCTTGGGACATTGATTGGTGAGATAAGATCTCTCCGTTAACAAAAAAACATTTTGCTCTAGGGACTGGTGTGGAGCGTGGCTTCGAGGAATCCCGCAGAGTGAGACCTGCCTGGAAGTCTGGGTTCGAAGAGAGTGGAGTCATGGGTCCCGGGGCATTCAAAATAAGGGAATGGTTATTCGCTAGGCGGGAGTATCGTAAAGTGGCCCCTATTGTTGGGTGAAGGAGTAGTTGTTTGGGAATATGTGAGGGGTGTAACCATGGAAAGTGTGTCAGGGGAGTGCTTGTAAAGGAGCGTTCAATTTGGATCCAGTCTTTGCATGAGTTATGGACGTGCCAGTCAACAATCCTGGTCAAATGGCAGGCCCATTGGTATCGTTGTAGGTCTGGTAAACCCCCACCGCCTTTCAGTTTGGGAAGTGTTAATCTGTTCCAACCTATTCTGGGTGATTTGGAAGACCAAATAAAGGTCCTGCATATATTTTTAAAGGAGGCGAGAAAAGACGGTGGGAGTCTAATTGGGATAGTTTGTAACAGGTAAAGGAGTCTGGGTAGCACGTTCATTTTGAGAACGGCAATTCTACCAAACCAAGACAGCGTGCCATGGTTCCAACGTAAAAGGTCAGCTTGTATGTTGACCAAGACTGTTGGAAAGTTAAGAGCGTACAGTTTGGAAAGGTTAGTGGGTATCTGGATCCCCAAATAGGTAATGGCTGTGGGTTCCCATCGAAAAGGGAAGGTGTCTCTACAGTGCGTGACCAAGGTGGACGGTAGTGATATGTTGAGCGCGTGTGATTTCGTGAAGTTAATCATAAGGTTGGACAGGTCTTTAAAGAGGGAAAAATCTTTAAGTAGATTCGGGATGGTGATTAAGGGATTGGATAGGAACAAGAGGATATCGTCGGCATACGCCGCCACCTTATATGTTTTGTGCTTTATCGAGATGCCGACGATATCCGGATTCTCCCTGATTTTGCGGAGGAGGGGCTCCAAAGTGATCAGAAACAGTAGTGGGGAAAGCGGACATCCCTGGCGGGTACCGTTAGAGACAGAAAAGGCGCTCGACAGTTGACCGTTTACTCTAATCTTTGCCGTAGGGGAAGAATACAAGGCCATAATCATGTTAAGTAGATTCTGTGGTAAGCCTATTTTTTGTAGAGCGATTTCCATGAAGTCCCAGGCCACCCTGTCGAACGCCTTTTCCGCGTCCAAGGATAGGAAGAAGCCTGCGGTGGAGTTAGTGGTCATCCAGTGATGTATATTGATAGCTTTAATGGTGTTGTCTCTGGCTTCTCTACCAGAAACAAACCCCACTTGGTCAAGGTCAATTATTTTGGGTAGAAGTGGTTGTAGACGATTCGCTAAAGTTTTGGCATACAGTTTAAGATCAACATTGAGCAATGAGATGGGTCTGTAATTGGAAACTAACGTTGTATCTTTATTTGGCTTGGGTATAAGGGTAATATGGGCTTCCAAGAGGTCTCTGGTGGTGGAGGTATTAGAAGAGAGGTTATTGAAAGCGTTCACAAAATTGGGTAGTAAGATGTCAGCGAAGGATTTAAAATAGCCGGTGGTGAGACCATCTGGGCCCGGGCACTTTCCAGCTTTGAGCTGTTTAAGGGCAAGAGAGACTTCTTCTAGGGTGATTGGGGAGTCGAGAGTAGCGGTATCGTCAATCGAGAGGGGGTCTGGGGAGTACCGTTGCAAAAACGAGTGTATTAAGGTCGTTCTCTCAGTCTGGAGGGAAATATCGGCGGGTTTGGGTAGGTTGTATAGTTTGGAGAAGTATTGCACAAATTGGTGGGCAATATCTTCAGTTTTGGAGACAGTGGATCCCTTATCGGTTTTAATTGAGTGGATTGTATGAGCAGCTTTCTTTGTTTGTAGAGCTCTGGCAAGCATTTTCCCAGATTTGTTGCTGAACTCATAGAAGATTTTTTGAGTTAGGGCGTATTTACGCTTCAGGGATTTGTGCAATACTTCTAGAAGGTCATTTCGTGCCTGGGTTAATTCAGTTAAAGTGTCTGCCGCTCGCGAAGCCTTGTGTGTTCTTTCCAGGATGCGTATGCGTTGGGTTAGGGAGTCGATATGTGCTTTCCGTAGCTTGGTGCGTGTAGCAGCTAGAGAGATAAAGCGTCCTCTCAGGACACATTTGTGTGCAGCCCATAAGGTTGCGGGGTCTGTGTCGGGCGACGTGTTGTCGGTAAAGTATTGGGAAATGTGGGTTGAAATTTGGCGGATTGAGTCCGAATCAGAAAGTAAGGAGTCATCTAAACGCCACAATCGCGGTGTGGGTGTTTTAGAGGTTAGCGAGAGGAGTATTGTGATGGGGTTGTGATCGGACAGTATCATGGGTTCAATGGTGGCTTTAGTTAGGTAGGAAAGGCCCGGCTGTGAAATGAAGAAATAGTCCAGTCGAGTATGTTTGTTGTGAGGAGCCGAGAAGAAGGTAAAATCTTTGTCATTGGTGTGTAGGGTACGCCAGGTGTCGTGGAGTAAAAGGTTATGCAATTCCAATTTAATGGCTTTAAGAGCCTTGTATGGAAGTGTAGAGGTACCATTGGAAGAGTCCAGGGTGGGGTTCAGTGCTACATTAAAATCGCCTCCTACAATAAGAGTGCCATGTTGAAATGATGTGAGCTGCTGTAGTGTCTTACGGAAAAATGACACTTGTTGCGAATTCGGAGCATAAATGTTAGCAATAGTAATGGGATTATTGTATAGTGTCCCTTTGAGAAAAATGAATCTCCCTAGTGTGTCCGTTTGAGTAGTGATGTCTTGAATTGGGCAGTTTTTAGAAATTAATATAGACACCCCTTTAGATTTAGCAATAGCATTGGGAGCATGAAAGACCAGGGGGAAATGGTGGTTGTGTAGTTTGGGTATGTTGTCGGATCTAAAGTGCGTTTCTTGCACCAGTGCTATGTGTACTTTGGATTTCAGTAAAGAGGCAAGTAATAGGGAACGCTTTTCCGGTGTGTTAAGGCCCTGTATGTTTACAGAGTAAAGTTTGAGCTGTTCATTTAGTTGTGATAGTAATGGCGGCCCAGATGGTTGGGCCAAGTAGTCTGCCATTAGTCTGTTATTTCAGTAGCGAATAAGTTATGTAGAGATCGATAAGTTTATAATAAGCGTAAAAAAGTTGCAATGAATATAACCACCGGGTGGTGGAAATCACCCAGAGCAACAAACACAAGAAAAAAAAGGGAAAATCGAAGAGGGAGGGGAAAAATTATTCCCACAGGCCTCAGAGGGGAGAAAGAAAAAGGATAAATCGATAGTGGTCAGGGTGACAGGTGTGAGTTCACGTGTAAAAGCGTAAACCCAGCACTTGACACCACTGCGTGGGGGTTGGTACAAACCAGCCGGAGAGGTGTGTGTTAACAATCGGATACTATGGGAACTCCCTAATGCCCGACCATGGTGTAGAATTGGAGAGGGTGGTGATAGAGTAATTGTTTGAGCGGGGACTGACAGGAGCGAGAATCGCGTCAAGAGAGGAGTGTGTAATGGTAATGAAGTGGAAGGGGACTCCAGAGGAGTGTAAGGTATTTGACAATATCAAAATACTACCATTAAAACATACATTAGTTAAGTGTGGACATCGTGGACGGTGTTCCTTAGTGGAGCTATCAATCATAATGTATAAGCACAGTACAGAATAATAAGAAGTCCAGTTGTGACTCAAACGGCAGAAAATAGCATTTAGCAGTGTAACAAATATACAAAAGAACTGCTGTTAGTGTGATCCAGAAGTCGGCAGGCAAGAGATATTCAGACCTAGAAATATTACCGTGCTCTTAGTTGTATGGAGGAGAGAGTCAGGCAGACATATATGCTTCATAGGGTGTTAAACCTGTAAGTCAGTTAGAGTGAAGAGCTGGTATTCAATAGAGTAGAGAACATACATATTTTGAGGGATATGCAAGTCCTGAGACTGTAGGGGACATTGCTAAAGATAAACAAGCCGGGGTATCTGGCTATGGACATCTCAAGGCAGGAGTTCAGGAAACAAACAGTTAATAATGCAAACCATAGGACAAGAAACTTTGGACAGAGGATACCTCGGTGGGGCTTGAAGTACTTGTCTTGATGGGCTTCAGAAGATCCAGCCTGTAGCGAGGATGTATCGGGGTGCCTGAGATGTATTCCCGGTGTGTGGGGAAGAAGCGTGTAGTACATCGGTATGTCTTCCGGGGCGTCGGTTAGGTAGTGATAATGTTGCAATCACCAGTATACAGGGAGCCGATATCTTGAAGTCTGTCCCGGGGGAGGGGTCGTTAGTGTCTCAAACAGCGAGATGGAGGAGTCCTTCCTGCGGCGTCAGAGGGATTCAGATGAGGGGGCGGTGACATAGCCGCAAGGTGTCCTGGGGGTTGTAGGCTCGTGAGGAGAGCACTTCGGCGCCAAGCCATGAGAGTATGTCATAGGGGCGTGAACGAACATTGGGAGGAGAATAGGGTTTCAAGCCAGTAATGTTGAATCAGAAAACAAACTAAGATGAGAGGCTCGCTGACGCATTAAAGGAGTACTTTGTGATAATGGCAATCAGTGAATAAACAGAACCTGTACGTTAACATATCCTGACGGGTGAGGGTAGCGTTATCTGGGGTTTGCAGATCAGTAGTCCCTTCTGGTTCTTCTCGAGTGAAGAGGGGAGAAGGGGGTACGGTCATGGCGGGAGTCCCGGTTCCTTGAGGTGGTAGAGTGGGAAGAAGGTGGGCTATGTCTCAGAGCACCAGCGTCTTGCGCATCCATATTTTCTGCTTGTGGTAGCTCTCTCCTCACTGCTGAGCGGCGAAAGTCCGCAAACCAGTCAGGCACTTCAGTAAGAGGGATGTTAAGGGTATGACAGAACTGAGCGAGATCTTCAGGTACCCTCAGAAGTGCCGTGCGTCCTTGAGTAGTGGCCGCCAGGCAGAAAGGAAATTTCCATCTGTAGGTAATATTGTTAGTACGGAGGACATCAAGCAGTGGCTTCAGGTCCCTGCGATGTTGGAGGGTGATGCCTGAGAGGTCCTGGTATATTTGCACAGGGCGGTCAGCGTACATAATCTGCGGTCTGCCCCTAGCTTGTTTCAAGATGTTTTCTTTAAGCTTAAAGTCGGGCAGGCAGCAAACCACGTCCCTGGGGGGGTCTGTGTCTCTACCCCTAGGTCGCAGTGCACGATGGATTCTGTCCATGGAGATGTGGGTCTGAGACGGTCTGGCCAATACATCATTGAATAGGGCCGTGACGGCCGGTAACAGTTGATCGCCTTCAATGGCTTCTGGAAGACCTCGCACACGCAGGTTATGGCGTCTGCCCCTATTGTCGAGGTCTTCCAGGTGCCTGTGCATGTCCCTCAGCTGTAGGGTGTGGGTATCGACATGATGGGTCGTTTTCTTTATCTGTGCGTTTTGGCGGTCAACGGTCTCTTCTACCCTGAGGACCCTGTCATTTAGGGTATGGATATCCTGGCGTAGCTCCGATATGGCCGCTGACAGGGTATCTTTAATGTCAGCGGCGATAGTACGGAGGTCATGGATGTTTAGGTGGGGTTGCGAGGGAGGTGGGGAAGCCGCTGTCCCATTCCGTTCAGTGGAAGAGAGGGGCAAATTATCAAGAGGGGCGCCGCTGGGAGCGGGAGCCGGGTCTTGTGTAAGGCCTTGAGGGACAAGCGCCATATTGCCCCTGTTGTTCCGGAACATCTCGGGGATATTATCCGAAATATTCCCCGGATTCCTGCGGGGGGAGCGTGAGCGGGAGGTTGATGAGTTCCGTGATGCAGTCCCCATATGGTTTGTCAGGTAGGAGCGGTTTTACCTCGGTTAGACTGATGAATGGTCGTGAGGTGCAGCGTGTGGAGGCAGCTAGGGGAGCTTGGGAACTAAGCGTCCATCATCCAGATCACCCTTCCACAGAATAAAGATGTCATCGATATATTGTTTATAGATATATAGATCTGCCGTGGCATTCAGAAATACTTTCTCTTCCTCCCATTGTGCCATGAATAGGCCTGCAACACTCGGGGCGAATTTCGCTCCCATGGCTACTCCCGTTTTTTGATAGTAATAGTTGCGGTTGTACCAAAAATAACTGTTCTTTAAGCAGAAATAGAGACATTTCACGAGATATTTTCTCTGGGTGCAGGGTAGATCTGTGTGTTTCCTTAGTCCCCATTTCACTACTTCACACGCCTGACGGTGTAGTATTATGGTGTACAAAGAGGAGGCGTCTGCTGTGGCCAGCCACCATGGTCCATCACTTCTTGGTACGTCCTCTAATGTTTGTAAAATCTGTTTCGTATCACGTAAATAGGCTCGTGTCCTTTGTACGGCTGGTTGTAGGTAGTGGTCGATGTATTGTCCCATTCTTGCTGTTAGTGAAGCAATACTATTGACAATTGGCCTCGGTGGTGGATTTTTATCTTTGTGGATCTTAGGGAGTGAATAAATGATGGGTGTTCTGCATGACTCTGGTATGAGGTATTTGGCTTCTTTTTTGTTCAGTATATTTCTTTTCATGCCCAAATGAACAGTCTGTTCGAGTGCTTTCCTGCACTTAAACACAGGGTTACTGAGGAGTCGGCTATAGGTATCTTCATCTTGTAAAAGTGAATTCATACTTGTATTGTATTGCTCTTTGGAGAGTACTACTATGCCCCCCCCCCCTTTATCCGCTGGGCGGATAACCAGATCTTTCCTCTTTGTCAATTTTCAAATTCCACTTTTAATGTGTTTGGGTCTTCACGTTTTTTTTATTTTTAGTTTTTTAAGCTCATCTAAAACCACTCTTTTAAAAACCTCAATATGTTTGTTGTTCTTCACTAAAGGATTAAAAATTGATTTGTTTCTCAAAGTGCTGTGCATAATTTCTTCATTGGGGCCCGTTTTTTTTTAGGTTTACAGGGATTGCTAATAATATACTTTTTGATATTGAGTTTCCTCACATATGTCTGAATGCCTATGTACATTTGGAATTTATCAAGGTTTTTGGTCGGTGCGTATTTGAGACCTTTATCTAGCGCTCTTACTTCTTCATAGGTTAATGTTTGTCCACTGAGGTTAAAAATCCCTTCTCCTTTTACTCTCTTTTTCTTTTGTGATCTCTTGCCCCTCTACATCCTCTCTTCTTTCTGGTGTTCTCCTGTTGTTTCTTCCTCGATCCTTCTCATGGATAGTTCTCTCTGCCTCTCTCTAAAAAAGACCTCTCATAGTCTGTGTCTGAATGGCGATGTCTATCAGATCTATCTTCATCAGATCTATTGCCTAAAGGTGCATAATAATTATAGGTGGGGATGGGGCTCCTTTCGTGAGGTCGATGTTGGCCATATGGTGGATTGCCTTTGGTTGTGTTGGTATGTTCTGTTGTCTCTTTGGTCATAGGGTGGCCTCTGCCAATTGTTTTGACCGTTATTTCTCTTATTGTTCTTCCAGAAAGGTTTCTTCCAACCATTTTGCGGGGTTTGTTCCTGATGTTGGGGTCTTCTGTCGTTGCGATAGGGAGTGTGTTGGTTATAGTTTCCTTGTCTTTCCTCGTATCTTGGTGTTTCTCGTCTATTCCTATCGTATGACTCCTGGAGTCTATGCTGCGCGTTGTGATTGTTTTCAGTGTTGGCGTGTTGGGGATGTACTCTTACCGTTTTTTCAGGTGTTGAGTATGTGGAGATAGGATCCATATGGCCCAGTTGGCTTTGCCATTTGAATGTTCGATCAGTTTAAAATCATTCATGTCGTGACTGTATTTCTTAGATTTCCTCTGCTGTACCTCCTTATCTTTCTTTGTGAGATCTCTGTTAAGTTGAGTTGTAAGGGTAGTGAATTCTGTTGTCTCCTTATGGGCGTCCAGTTCCTCTTTTACTTCTGCTATGATATCATCAATTATTTTTAGTTTTCTCCTTTTTCTTTCTAATAGGAATCTGAGTAGTTCCAAACCTTTGCTATTGAAAAATTTAAACCAATAATTGATTGAATCCTGATCTGTTAGACCATCATTTGGTATTATGTCCCATCTCAATCGTCTCGGGACGATACTGTCTTTCAGATATTGTTCGAAGGTAGTGAAGTCCCACCATAAACTAACCTTCTTCTCCATATTATGTCCTAGTTTCCTCATAAGGCTCTCTAAGTCACTACTTTTGTTAGTTGGAGTTGCTATATTGAAAATCTCATCCAAATTAACCTGCCTTATCTAGAAACGAAAACACATCCATGGTGGCAGCAAGAATGGGTGGGAATCGATCAGAGTAAATGGTAAAAGAATATATTCCTGCGCCAACTCAAATGAATAGGAACAAATACTGCGGCATACACTGGGGGGAAATGTCTGAACCCAGAGAAAGGAATAAAAAGAAAGGTAGTGATGCGCTGTATAAATAATAGGGTGCAAAAGTACAATAAATGCGGCACAAAGGTGGAGAAAGGCAAGTATTAAAATATCCTGATAGGTTAACCACAAAGTATCTAGTATTCCTGTCCAATAGCGTAAAAGTAATAAGGATTAAAAGGCTCAAGTGAAGGTGATAATAATAGTGGATAAAGGATCGAAATGTATGACGATCATACAAAGTATATGTATTAAAAAAGCTATAAAATTAATGAGGACGTGCCAAAGTGCTCAAGTTAAATAAACAAACCACTGTGGAAAAAATATAGTTTACACAGACCTCTCCCCGTTCTCCAGCTCTGTGACCCGATCGCGGGACACCAGCGCCGATCGTGTCCGCTGGTCCTGCGGTCGCAGTCACGGAGCTCAGGACCGGGTCTCGGGCACGCCGCTGGCGGTGCGCACACGACCCACGGCTGGGCTCTTAAAGGGCCACGTACAGGTACATGGTTGTGCCCAGCCGTGCCATTCTGCTGACGTATATCGTCATGAGGTGGTCCTTAAGCGGTTAAAGGCCATTAGCGAGGAGAAAATAAGGGCATGTGTTTTAACGGACTGGTTCCAGTGGCTTGGAGTAAGCCAGGGAAGGGCATGTAACAGACCGTTTGTGAACTGATTCTCTAGTGTAACCCATGCTTTCCCAGTCTTGTGGACCCGCCAGTCCACAACCTTGGTTAGGTGGCATGCTAGGTGGTATTTGGGGAGGTCAGGAAGTCCGATCCCTCCCTTTACTTTAGCCCAATTCAGGCGGGAGTATTTGATGCATGGGGCTGTGTTTTTCCAAATAAAGGCAGTGCATGCCTTTTTGTATGTTGCAAAGAAGGAGGGAGGGAAGTGAATTGGGATTGTCTGCATCAAGTATAAGAGTCAAGGAGGACAATCATCTTTATTAATGCCACCCTACCGAACCAAGAAACATTTAGATTGGCTCATTCCTTTAATTCTGATTGGATTTTAGTGAGAGCGGGTAAGAAGTTTTGGTTGTATAAATCTGTTGTTTTCCTGCTAATTTGGATGCCAAGATAGGTAATGGTATCTTTTTTCCATCTAAAGGGGAAGAATTACTGACAGTGAATACCTTCCTGTGGTGTTAGTGAGACATTTAGGGCGTGTGATTTGGAGTAGTTGATCTTTAGGTTTGATAATTCCCCAAAATGTTTCATATCACTGAGTAGGTTAGGTAGTGATGGACGTGGGGATTGTAATTACAATAAAATATCGTCGGCAAAGGCTGCTACCTTAAATTCCCTATTTTCTATAAAGCATCCTTTTATGTCAGGGTTGACTCTTAATCTGTTTAGCAGGGGTTCAAGTGTTAGCACAAAGATCAGGGGCGATAGGGGGCAACCCTGCCGTGTCCTGTTGCTGATGGAGATGGCGTCCGACAGGAGGTCATTTACTTTCTCTTTGGCTGAAGGATTTGTATACAACATGCGTGGAAGGAGTCCCACTCCTTTTAATAATGCCTGCGTCAAGGGATAAAAAGAATCCATGGGACAGCGATGAGGTGAGCCAGTGATGCAAATTCAGTGTGCGAATAGTGTTATCCCTGGCTTCCCTACCTGGGATAAAGCCCACTTGATCAGATGAGATGAGGCCAGGGATAAGAAGTAGTATTCTGTTGTTAAGGATCTTTGTGTAGAGTTTAATATCTACATTGAGTAGGGAAATGGGCCTATAGTTGGATACTTACTGTCTTTTGGGATGACCGTTATGTGAGCTTCCAGCAGTTGGCCTGGAGAAGGGTTGGGGTTTGCTAGAGCGTTGAATGTCTGTACTAGGGATGGTGTCAATTCTCCTGCAAAGCTTTTGTAATACAATAGCAGAAAACCATCAGGCCCTGGGCTTTTACCCACTTTCATTTGTTTAATTGCCAAGGAGAGTTCCTCTGAAGAGAGAGGGCTCTCCATGGCTTCCGCTTGTTGAGGAGTGATTGGTTTAGGGAAGTACTGGGCTAGGAACTCTTTAATTTTGTCATGGCGGTTGTCTGTCTTAGGCGTTCCTATGTTGTCCTGTGTCAAGTTGTAAAGTTAAGAGTAGAAGAATTCGAATTGTTTGGCAATGTCCATGTTTTTAGAAAGTAGGTTACCTTTGCTGTCTCGTATCTGGTGAATTGTAGACTGGGATTTGGCGCCTGGATTGTACGAGCTAGGAGTCTCCCGCTTTTGTTACCGTGTTCGTAGAATACCTTTTGACCCAGGATGTATCGTCTTCTGGTGCGTTTCCCTAGTTCATCTAAAAGTGTAGAGCATGCTTGCCGTGAGGTCCTGGAGTGTTGTTAGGGAAGTGGAATGTTTATGTGTTCTTTCGAGTCTGTTGATTGTTTCAATAAGTGTTTTAATCTGTTCTTGGTGTTTCTTTTTGGAGGCGGTTGCTAGGGAGATTAATTTCCCTCTGATGATGCATTTGTGGGCTTCCCAAAGTGTAATGGGTGAAATGTTAGGGGATAGATTTTCTTTAAAGTATAGATGGATTCAAGAGCGTATTTGTTGCAGTATTACCGGGTCTTTTAAATGGAGGGGTTCAGTCTCCATGTTTTGTTTTTTTGGATTGATTCCACGAAGGTGAGAGTGATTGTGATGGGATAGTGATCAGACAAAAACATTGGTTCAATTTATGCCTGGGAGAGGGAGGCTAGGTCATATTGGGACAGGAAAAAATTGTCTTGTCTGGAGTACTTTTGGTGTGGTGGGGAGAAGAAGGTATAGTCCTTGTCAGTCGGGAATAGGGTACGCCAGGTGTCTTGTAGAGTCAGGTTTTGAAGTTGTATTTTAATCTGGCGGAGAGCACAGTATGGAAGCGAGGATGTACCTGTGGAGGGGATTCATTGGGACATTGAAGTCTCCCCCCAGCACAACTATGCCTTCTTGGAAGGAAGATAATAAGTCACATACATTCCTGAGGAAGGACAGCTGGTGCTCATTGGGACAATAAACGTTAGCCATGTGCCCTTGATGAAGAGATATCTCCCATCCGGATCTATTTTGGAGTCAGTTAGTTGAAAGTCAGCATGCTTGGGGTTGAGAATTGAGACCCCTTTAGTTTTGGCTTCTGAAATGGTGGAGTGTAGTGCCTTATTATAGATATGGTTTGTTAGCTTGGATATAGCGTTGGTATGGAAGTGTGTTTCCTGCAAAAGCAGGAAGTGAGCTCTGTGTTTCGTCAAGGCTGTTAATACCTGTGATCTCTTCTCTGGAAGGTTCAAGCCTTTGACATTTAGTGATAGACATTTTAGGGTTAGTTGTTGCATTGTCAGATAAGGTTGCATTTTTTAACTAAGGGGAAGAGATCCAAGAACAAAGGTTGTTGAGGTATCAACAGTAGATATCCTCAGTTCTAGTCTGGGCAATTTGGTAGTGAACTCACAGGGGTCACAGGTGGCCAGCAGGGCAAGCGGGGAGGGAGGGGGGCTACTCCCACCCCGAAAAGAGGTATAGATAAGGAGCAGGCAGAATAAAGGAAACAGGTGGGGTGTGGACAGAGTGATTGGGTGGGGAAGATGGGAGGGAAGGAGGGGGGGTATTTAGTCGCTAATGTGTCGTGTGGGTCTTGTTCTTATAGGGTACACAAGGAGTCTATGTGTACAGATACCAGAGGTGGAGATGGATACTCCAATCCACCTAAACTGACTGGGCTTGGTTGTCAGCTATAGTCCATAGGGACAGCTATGGGGGGGTTGTAAACCTGAAGGCGACCGAGTGCCTTAGCACTAGAGAGGATGACTTTTTAATAATTGTATGATAGAGGGCGGTGGGCTGGTATGTCTCAATTCTTTAGGGAAGACCCTAAACTAATGGGTTTGGTTTCAACATATGGGGTATACTAGCCTCAGGCAGTGACTTTTAACATTATCAAAATCGTAAACAAATAACTGATTAAGTTATTCTGTGACACACAGATATCAAACAGTTAACAGTAATTATAAAATCTATACTATAGAACAGTGATGCAATGGGACCTAGTTTGCAAGATTGACCCTATTAGCTGGAATAGCTGGTGTTTTTATGCCGACTGGAAGTATTAGTACACTCCATTTCTAGGAGGGAAGCCATCACGCATCTCTACTGTTGGCCTCAAACTAATGCCCCGTACACACAGTTGGAAATTCCGACCACAAAATCCGTCTGATTTTTTCAGACGGATTTTGTCCGACACTGGTGTTGCATACACATGGTTGGACAAAGTTGTCGGAAAATCCGATCATTCTGAACGTGGTGAAGTTCGTTGCGTACGACGGAACTACGTAGAGGCTAGTAGCCAATAGCTTTGGTCTTGTAATGTGATCTGAGCATGCGTGGCACTTTGTCCGTCGGAATTCGCTACACACGATCAGAAAAAGTCCGATCGGACTTTGTTGTCGGAAAATTTGAGACCGATGGAGCCCACACACGGTCGGATTTTCCGACAACATGGTCCGATAGGACATTTTCCGTCGGAAATTCCGACCGTGTGTACAGGGCATAAGAGGGTCTCTATGGTATTAGCCCAGGATTACCGCTACTTTAAACTTCTTCTCCCATATTTCCTCTGCTCCAGGGTATAGTGTGTATAGTTGTCAAAGCATGTTAGACCGCATGTGGTCGGACCCTGTTGTCAATGTGTAATTCTCCCTCTTTGATCTGAGATCAGGTTGTAAATATGTGCTGTTGTCAGGAGAGATGTCTAAACACAGGCATCCAGCACAAGTGAACAGATCAATGGGCTGCACTAAAGGAATCAGGCTCAAAGGTAAGTGAAAATATATATTTATTAAAGGATAAAGACACACGTGAAAACCAAACACAGCAAACCATGAACAAGCAAAAAGGAAATAACACACAGCAACCACAAAACCCTAATCTAACTAACTAACTATAAATACACACAAGGAAGTGGAACACTTATATATAACAAGGCAGGGATAAGAGAACAAGGGGAACAGAAGGGCCAGGTGGAGGAAGCAGAAGCAAGGGGAAGCCAAGGCAGGAATCAGGGGATGAGTCTTAGGAACCAGGTAAGGAAACAGAGTCCAGGACAGGGCAGGACAGGAAAGGAAGTGGATCAAGAACAAGTTAGGCAAAAGATCAGGTCAGGCAGGGACAAGGCTTGCAGGAAGGAATTCTGAAGCCCTGAGCCTCAGTGAAGGGCGGGCTTATATACTCCCAGCAGTTCCACATCAGGTGCAGCTTGATCCCCAGAATGTCCATCTGCTGGGAGACCCCCGCTGGTGGCCACCAGAACTGCACCCTTTGATGCCGAAAGAAACAGTGACACCAGCAGGCGATCCAAGTAATAACACTGTTCCTGACAGTCCCCCCCCCCCCTAAGGAGTGGCCTCCGGACACTCCATTCTGCCTTTGATCTGGCAGTGCGTGTAAGTGTGGAAACGTCCCAAAAAGTCTCCCCTGTGACTGCGGACTTCTTTGCGCTCTCCAGCCAGAGTCTCTTAACCTACTGGGAGGCGTGCCACCCGAGTCCGACAATGGGACATGTACCCCACCACCAGGGTCTGGAAGTTTAGATCTGGAAATAAAAGCAGGCAGGGCAGCAGGCTCCAGGTCATCGGGCTGGGCAGCGAGCACCGGGTCATCAGGCTGGGCAGCGAGCTTCGGGGTCATCAGGCTGGGCAGCGAGCTTCGGGTCATCAGGCTGGGCAGCGAGCTTCGGGTCATCAGGCTGGGCAGCGAGCTTCGGGTCATCAGGCTGGGCAGCAGACAGTGGCACATCAGGCTGGGCAGCAGACAGTGGCACATCAGGCTGGGCAGAAGACAGTGGCACATCAGGATGGGCAGCAGACAGGAAGAGATTGCGCTGGGCAGCAGACAGGAAGACAGGCAGCTGGCACATCAGCAGCAGGCATGGGCACTTCAAGCTGGGCAGCAGGCACATCGGGCTGGGCAGCAGGCATGGGCACATCAAGCTGGGCCGCAGGCACATCGGGCTGGGCAGCAGGCGCAGGCACATCGGGCTGGGCAGCAGGCACATCAAGCTGGGCAGCAGGCACATCGGGCTGGGCAGTAGGCACATCGGGCTGGGCAGCAGGCACATCCAAATCGGGCTGGGCAGCAGGCACATCGGGCTGGGCAGTAGGCACATCGGGCTGGGCAGCAGACAGGAACACATCGGGCTGGGCAGCAGACAGGAACACATCAGGCTGGGCAGCAGACAGGAACACATCGGGCTGGGCAGCAGACAGGAACACATTGGGCTGGGCAGCGGGTACATCAGACTGGGAAGCTGGCCGTGGGTCATCAGAATGGAAGGCAGGCAGCAGGTCAGACTGGGGAGCTGGCAGCGGGTCATCAGACTGGGAAGCTGGCAGCGGGTCATCAGACTGGGAAGCTGGCAACGGGTCATCAGACTGGAAGGCAGGCAGCGGGTCATCACACTGGAAGGCAGGCAGCGGGTCATCAGACTGGAAAGCTGGCAGCAGGTCATCAGACTGGGAAGCTGGCAGCGGGTCACCAGACTGAAAAGCTGGCAGCGGGTCACCAGACTGAAAAGCTGGCAGCGGGTCAACAGACTGGAAAGCTGGCAGCGGTTCATCAGACTGGAAAGCTGACAGTGGGTCATCAGACTGGAAGGCAGGCAGCGGGTCATCAGACTGGAAAGCTGGGACATCAGGCTGGAGGGCTAGGACATCAGGCTGGAAGGCTGGCACCAGGACATCAGACTGGAAGGCTGGGACGTCAGGCTGGAGGGCTGGAACATCAGGCTGGAAGGCTGGCCCCAGGACATCAGACTGGAAGGCTGGGACGTCAGGCTGGAGGGCTGGAACATCAGACTGGAAGGCCGACACCAGGACATCAGACTGAAAGGCTGGGACATCAGGCTGAAAGGCAGACAATGGGACATTAAACTGGAAGGCTGGGACATCAAGCTGGAAGGCTGGAACATCAGGCTGGAAGGCCGGCACCAGAACATCAGACTGAAAGGCTGGGACATCGGGCTTGAGGGCTGGAACATCAGGCTGGAAGGCCGGCAACGGGACATCAGACTAAAAGGCCGGCACCAGGACATCAGACTGGAAGGTTGGGATGTCAAGCTGGAAGGCTAGAACGTCAGGCTGGAACGCTGGCACCTCCGGCTGGAACTCTGGCACTTCAGGCTGGGACAGATTGGTGGGTGTGGAAGTAGACACTGCTAGCCCCTTCATAGTGGCATGGAACGTCTGTCTCTCCTTGGCCTCCCAGACATGATGGGGCGGGCTTTTTAACCAAATTTAATAGAAACTGTGAAATGTGCGATTGTATGCACTTTATTGAATGAAAAGTGGTGTTTGGTGCGCTTTAAATTGAGAACAAAGTTTGCTTGAAAGGGTATAGTAGTGTGCAGAGGTTTCATCCAGTATTTTTAGTGTTAATGTGGTCACACCCCTTTAGTACTAGGGATGAGCCAAACACCCCCTGGTTCAGTTTGCATGAGAACTTGCAAGCAGGCAAAAAATGTAAGACTGTATCAGTGCAAAAAAAAAAGTTTTAAAAACTGACGTTTTGTCACGAGCAGTGATTTTAATAATGCTTAAAGTGAAACAATAACAATTAAATATTCCTTTAAATATTGTGCCTGGGGGTGTCCTTAGTCTGCCTGTAAAGTGGTGCATCTTTCCCGTGTTTAGAACAGTACCACAGCAAAATGACATTTCTAAAGGAAAAAATTTCATTTAAAACTGCTTGCGGCTTTAATGTAATTGTCGGATCCTGGGAATATAGATAAAAATCATTGAAAAAAACGGCATGAGTTCTCCCCCCAGTCCATTACCAGGCCCTTTGGGTCTGGTATGGATATTAAGGGGAACCCTGCACCAAAATATAAAAAAAAATTGTGTGGGGGTCCCTCCATAAATCCATACCAGACCCTTCAGGTCTGGTATAGATTTTAAGGGGAACCCCACGCCAAAACAAAAAAAATGGCGTGGGGGTCCCCCCAAAATTCATACCAGACCCTTATCCAAGCATGCAACCTGGCAGGCTCCATTTTTTCAATGATTTTTTTGTATATTGCCGTGATCCGGTAATACATTACAGCTGCGAGCAGTTTTAAATTCTATTTTTTTTCTTTACACACCCATAATGTTCTAAATTTGGCAAACGGGCAAACACCCGATGTTCGGGTCAAACATTGGGCTCATCCCTATTTAGCACCTGTTAGAATATACAAGCTATTCAGATCTCACCACAGATATATCTTGTTTCTGTGGTATTATTGCAGGTCAGTGACCAGACCTAAACCTTGTCCCTCTCCCCCATTTTGTGTCTTTTTGCACCAGGTTGGCATTGTGTCAACAGTAGCATTTGCAGTGGCAAAGCAGAGTAGGGCTGGCTAAACAAGGATTACTTTGACACGGTTGGCCAGCTTAAACATGTATTGCAATATGTGTGAACTATGTGTGCTGCCCATAGAGTCTCTGCAGAAACATCCCCCACATCATTGAGGCAAAATTATTCCTGCAGAGCCCCCTGTATTTCTGTTACTTTGATGGGATCTTTCAGGATGGAATGATTGAGAGTCCAATGAGAGGCATGTTGTCTATGGATATCTCAACGCAATGACAGTAAAACCATGGAGTGGTCTGACCAAGCTACGTCTAAGATGGAGGACGTAAGGGCCAGTGGAATGTGTTGGGTTGAGAGCAGAATGTGGTCAATACGTGAGTAAGATCAGTGTGGGTTCAAGAAGTGGGTGAAGTCACGTGCGGTCGGATTCAGTTCCCTCCATACGTCAGCTAATCTAGACTGAAAAATCAGTTGCGCTATTTGGACACTAGCTTTGCTGGGTCTAACCAGTTGTGCTTTAAGAGGTTTAGATTTGTCAAGACCAGTATCAAAGGCTGTATTATAGTCCCCTCCCAAGATTATGACACCCTTCATCAGTGGGCCAAGGGTGTTAAATATTTGTCGGAAGAACTTTATCTGTCCTCTATTGGGGGCATAATAAGATATGAACGTATATAGCCTATAGTCAATCATACCTTTTACTAGGAGGAATCTTTCCTCCGGGTCTCTGTGTTCCATTTTAAAGTTAAATTTACAGGGTTTGGAAAATAAAATTGCCACTCCTTTTGTCTTGTCCTCAGCATTAGCCAACTAAAATGAAGGGAAATGTGCATGTAGGAACAAGGGGGTGTATCGCCGTGGAAAGTGAGTCTCCTGCAGGAGGACCACATCTATGTGTCGAGAACAGTAAACCTGAAAGGCCTTCCTTCTCTTTACTGGTGAGTTTAGCCCCTGAGTGTTATGGGAGATTATGCGTAGTGGAGGTGGTGTAGTGTTTCATTAGCCATGGAGCAGAAGGGAATGAACGCTACTCGATCCACTGTCACTTACCTTATTCAATGTAGGAGATATAAGAGGGTCGGTCGATGGTGGGGAGGCTAGCCCATCTGAGTTCACCTTGCAGAGAAAAGGCATCGGTAGGTAGGCTAGTAAAGAAAAGAACTTAGTAAAGAGGGAAAAGAAAGAGCAAAGAGAGAGACACATCAGCAATATTTTGTAAACTGTAAGGCCATAACCAGGCCCGGAATGGAGGGAGACGGAAGACTCCCTCCCCTCATTCAGAACAAAAACTGTAGTATAGCCCATATGTAGGGCTATATTCCTACTACCCAGAGTTGGGAACATCCTGCCTGAGTAGTAGGTGGAGGCACAAGGCATCAGCCCTGGCCCTTAACAGCGTTGAAAAAACTGTAAAACGTTCAAATATGCGGGAACAGCTAACAGTTACTCCCTTTGGTTTTGTATTTTAGAAGATCTAACTGGGGGAGACATTGCAAATGGGGGAAAGTTCAAACTGAGTAGGTTGCTAGATAATAGGTTCAGTCTTGGTGATGAAAATGAAGCAAAGACCTCTAAACTGTATCTTAGCAACAGTCCTGTGTGTTGAGGACAAAGTCAATCCAAACTCGGTAATAATGTGCAGGCATCATTTTCAGCCTGAATAAAAGGATAAAGTGAAAATAAATTCTTTACACATGTGAGTTATGGGCCACTGCGTCAAAGGGGTAGATTATCCTTGACTCTCTTGGGTTTGGCTGTGTCCCAAAGGTAGGACTTGGTGGGGAATGGTGTTTAGCAGATCCCTGCTGTGCATTAGAGGTATCCATCGCTGACTCTTGGGTGATGAGCTTAAGGTCCAGCAGCAGGTGCTCACCCTCTGGGAAATTGTGAATAGCATGTTGTTTGCCTTTGTAGGCAAATTTTAGGGCAAATGGGAATGCCTATCGGTATTTGATGTCCTACCCGGTGAGAACCGCCAGGAGGGGTTTCAGTGATCGTCTCTTTTGAATGGTGAACGGGGAAATGTCAGCGAATATTTGGATGGCTTTCCCCTGGAACTGTATCTGGTCCTGTTAGCGGGAGTGTTTCATCACTTCTTCCTTAATAGAGTAAAAGTGTGGTTTTACTACAATGTCCCTGGGAGAACCATCTTTTCTGGGAGGGCCAAGGGACCTGTGGGCCCTATCTAGCTCCAATTTATGTACTGGGACCGAAGGGATCAGGGTTTTGATAATGTCCTGTACCACAGACGGCACATGAGTAATGGATTCTGGTAATCCTCTGATCCGAAAGATGTCTCTCCTCGAGCGATTCTCGAGATCATCGATCCGGGCCCGAGCAATGTCAAGCTGCTCCTGCATAAAATGCAAATGACCAGTGTTCTGGTTCGCCCTGGATATGGTGACGTCCATCTTATGCTCTGTGTTCAATTCTGGTTCCCAAGTTCTGAAAATCTTCTCTGATTTCCCCTGTGATCCTGTCAGCAGTTTGGGCCAAGCATTTGTCTAGCAGCTCTGAGATTTTATAAAACAGGTCAGAGACATTGAAGGTAACATCAAGAGCCTGCACAGCTTGTGCAGATATGGAGTCTGGGTAAGTAGGAGTTACTTCAAGGAAGGACAGTTCAAAAGGCCCCATAGATTGCTCAACTAATGACTCTGTGGATGCAGGAGTAGGGGTGGCAAGAGTGGGGTCAAGGCCCGGTATCTGTGGGGCATATGTGAGAGTTGCAGGGTGCATAACTTGCCTGGCTGCTGTGGAGGTTTCTTTTGCGACCTGGTCTCGTGGCTGAGACACCTGCCATCTTGGATTTGGCCCGACCTTCCAAGGTCTCAAACTGTGGCCCAGGTGTGTCCGCAGCCATCTCCCGTGGTTTGGGGAGCTCCTGGTAGCCGTTCCCATGGCTTTCTGCGCTGTCTGGCTGTCGCTGTGCGGAGCTCCGGGCTTACACCACCATCTTAGGAGACTCCTGCTCATGCAATTTTTTGTTTATTTGTTTTTCTACCAAACAGTAATTCATGTCTACTTTTCTGACATGCATTATTATACGCTTTCTTAAAGTGGTTGTAAACCCTTACAAACCACTTTGGCCTACAGGTAAGCCTAGATTAAGGCTTACCCAAAGGTCCAATAAATATCTCCTAAACCTACACGGTTTAGGAGATATTTACAAAAAGACAGGCACTGCTGTCTACGGCGCATACCCTGTAGACAGTGGCGCACAGGCGCACTGAGAAACCCGCGGATCAAGGCGATGTGCTGCTCTCAGCGGCTGCCATGCGCATGCGCGGGAGTGACGTCATCGCCGCTCCGGCGAATTATAAAAGCAGGAGCAGCGAGACCAGGAAGTCACTCCGGGATTGATGGCGGCGGAGGAGGACGTGGACTAGGGTCGCTTCGGGGGCTTCGTTCTCAGGTAAGTTATTCATAATGAGCTAGTATGCATAGCATATGCCTTTGCCTTGCAGGTGGCATTTAAAAAAAAAAAATGAGGCTTTACTTCCTCTTTAAGAGTCGTTTTTGTATAACCTAACAGCCTTGTTCTCAATGATTTGGATTTCCTTTATGAAATCTTCTTCGTTGGAGCAATTTTGTCTAATCCGTAGGTAGTGTGAGTATGGTGTGCTTCTGATCAATGGCAGGGGATGGGCACTGGACACATGAGGTACAGTATTTCCCACAGTGGGTTTCCTGCTTGAATATATTCACATCCAAAAATGGTATTGATTGTAAATCACATTGCATAGTGAATTTAGGGTTGTAATCACTGATTGCCAATTTTTCCATAAACAGTAGGAGGGCAGTTTTACTTGATTCCAAACCAAGAAAACATTGTCTATGTACCTGTACCAGCACAATATGCTGGGCAGGAACATAGACAAGGATTCATTGGCAAACAAGGTATGTTCCCACCCACCTATGTACAGGTTGGCGTACGATGATGCACAACATGTCCGCATCACCACCCCCTGCACTGGGAGGAAGTGGGAACCATCAAACATGAAATAATTTCTAGTCAAATGTGGTGCAGCAACTGTATCGCAAAGGCATTGTAAGGTTGGGTCATTGTAAGGGGGGGGGGGTGGAAACGTACCTTGTTTGCTAATGAATTCTGGTCTATGTGTCTGCCCAGCATGTGTATATATATATATATATATATATATATATATGGGGAACATATTGATAAAATGGTATGCTGCACTTATCTGACTATAATGTGATGTTTGCCCTTCTCTCTTCTTTCTTTTCTATATAGGATCTCTGTCCATTGTCAAAGGAATAAGGTCCTGAGGAAGCATTAAAGTGAAACGTCTACCTCTTTGACCTATTAGTAACAGAGATCTATTATGATATCAAATAAGTATCTTAATAACGGGAGCTCTGGTTTCTTTTTGTTTTTAATTGTACAAACATATTTAATCAAGTAATTTTTTGTATAACATTTTTTGTAATAAAGAGATTTAGTATTATTATGTAGTGTTGGTCCTTTTCTAGTACCGGTAAAGTCCGCTCAATATGTCCATTTTTTGCTATATCTCTATATGGATGAGGTACCCCCTTAGCACAGCTATTCTCTATTTGTTGTTATATGTTTCTGTACTATTTATGATGCCTAACTGAAAAAAGAAAAATGTTGCATGCAGTAAAACAAATGTAACATATACAATTATTACTATGAAGCATTGGTTACAACCCTTATCTTTAACTATGCATGTCTTTATATATTCAGTTAATTGCCATAGAGGTGTAAAGGGGTTAAACTAATAGAAGTTAATTAAATATGAAGTGAACCTAATTTAACCCTAACAATAATTGAAAGGATGTTAGCCCAATGAGTTATTTAAGTTAAGCAATGCCTTTTTTTAACTGCAGATTTCCAAAGGGCATGAAAGAATGACCCTAGAAGTAGATATATTAATTTATGTATTGCCTAAGGCATTTGTGAACCCTTACTTTATTTGCAAAATAATATTAGCAGCAGAATTTTTCCTGCTACGTGAATGAGAGTAAGTTTTAGATCTGTAAAATAAAAAGAAAACAACTTAGCCCCAACACTGAGGGATGCCTAGCATAGAGATTTCTACTAAAGGTTACATAAATATTTTATTCAAAGGAAAAAGCATGGGGGTTGGTCAAACGATGAGGTTTTCACTGCATGACATTCTTGCATTCTTCATAATTCCTTTTACAGGACACAAAGAGGATGAGAAATAAGTTATCACACTAGATAAATTAGGTAGCAGATGCCTGAAAAAAACAAGAAACACATCCTTTGAAAATATTATATTTAAAGCACTATTAAAAATAAATTAATATAAGAATTAGGTCAAGTATTATTTACAGTGACTTGAAAAGTATTCATACCCTTTGAAATTTCCCACATTTTGTCATGTTACAATCAAAAACTTAAATGTATTTTATTGAGATTTTATGTTATAGGCCAACACAAAGTGGCACATAATTGTGAAGTGGAAAGAAAAATGATAAATGGTTTTCAAAATTTCTTACAAATAAATATCTGAAAAGTGTGGCGTGCATTTGTATTCAGCCCCCTTTACTCTGATACGGCTAACTAAAATCTAACAAAACAAGTTGCCTTCAGAAGTCATCTAGTTAGTAAATAGAGTCCACCTGTGTGTAATGTAATCTCTAGGGATGAGCCGAACACTCCCTGGTTCGGTTCGCACCAGAACATGCGAACAGGCGAATAATTTGTGCAAACACCGTTAAAGTCTAAGAGACACTAACTTGCTTATAAGAAGTTCTTGCCATAAAAAGTGTTTGGGGACCCGGGTACTGCCCCAGAGGAAAAAAGTTTTTAAAATTTTTTCAGGAGCAGTGATTTTAATAAAGCTTAAAGTAAAAAAAAAAAATCTTACTTTAAATATCGTGCCTGGGGGTCCCCTTAGTTTGCCTGTAAAGTAGTGCCTCTTTCCAATGTTTATAACAGTACCGCAGCAAAATTACATTTCTAAAGGAAAAAATGTCATTTAAAACTGCTTGCGACTGTAATGTATTGTCAGATCCTGGCAATATACATAAAAATCATTGAAAAAAAAGTGTCCAGGCCCTTCCGGTCTGGTATGGATATTAAGGGGAACTCCATGCCAAAATGTAAAAAGAAATGGTGTGGGGGTCCCCCCAAAATCCATACCAAACCCTTTGGGTCTGGTACGACCGGACTTTTCGACGGACTAGGTCCGACGGTCTTTCCAACGGACTTTCGGCGGAGTTCCGACTGACTTTCCGAATGAACGGACTTGGCCACACACAATCACACTAAAGTCCGACGGATTCGAACATGATGACGTACGACTGGACTAGAATAAGGAATGTTTTATTTCTAGGTCCGTTGGACTTTTGGGGAAAAAAAGTCCGCTGGATCCCACACATGATCGAATTGTCCGATGGATTGTGGTCCGCCAGCCAAAGTCTGCCGAAAAGTCCGATCATGTGTACGCGGCATAAAATCCAGAACTACATAGAAACTCTAACGTTTCCTCAATTAGCAGAATAACATTATACATTACTGGAAAAAAGATATCACAAGAGAGGGGATCAAATGTATCATTGCCTTTCTGGCTCCCTGCAAATCAACTGGATCAAAAGGTCTTCCCATTGAGGTGTGTAGGCGCTTTCATAATTCCTATCCTCATTAATATATAATAATTTAATTATTATAATATTAATAATATAATAATAATAATAATATAATTATAATAATATATTTATAATATAATAATAATAATAATAATAATAATAATATAATAATGCCATTTATATTGGTCCCTAAATGAAGTCACTACTATTTCCCCGTTATAACCAGACACAAATGCACTGGACTTCACCTCATACAGGCCAATTTCATTAAATTTAGACTCCAAAATTCTCATAAAAAATTATCCAACTGTCTAAACCAAGCAATGTTGTCTATCATAACGCTGATTCAAAGTGACCCTAACACTTGTAGAATTCAAGTAGTGATTCAAATTGTTTACGGATCAGAGAAGACTAATTTTAATAATGTTTGTGAGTGGGATCAAATTAGATAAGCTTTTTTGAAAACACAGATGGTGGGTCAACTTACAACTTACTTCATATCTATCCAATCAAAAATTCCACACAGGTAATATGCTCTTCTCTCCCATGTTTGGGGAGTAATATATTCACAAATTGCACCTAAACACTGACCACTGAAAGAAGCATAAAGAAATAAATTCCAGCAAGCCTCAATCAACCCAATGCTTAAAGTGGTTGTAAACCCTTACAATACACTTTCACCTACAGGTAAGTCTATATTAAGGCTTACCTGTAGGTGCTGTAAATATCTCCTAAACCTACATGGTTTAGGAAATATTTACAATTGCCCGTACGAGGATTCTTTCTGCGCATGTGCCGATGTATTTGGTGCATGCGCACTTTCGAAGGGTCACAGCGTGCCATTTTCATTAAAGGACATGCCGTGACTGGCGGCTCCCGCGTGCACGCGTGGGAGTGACATCACGCGACTCCGGTCAGTCATAGAGCCGGAGTCCGCGACCCCGGAAGGAAGATGGACGCTTCTAGCTGGTGAGGAAATCGGGGGCATCGCAGGCTCCTGTGTCAGGTAAGTGACACATAATGGGCTACTATGCAATGCATAGTAGTCCATTATGCTTTGCCTTTGCAGGGAAACAAAGATGCTTTGTTAAGAAGCTTGTAGAACAACATGCCCTGCAGGTGACGTGAGAGATAAAGCCAGACATATCTAGGAATTTAGATTTTTAAATGGGGGTTGTGTGTAAGACCATGGACAATTTGTAGGTATTGGAAGAAGTCAATAAAGGAGAGGTACAGGTCTCTTTTTAAGTAAGGATGAGCCCGGTGTTCGATTCGAACCCATGTTCGAATCGAGCACCGGGTGTTCGCTCGCTCGGCGAGCCCAGAACTATTGGGGCCGCTCGCATCAAATTCGTGTGATGCGAGCGGCCCCGCAATGCATTGCGGCCCGCGCAGTGCAATGCTGGCTGATGATTGGCCAAGCATGCACTGTGACCCCGCATGCTTGGCCAATCACAGCGCCGGCAGCGAGGAGAGCCATAATTGGCTACAGGCAGGATGCCTGTAGCCAATTATAGCTCAGGGGCTTTAGTACACGCCCCACGGTATAAGAGGCCGCCGCGCCGGCGGCCTCGCATATTATGTTTCAGTCAGTGTCAGCGTGTCAGTGTGCTGCTGACTGCTGACAACAATATGTGCTCTATTTCTGGGGATATGTGTGTGCATGCTGTTAGAACAGCATTGCAGTATCACATCTGGGGGGTGTCTATAGGTGGCCTGTGAAGGGGGCAGGTTTCCTGTGCTTAGAACTTTCCCTGCAAAAAAGTGTCATTTTTGCAGGAAAAAAGCTATTTAAAATCACTCGCGGCTAATGAATTGATGGCTCCTGTAACACAGAGAACTGTCATTCATTAATAAAAAAAAAAAAAAAAAGCGTAGGGGTCCCCCCAAATTCAATAACCAGGCCCTTCAGGTCTGGGATGGATATT
The DNA here is from genome assembly GCA_028564925.1 of Lithobates sylvaticus. Classification (NCBI taxonomy): domain Eukaryota; kingdom Metazoa; phylum Chordata; class Amphibia; order Anura; family Ranidae; genus Lithobates; species Lithobates sylvaticus. Next base: position 302,334,469 of record CM053030.1, on the reverse strand, counting down.
AAGGGGAACCCCAGCCAAAAAAAAAAAAAAAAAATGGCGTGGGGTCCCCCTCAAAATCCATACCAGACTGGTATGGATTTTAAGGGGAACCCTAGCCAAAAAAAAATGGCGTGGGGTCCCCCTCAAAATCCTACCAGACCCTTATCCGAGCACGCAACCTGGCAGGCCGCAGGAAAAGAGGGGGGACAAGAGCGCCCCCCCCTCTCGCCTGAACCGTACCAGGCCACATGCCCTCAACATTGGGAGGATGCTTTGGGGGTCTAAGACCCCTAAAGCACCTTGTCCCCATGTTGATGAGGACAAGGGCCTCTTCCCCACAACCGTGCCCGGTGGTTGTGGGGGTCTGCGGGCGGGGGGCTTATCGGAATCTGGAAGCCCCCTTTAACAAGGGGACCCCCAGATCCCGCCCCCCCCCCTGTGTGAAATGGTAAGGGGGTACAAAAGTACCCCTACCATTTCACCAAAAAAGTGGCAAAAATTGTAAAAATGACAGGAGACAGTCTTTGACAATTCCTTTATTAAAATCTTCTTTCTTCTTTCTTCATCCTTCGGTTTCTTCATCTTCTCCTTCCTTCATCTTCTTCCATCTTCTTCTACCATTTTCTTCTTCCTCCGATCCGCTTCTTCTTGCGCTGGTCTTCTCGTCCTTCTCGTCCGGCATCTTCTTCCATCGGCGTCGGCGTCGGCGTCGGTGTCTTCTTGGGCCGCTCCGCGCAATGGGAGGCTCCCGCTGTGTGAGGCTCCGCTCCGTCTGACAGGTCTTTTATAATGGAGGGCACCTGGTGACCCCGCCCCCTCTGACGCACAGGGACGTCATGGGGAATTCCATGATGGCTTTCCCCATGACGTCAGAGGGGGGCGGGGTCACCAGGTGCCCTCCGTTTTAAAAGACCTGTCAGATGGAGCGGAGCCTCACACAGCGGGAGCCTCCCATTGCGCGGAGCGGCCCAAGAAGACACCGACACCGACGCCGACGGAAGAAGATGCCGGACGAGAAGGACGAGAAGACCAGCGCAAGAAGAAGCGGATCGGAGGAAGAAGAAAATGGAAGAAGAAGATGGAAGAAGATGAAGGAAGGAGAAGATGAAGAAACCGAAGGATGAAGAAAGAAGAAAGAAGATTTTAATAAAGGAATTGTCAAAGACTGTCTCCTGTCATTTTTACCATTTTTGCCACTTTTTTGGTGAAATGGTAGGGGTACTTTTGTACCCCCTTACCATTTCACACAGGGGGGGGGGGGGGGCGGGATCTGGGGGTCCCCTTGTTAAAGGGGGCTTCCAGATTCCGATAAGCCCCCCGCCCGCAGACCCCCACAACCACCGGGCACGGTTGTGGGGAAGAGGCCCTTGTCCTCATCAACATGGGGACAAGGTGCTTTAGGGGTCTTAGACCCCCAAAGCATCCTCCCAATGTTGAGGGCATGTGGCCTGGTACGGTTCAGGCGAGAGGGGGGGCCGCTCTCGTCCCCCCCTCTTTTCCTGCGGCCTGCCAGGTTGCGTGCTCGGATAAGGGTCTGGTATGGATTTTGAGGGGGACCCCACGCCATTTTTTTTGGCTAGGGTTCCCCTTAAAATCCATACCAGACCTCAAGGGTCTGGTATGGATTTTGAGGGGGACCCTACGCCCATTTTTTTTTTTTTTTGGCTGGGATCCCCTTAATATCCATCCCAGACCTGAAGGGCCTGGTTATTGAATTTGGGGGGACCCCTACGCATTTTTTTTTTTTTTTCATTTTTTTTAATTTTTTATCAATGACTTTTTTTTATGAATGAGTTTCAATGAATCACTGTTCTCTGTGTTACGGGAGCCGTGAATTAACATTAGCCGCGAGTGATTTTAAATAGCTTTTTTACTTTCAAAAATGACACTTTGCGCAGAGACAGTTCTAAACACGGGAAACATGCGCCCCTTCACAGGCATACTATAGACACCCCCCAGGTACGAAATTTAAAGGAATATTACACTTTTATTGTTTCAATTTAAGCATTATTAAAATCACTGCTCCTGAAAAAACGGCCGTTTTAAAAAAAAAAATTTGCATTGATACATGTCCCCTGGGGCAGGACCCAGGTCCCCAAACACTTTTTATGACATTAACATGCATATTAGCCTTTAAAATGAGCACTTTTAATTTCGAACGTTCGCATCCATTATAACTAATAGGGTTCTAAAGCTCGCACGGACTTTAGGTCCGTTCGCGGGTTCTGGTGCGAGCCGAACGGGGGGGGTGTTCGGCTCATCCCTACTACTAGGGATGGGCCCGGTGCTCGATGCGAACCCACGTTCGCATCGAGCACCGGGCGTTCGCTCGCTCGGCGAGCCCAGAACTATTTTGGCCGCTCGCATCACGTTCGTGTGATGCGAGCGGCCCCGCAATGCATTGCGGCCGGCGCGGCCGGCGCAGTGCATTGCTGGCTGATGATTGGCCAAGCATGCACTGTGACCCCGCATGCTTGGCCAATCACAGCCCCGGAAACTCGAAGAGCCATAATTGGCTACAGGCAGGACGCCTGTAGCCAATTACAGCTCAGGGGCTGTAGTACACGCCCCCCCCCTATAAAAGGCCGCCACGCCGTCTGCGCCGGTCACATGCTGTTCCGGCGCAGATTGAGCAGGCTAGATCTGTGACACTCTGCTGGATTTAGTTAGGTAGAGAGATTCACTTACAGAGATTGAGTTAGATAGATTCAGTTACAAAGATTGATTGAGAAAGAGGGGCTTGTAGTGTGTTCGTGGCAGGCAGGCAGAGCTCCTATATTTTGTTACCAGAAGCACCTATAGGACTTGTAGTGTGTTCGTGGCAGGCAGGCAGAGCTCCTATATTTTGTTACCAGAAGCACCTATAGGACTTGTAGTGTGTTCGTGGCAGGCAGGCAGAGCTCCTATATTTTGTTACCAGAAGCACCTATAGGACTTGTAGTGTGTTCGTGGCAGGCAGGCAGAGCTCCTATATTTTGTTCCCAGAAGCACCTATAGGACTTGTAGTGTGTTCGTGGCAGGCAGGCAGAGCTCCTATATTTTGTTCCCAGAAGCACCTATAGGACTTGTAGTGTGTTCGTGGCAGGCAGGCAGAGCTCCTATATTTTGTTCCCAGAAGCACCTATAGGACTTGAAGTGTGTTAGTCCCATCACACACACAGAGCTATATTTTCTTCCCAGAAGCACCTATAGGACTTGAAGTGTGTTAGTCCCATCACACACACAGAGCTATATTTTGTTCCCAGAAGCACCTATAGGACTTGAAGTGTGTTAGTCCCATCACACACACAGAGCTATATTTTGTTCCCAGAAGCACCTATAGGACTTGAAGTGTGTTAGTCCCATCACACACACAGAGCTATATTTTGTTCCCAGAAGCACCTATAGGACTTGAAGTGTGTTAGTCCCATCACACACACAGAGCTATATTTTGTTCCCAGAAGCACCTATAGGACTTGAAGTGTGTTAGTCCCATCACACACACAGAGCTATATTTTGTTCCCAGAAGCACCTATAGGACTTGAAGTGTGTTAGTCCCATCACACACACAGAGCTATATTTTGTTCCCAGAAGCACCTATAGGACTTGAAGTGTGTTAGTCCCATCACACACACAGAGCTATATTTTGTTCCCAGAAGCACCTATAGGACTTGAAGTGTGTTAGTCCCATCACACACACAGAGCTATATTTTCTTCCCAGAAGCACCTATAGGACTTGAAGTGTGTTAGTCCCATCACACACACAGAGCTATATTTTGTTCCCAGAAGCACCTATAGGACTTGAAGTGTGTTAGTCCCATCACACACACAGAGCTTTATTTTCTTCCCAGAAGCACCTATAGGACTTGAAGTGTGTTAGTCCCATCACACACACAGAGCTATATTTTGTTCCCAGAAGCACCTATAGGACTTGAAGTGTGTTAGTCCCATCACACACACAGAGCTATATTTTGTTCCCAGAAGCACCTATAGGACTTGAAGTGTGTTAGTCCCATCACACACACAGAGCTATATTTTGTTCCCAGAAGCACCTATAGGACTTGAAGTGTGTTAGTCCCATCACACACACAGAGCTATATTTTGTTCCCAGAAGCACCTATAGGACTTGAAGTGTGTTAGTCCCATCACACACACAGAGCTATATTTTGTTCCCAGAAGCACCTATAGGACTTGAAGTGTGTTAGTCCCATCACACACACAGAGCTATATTTTGTTCCCAGAAGCACCTATAGGACTTGAAGTGTGTTAGTCCCATCACACACACAGAGCTATATTTTGTTCCCAGAAGCACCTATAGGACTTGAAGTGTGTTAGTCCCATCACACACACAGAGCTATATTTTGTTCCCAGAAGCACCTATAGGACTTGAAGTGTGTTAGTCCCATCACACACACAGAGCTATATTTTGTTCCCAGAAGCACCTATAGGACTTGAAGTGTGTTAGTCCCATCACACACACAGAGCTTTATTTTCTTCCCAGAAGCACCTATAGGACTTGAAGTGTGTTAGTCCCATCACACACACAGAGCTATATTTTGTTCCCAGAAGCACCTATAGGACTTGAAGTGTGTTAGTCCCATCACACACACAGAGCTATATTTTGTTCCCAGAAGCACCTATAGGACTTGAAGTGTGTTAGTCCCATCACACACACAGAGCTATATTTTGTTCCCAGAAGCACCTATAGGACTTGAAGTGTGTTAGTCCCATCACACACACAGAGCTATATTTTGTTCCCAGAAGCACCTATAGGACTTGAAGTGTGTTAGTCCCATCACACACACAGAGCTATATTTTGTTCCCAGAAGCACCTATAGGACTTGAAGTGTGTTAGTCCCATCACACACACAGAGCTATATTTTGTTCCCAGAAGCACCTATAGGACTTGAAGTGTGTTAGTCCCATCACACACACAGAGCTATATTTTGTTCCCAGAAGCACCTATAGGACTTGAAGTGTGTTAGTCCCATCACACACACAGAGCTATATTTTGTTCCCAGAAGCACCTATAGGACTTGAAGTGTGTTAGTCCCATCACACACACAGAGCTATATTTTGTTCCCAGAAGCACCTATAGGACTTGAAGTGTGTTAGTCCCATCACACACACAGAGCTATATTTTGTTCCCAGAAGCACCTATAGGACTTGAAGTGTGTTAGTCCCATCACACACACAGAGCTTTATTTTCTTCCCAGAAGCACCTATAGGACTTGAAGTGTGTTAGTCCCATCACACACACAGAGCTATATTTTGTTCCCAGAAGCACCTATAGGACTTGAAGTGTGTTAGTCCCATCACACACACAGAGCTATATTTTGTTCCCAGAAGCACCTATAGGACTTGAAGTGTGTTAGTCCCATCACACACACAGAGCTATATTTTGTTCCCAGAAGCACCTATAGGACTTGAAGTGTGTTAGTCCCATCACACACACAGAGCTATATTTTGTTCCCAGAAGCACCTATAGGACTTGAAGAGTGTTAGTCCCATCACACACACAGAGCTTTATTTTCTTCCCAGAAGCACCTATAGGACTTGAAGTGTGTTAGTCCCATCACACACACAGAGCTATATTTTGTTCCCAGAAGCACCTATAGGACTTGAAGTGTGTTAGTCCCATCACACACACAGAGCTATATTTTGTTCCCAGAAGCACCTATAGGACTTGAAGTGTGTTAGTCCCATCACACACACAGAGCTATATTTTTGTTCCCAGAAGCACCTATAGGACTTGAAGTGTGTTAGTCCCATCACACACAGAGCTCCTCTATATTTTCTTCCCAGAAGCACCTATAGGACTTGAAGTGTGTTAGTCCCATCACACACACAGCTCCTATATTTTCTTTCCCAGAAGCACCTATAGGACTTGAAGTGTGTTAGTCCCATCACACACACAGCTCCTATATTTTCTTTCCCAGAAGCACCTATAGGACTTGAAGTGTGTTAGTCCCATCACACAGAGCTCCTTTATTTTCTTCCCAGAAGCACCTATAGGACTTGAAGTGTGTTAGTCCCATCACACAGAGCTCCTCTATTTTTTTGCAGAAGCACCCATAGGACTTCTAGTGTGTTAGTGGCATCACACAGAGCTCCTATATTTTCTTCTCAGAAGCACCCACAGGACTTCTAGTGTGTTAGTGGCATCACACAGAGCTCCTCTATTTTCTTTGCAGAAGCACCCACAGGACTTCTAGTGTGTTAGTGGCATCACACAGAGCTCCTCTATTTTCTTTGCAGAAGCACCCACAGGACTTCTAGTGTGTTAGTGGCATCACACAGAGCTCCTCTATTTTCTTTGCAGAAGCACCCATAGGACTTCTAGTGTGTTAGTGGCATCACACAGAGCTCCTCTATTTTCTTCTCAGAAGCACCCACAGGACTTCTAGTGTGTTAGTGGCATCACACAGAGCTCCTCTATTTTCTTTGCAGAAGCACCCACAGGACTTCTAGTGTGTTAGTGGCATCACACAGAGCTCCTCTATTTTCTTTGCAGAAGCACCCATAGGACTTCTAGTGTGTTAGTGGCATCACACAGAGCTCCTCTATTTTCTTTGCAGAAGCACCCACAGGACTTCTAGTGTGTTAGTGGCATCACACAGAGCTCCTCTATTTTCTTTGCAGAAGCACCCACAGGACTTCTAGTGTGTTAGTGTGGCATCACACAGAGCTCCTCTATTTTCTTTGCAGAAGCACCCATAGGACTTCTAGTGTGTTAGTGGCATCACACAGAGCTCCTATATTTTCTTTCAGCAGCACCCACAGGACTTCTAGTGTGTTAGTGGCATCACACAGAGCTCCTCTATTTTCTTTGCAGAAGCACCCACAGGACTTCTAGTGTGTTAGTGGCATCACACAGAGCTCCTCTATTTTCTTTGCAGAAGCACCCATAGGACTTGTAGTGTGTTAGTGGCATCACACAGAGCTCCTATATTTTCTTCTCAGCAGCACCCACAGGACTTCTAGTGTGTTAGTGGCATCACACAGAGCTCCTCTATTTTCTTTGCAGAAGCACCCATAGGACTTCTAGTGTGTTAGTGGCATCACACAGAGCTCCTATATATTCTTCTCAGCAGCACCCACAGGACTACCGACTACAATGGCTGGAAGACCGCCAAGGGGAGGCAGAGCGTGCAGAGCCAAGAACACAGGGCAGGCAGGCTCTGTTTCTAGTGGACGTGGCCGTGGACGTGGACGTGGTCGTGCATCGTCATCAGCACGTGGCCATGGGACACGCGCGTCTTTGTTTTCGGCAGCTGGACATGTGGAGCCGCATCATGCTGAAGGCTTGGTAGAATGGATGACCAAGCCCTCCTCATCCTCCTCATCCTCTCTCACCCAGGCTCAGGGTACTGACAGAGCATCATCAGCCACCCCTTCCCTAGACCCACCATGTCCTCCTGAGGAGTCCCCCGAACTCTTTGAGCACAGTGTTGGGTACATGCTCCAGGAGGATGCCCAACGATTCGAAGGCTCGGATGACGATACCCAGCTTGAGGAATCTGGCAGTACTGTTCCACCAGCTGCAGCTTACTGCCAGGTTTGCTCTAGTGGTGAAGAGGGAGGGGATGATGAGGTCACTGACTCCACGTGGGTGCCTCAAGGGAGAGAGGATGAGGAGGAGGACGAGGAGGAGGAGGATGCGGCGTCACATGTCCAACGAGGCAGGATGCCCCCTGGAGGCCAGGTAGAGGCCAGCACAGCAACTGTACAACACCGCAGAGCTCCGCCTGTGCAGGGCGCTGCCTCTGCACGTTATCAGAAAAGTTCTTTGGTGTGGGCCTTTTTTGAGACGAGTGCAGCAGATCGCACCACTGCTATTTGCAATATTTGTCTCAAGCGTATCTCGCGTGGCCAAAACATCAGCCGCTTGGGCACCACAAGCATGACCAGACATATGGCGACCTGCCATGCAGCTCGTTGGCAGGCACACATAAAAGACCCACACCAAAGAACTAAGCGGACCTCTCCTTGCTCCTCCTCAGCTGGGATCTCCATCCCCACTACACCTTCAGTCCTCTCTGAAAGCTGCTCTGAGAGGACTGAAGGTGTAGAATTAGGTGTGTCACAACCAAGTACTTGCAGTACACCGACGTCCGATTGCAGCAGGCAAATTTCCCTGCCCCAGCTGCTGGACCGTAGAAAGAAGTACACTCCCAGCCATCCACATGCCCAGCGGTTGAATGCTAGCCTGGCTAAATTGCTAGCACTTCAACTGCTGCCTTTTCAGTTGGTAGACTCGGCCCCCTTCCGTGAGTTTGTTCAATGTGCGGTTCCTCAGTGGCAGGTTCCCAAACGCCACTTTTTCTCGCGGAAGGCGATTCCGTCTCTCTACCGGCATGTGGAGGGCAATGTCCATGCCTCGCTGGACAGGGCGGTCAGCGGTAAGGTGCATATTACCGCTGACTCATGGTCCAGCAGGCATGGACAGGGAAGGTACCTTTCTTTCACGGCCCATTGGGTCACTCTATTGGCAGCTGGGAGGGATGCAGGACAAGGTGCAGTAGTGTTGGAGGTTGTTCCGCCACCACGCCTCCAAAACGCGACTACTGCTACTGGTTGTGACACACCTCTCTCCTCCACCCCCTCCTCTTCTTCTTCCTCCAGTGCTCTGTCCTTGGAACCAGCGGTGCTCCGTAGGCGTACAAGGGGCTACGCAAGTACGCAGGCAAAAAGATGCCATGCCGTGCTTGCGCTGGTGTGTTTGGGGGACAGGAGCCACACTGGGCCAGAGGTTCTGGCAGCTCTGCAGGGGCAGGCCGAGAGGTGGTTGACGCCACGTCAGCTTAAGCCAGGAATGGTCGTTTCTGACAATGGCACCAACCTCCTCTCCGCCCTGCGACAGGGGCAGCTCACCCATGTGCCCTGCATGGCTCACGTCCTCAACCTGGTGGTGCAGCGGTTCTTGGGCAGGTTCCCAGGCTTACAGGATGTCCTGAGGCAGGCCAGGAAAGTCTGTGTGCATTTCCGCCGATCTTATAATGCCAGTGCTCGGCTGACTGAGCTGCAAAAGGAGCTGAACCTGCCCAAGAACCGCCTAATATGTGACATGCCCACCAGGTGGAACTCAACGTTGGCCATGCTGCAGCGACTGCACACGCAGCAGAGGGCCATCAATGAGTACCTTTGCGACTACGGCACCAGGACAGGGTCAGGGGAGCTTGTTTTTTTTTCCCCACGTCAGTGGAGCATGATCAGGGATGCATGCACTGTCCTCTCACCATTTGAGGAGGCCACGAGGATGGTGAGCAGTGACAGTGCATGCATCAGTGACACTGTCCCTCTTGTCCACCTGTTGGAGCATACGCTGCGCGGGATAATGGACAGGGCACTTGAGGCAGAACAGAGGCAGGAAGAGGAGGACTTCCTTGCCTCTCAAGGCCCCCTTTATCCGGACAGTGTTCCTTCTGTCCCACCCATCACACAGGAAGAGGATGAGGAGGAGGAGGAGGAGGAGGAGGAGGAGGATTGTGTGAGCATGGAGGTGGAGCCTGGCACTCAGCATCAGCAGCAGCAGTCTTTTAGGGATGATGTACAGTCCCAACAAACCAGTGGACTTGTACGTGGCTGGGAGGAGGTGGCTGGCGATCATGTCATCCTCAGTGACCCAGAAGACTCCGGACCGAATGCCTCAGCTAACCTACGCTGCATGGCCTCCCTGATCCTGCAAAGCCTGCGGAAGGATCCTCGTGTTCTTCGGATCAAGGAGAGGGACCATTACTGGCTGGCCACTCTCCTTGATCCGCGGTACAAGGGTAAGGTTGCGGACCTTATCTTGCCGTCGCAGAGGGAGCAGAGGATGAGACATCTCAGGGAGGCCTTGCAGAAAGGTCTGTGCAACGCGTTCCCAGAAACTGGGAGGCTACAAACTCCTGGTCCTGGGCGACGAGTTGCTGAGGCTTCGGTCAGTGGCAGAAGGAGCGGTGGGGAAGGTGGACGTCTGACCGATGCGTTCAGACATTTTTTAGTCCGCAGCCCCAAGGTATGATCGGTTCCAGCAACCATCGCCAGCGTCTGATATACATGGTGCAGGAATACCTTGGGGCAAGGTCAGACTTGGACACCTTTCCCACCGAAAATCCTCTGGCTTACTGGGTCCTGAGGATGGATCACTGGCCAGAGCTTGCACAGTATGCAATTGAGCTACTGGCCTGTCCTGCCTCCAGCGTTCTTTCCGAACGCACATTCAGTGCTGCTGGAGGATTTGTGACTGATCATAGGGTGCGCCTGTCCACCGCCTCGGTTGATCGACTGACATTCATCAAAATGAATCAGTCTTGGATCACCACCAGCTACCAGGCACCTGAGGCGGATATAACCGAATAATTTTTAATGTCACATCCCTTCAAGACTGCCTATGCTGATGCTGAGTGACTGTCCTCTTATGTTCACTGACTATCCTCTTCCTCCTCCTCAATGATCCATGCCACCACACCAGTGCCTAAGGCACAATTTTTCAGCCCCTGTTTAACAGGGGCGTGTACTTACAATTTTTTAAAAAAATGCTTCGCAACACGTGTGACTGCTGTGCTCCAAGTACAGTATCTGTGAGGGCCGGGTTGCAGTGTTGTGGCACCAGCACCAGTGCCTAAGGCACAATTTTTCAGCCCCTGTTTAACAGGGGCGGGTACTTACAATTTTTTAAAAAAATGCTTCGCAACACGTGTGACTGCTGTGCTCCAAGTACAGTATCTGTGAGGGCCGGGTTGCAGTGTTGTGGCACCAGCACCAGTGCCTAAGGCACAATTTTTCAGCCCCTGTTTAACAGGGGCGTGTACTTACAATTTTTTAAAAAAAATGCTTCGCAACACGTGTGACTGCTGTGCTCCAAGTACAGTATCTGTGAGGGCCGGGTTGCAGTGTTGTGGCACCAGCACCAGTGCCTAAGGCACAATTTTTCAGCCCCTGTTTAACAGGGGCGTGTACTTACAATTTTTAAAAAAAATGCTTCGCAACACGTGTGACTGCTGTGCTCCAAGTACAGTATCTGTGAGGGCCGAGTTGCAGTGTTGTGGCACCAGCACCAGTGCCTAAGGCACAATTTTTCAGCCCCTGTTTAACAGGGGCGTGTACTTACAATTTTTTAAAAAAATGCTTCGCAACACGTGTGACTGCTGTGCTCCAAGTACAGTCTCTGTGAGGGGTTGCAGTGTTGTGGCACCAGCACCAGTGCCTAAGGCACAATTTTTCAGCCCCTGTTTAACAGGGGCGGGTAATTACAAATCTTGATCTAATAGTTCACAGCAGGGCCCATTCCTGCGCCCACCAAGAGTAACTATGAGGGCCTGCAGTCTTGTGGCAACACCACCACCACCACCGCCAAAGGCCCAATTTTTCTGCCCTGTTCATCAGGTGCTTGCAATTACAAATCTTGATCTAATAACTCACAGCAGGGCCCATTCCTGCGCCCACCAAGAGTAACTATGAGGGCCTACAGTCTTGTGGCAACACCGTCCACCACCACCGCCAAAGGCCCAATTTTTCTGCCCTGTTCATCAGGTGCTTGCAATTACAAATCTTGATCTAATAACTCACAGCAGGGCCCATTCCTGCGCCCACCAAGAGTCACTGTGAGGGCTTACAGTCTTGTGGCAACACCGTCCACCACCACCACCACCAAAGGCCCAATTTTTCTGCCCTGTTCAACAGGTGCATGCAATTAGAAATCTTGATCTAATAACTCACAGCAGGGCCCATTCCTGTGCCCACCAGTCTTGTGGCTACACCAACATCTAATAGGGCAAATTTCTGCAGAGTATATACGGCAGGCCCCTACTTTCAAACATCCAACTTACAAACGAATCCTACTTGCAAACGGAAATAGAAAACAGGAAGTGAGAGGAAATCTACCCCTAGGAAGGGAAATTCTATCATGTTAGATTTAATTTGGGAAAAAGGTATCTCCTCTCTACTGATGCTTTATCACCAATCCTTGTTTCAATTAAAACCCCACTTTTCCAAAAACATTTGTCATTGGGACGGAAAGTGAGGTGACATGTTCTGAACAGATGTGCAAAGACAGCAAATGTTACAGGGGTGATAACCCCTCCCTATGTTCTCCAAAAAGCATAAAAATAGATTTTTTTGGGATGGAGCTACACTTCATAATGTACCTGTTCAGATTCTACTTAAGAACAAACCTAAAGCCGCAAGTGGTTTTAAATGGCTTCTTTTTTTCCTTTACAAATGTCATTTTGTGCAAGGACAGTTCTAAACACGGGAAACACATGCCACTTCACAGGCATACTTTGGACACCCCCCAGGTACCATATTTAAAGGAAAATTTCACTTTTTTTTTTTCACTTTATGCATCATTAAAATGACTGCTCCCGAAAAAACGTTAGTTTTTAAAAGTTCTTTTTGCATTGATATATGTCCCCTGGGGCAGGACCCGGGTCCCCAAACCTGTTTTATGACATTAACATGCATATTGGCCGTTGTAATTGGCACTTTTGATTTCGAACGTTCGCGTCCATTATAACGTATAGGGTTCGAAAATTCGCGCGAACTTTCGGTCGGTTCGAAGGTTCTGGTGCGAACCGAACCCGGGGGTGTTCGGCTCATCCCTAGTCACCATGTATCGCTTGCGTCTATCTAGCAAGGTTACTCTGTGGTATAACAAGGAAGCTGAGACTTCTGCAGTGTATAAATGTGCTTTTTTACTAACAAAAACTGCTGTACAAAACTATTACAATCTTAGGAATACAATACAAGACTGACAGATATCTATAACAAGCAAAATGCCTAGAAAATAGAACAGACTAAAGTCTAACAGTACAAATACATTTAAAAGGGTTTCTTAACTTCTGTTACTGAATATTCATGATCTCCAATTGGCAATATTTTTCTTCTTAGAGACCAGGTTCTGTTCTTGTATCATGAGCGGCTTCTTCTGATCTTCAAAGCATGATGATGTGTGTCCTGATGTTACAGCATGATGTGTTCCAGTCTCCCTCTGTGTCTCTACCCATCCATTTTATATACCCCTGTTTGTTGACCAAAGTTAATGTTTATATACTTGTTTCCATAACAACCGACTAACAGTCATTCTTTTCAGGTTGAGAGACCCTCCAAACCTGTTTACTGTAGCTGACGAGACAATGGGCTAACTAACCATTGTCTACTCAAACGAAATCCTGTCATCAATATAACAGTCATTGTTTTTCAGGTTGAGAGACCCTCCAAACCTGTTTACTGTAGCTGACGAGACAATGGACTGTTGCTAGCTATCTAACACCATTGTATGAAAACAGCATTTGTTTGAGAATTCTACTCAAACCAGAGAATCTGATCAACTAAACTTGTAATTTCTCCCATGTAATGTTAGGTCTGATGTTTAAAAAAAAAATCATATTTTAACAAACGCAACACATTCCGCCCTAGATTTTTTTTCTTTCAGACTCCATATCATTACTAATAAAACTCATTCTAAACATTAATTTTCCTTGAATGCAACCCCTCCAATTTCTGTCATTGAGAAGATGTTTCAGTCTTTTAACTTTAAAAAAAAGTTCATTAGAAAGTCCATCCTAGGGACTGTACTATGTCTGCAGTCCATAAAGTTCTGTAGAAACAAGTCCAGGCTTGTAATACATCAAAGGCCTTGCTCTCCACAGCTCTTGCGATCTTCCCTCATTCTTTCCATCTTGTAATCACTTTTCTCTGGTCTTCCTATGGATCAAATCGGAGACAGCCTGTGGAGTGGAAAACAAAGCGGATTATCTGTTCCCTCTAATAATACATAAACAGTAGATCCAGGCCCTTCAGCTACGATCTCTCCTCTAAATGGCTTCTTGCCTGGATATCTGACTAACACTTTGCCCCCTGCCTGTACCCACTTCTGACCCTCCCAAAGAACATCAATAGGGAGGAGAGGAAATATACTGATATTTCCCAGAAGATCACTGCTGTTTATTTTGGAAGGTTTTATGTTATGTAGCCTCACTTTCCACTCTTGCTGAGAAGTATCCACTAACCAGTCAGAGTCCCAGCCACTGTCTTGAAGCTCATCTGCCAATGCAAATATAACTTCAAACCTTCCTGCCAGATTCCCTCTCATTCCTAGATAGGCTTCAGCTTCAGATACGTCACTCTTGGTTTCTATGTCATGGGAAGCAGTAACATGGTATCTGTTAAGCCCTGTTTTTTCAGGAACCTTACATAAATACTGAACTCTGCACTCCAGCTGTGGAATCTGTGCCCCAGCCCCTACCATCCTCTCATATGGTGTGCTTTTGGCTATTGGCCTAGAATTTAACAACATGACTGCGTGTGTGAGGACCCGATCCCACCCCCTTAGTGTATGTGTGGGTGTAAGTTTGCGTATCTGGTCCTTCAATAGCCCGTTGTATCTTTCAATCAAACCAGCTGCCTGTGGATGGTATGGGATGTGGCACAACCAGTACACTCCAGAATCTTTGGCCCACTGCTGTACTGTTGATCCGGTGAAGTGTGAGCCGTTATCACTTTGGACTTGCTTGGGACAACCATAAGCAACGACAAGTTTCTGTAGCAGTTGAAGCGTTGCGGCTTGATCTGCACGTTTGCAAGGATGAACAAGCATAAGTCCTGAATAGGTGTCCACTGCAGTGCAACAATATCTCAGTCCATTGTTTCCCCGGGGCAGGGGACCGATGAAGTCAATCTGCCATATCTCTGCAGGCCTCTCACCCCTCTTAATCGACCCGGTGGAGTACTTTTGTAATGGCCATTGTCGCACTTCTCCACACACTGTACAGTTCCCTATTACAGTCTTTATCATGTCCATGGATATAGGCAAGCCTCTCTGCTGTGCCCATTCATATGTTGCTTTCTGACCCAAATGTCCAGATTGCTTGTGGGCCCAGTTGGCCAAGTTCATCAAGACAGGATCAATTGGCACAACTGCCTTCACTTTGGCGATTTCATCTGCAACTCTGTTATAGTTCTCAAAGTCTGGGACTAGGGGCACATGTGCATCAACATGCCCCACTTTTATGGTGCGCGAGTGAGCTTCCTTCCAGATGTAGTCCCAGACTTCCTTGCCTCCCCACACCACCTTTCCATGAATCATCCATTCATTGGACTTCCACGTGGGCATCCAAGTTGTCAGTCCTTTAAAAACCGCCCAGCTGTCAGTGTAGATAGTGACATGGGAAGAAGGATCCTCCTGAAGAGTCATCACTACAGCTTTCAACTCTGCATACTGGCTGGACCCTCCAATTCCGGTCTCCTGCAGGACTGTGTCTGTACTTGGGTTGTAGGCTGCTGCTGTCCATTTACGCCCAGACGAGGCGACTATGGCTGAACCATCAGTGAACCATGCTGACTGCTTCATGTCTTCTGACAGAGACTCAAAGGGTGGAGCCTCTTGAATGGGGGATGACTGCAGCACAGGAATTTCTTCTTCTGGCTGGGTGCTGGTAAAAGTAACAAGCCCTGCCAACTGTTTTGAAATGTCTCTAACATCCCCAGCTGCAATACCCCCTCTTTCTTGAAGGTACCACTTCCATTTCATCAGTGTCTGGTTCTGGGCTACAGCTGCTCTAGTGATCAGTCCATTATCTCTCACCCATCCTGCTATTGGCAATGCAGTATGGATGGTGACTGTGTCCTTTCCTGTAATGGTCTCTACATGTTGAAGTGCTGTGTAGGCCCCAAACAGGTACTTCTCTAGGGGCGTGTATCTCTTCTGTGCCCCTGTCAGTTGTTTGGACCAAAATCCAATGGGTATTGCTCTTAGTCCTTTCTTTTCATTTGGCTGCCACAGACTCCAAGATATGGTACCATTCTGCTCCACTACATCTAGCTGAAATGGTACTCCTTGTCTCACGGGTCCTAATCCCTGATGCTGCAAAATAGCTTCTTTAGCAGCCAGGAATGCAGTCCGCTGCTCTGAACCCCATGAGAACTCAGTCTTTTTCCGGGTGACATTATATATAGGCCTCAGAATCAGTCCAAGATGTGGGATGAACGATCTCCAGAACCCCACAACTCCAATGAACTTCTGTGCCTCCTTTTTGGTAGTAGGGGGCGACAGCGCCTGGATAGTTTGCACAACTGTCTCTGGAATTTTCCTCTGTTGCCCAGTCCACATCATTCCTAGGAATTTCACCTCTGTGGTAGGTCCTTGGACTTTGTCTCTGTTGATAGCCCACCCTCTGTTCTCCATGTGATGTATCAGCAGGTGCAGTGCTTCAGTTACATCTTCTTTTGTTCCAGAGATCATGATGTCATCAATGTAGTGAAACACAGCGACTTTCAAATTCAGGGTGCTTAAATCTCGGGCAATCAGTCCATGACAAATCGTTGGAGAATGAAGATAGCCTTGCGGAAGGACAGTGAAAGTGTACTGGCGGCCGTCCCACACCATAGCAAACTGGTCTTGACACTCTGGGTCTATTAAAATCGAAAAGAAAGCATTAGCCAGGTCTATCACAGCATGATATTCTCCTGCATCTTTAGCAATTTTTTCAACAATTGAGATCATATCTGGTACAGCTGACTTCAATGGAGGTGCCACTTTGTTTAGACCTCTGTAATCCACAGTCATTCTATATGTCCCATCAGGCTTTTTTACTGGGAACACCGGAGACGAGAAAGGACTTACAGCAGGTCTAAGGATCCCTACTCTCAACAGTTCTTGAATAGTCTCCCCAATTTCTTTGTGGCCTCCAGGAAGTCTGTACTGCTTGAGACAGACTGGCTTCTCTGGTGGAGGAATGTATACAGGGGTCCATTTTGCATGACCTCTGACCACAGCCTTCACCGCCCTTACCAGATACGCTTTATCAGGATACCCGAATGTGAATGTACCTCTTTCAGTCTGAATTGACTGACCTTGAAGTACATCCATCCCAAGAATATTTTCGGGTAACTCTGAAACCAAAACATTTGTCATAAATCCTGATCCCTTGCCAATAGCCAATTTCACCCGTATCCTAACTGCTGGTGTAGTTTGCCCTCCCAAACCTTCTACATAAAATCAATTCTCCTTTGTGATGGGAAGGATTTCCTTGCAAAAGTGTAACTTCGGCTCCGCTATCAACTAAAGCCATTACATGTGTAGGAGAAGATGACTTCCCCCACCATACAGTGACAGGTGCATATGGGCGTCGGTCTCCTGCTGTCACTGCCCTCACGGCTATTACAGGAGACTCACCTTCCCTTCATAAAGGATAAGGAACCTCCCAATCCCCTTTTCTGATTCTCTCTAACTCCTCCCCAGGATAAAGGGATTTGGGTTTGGGTTCAGTTTTGGGAATTGGTTTGGGGCTAACAGGAGGTGTCTGTTCTGTTTCCTCTAAGTCTAGGCTGATGTTATCTTCACTAGGAGTAGTGTTTCTAACCCTGACAGTTTTACCTACTAAATCTTTCCACCTCTTCAGCATTTCTGTAGTAGAAATGCCATCTATCTCATCTTTAGGTACTCCTGCCTTTAATAGGTCCACCCACATTTCTTTCCTAGAAATAACTAGCCTGGTTTTCTCTTCACCTCCTGTCTTCTCTACCCCATTCCCTTTCTTCTCTGTTCTTTTCTGCTTGTATTCTTCCTGCCTGGCCTTGACCTTATCTACTGCCCTGACAGGTTTTGTTTTAGTCTCCTCTAGCTCCCCCAACTGGCTTAAAAGGGTTGTAGCTTCATGAATCTTGCTGTTTAATCCCAGGCCTCCCAACAAGGACAATAAGGGAGCCCTGAGATTAAATGGCGCAGACTTCATCAGCTTAGAGCGCAGAGCAGACGTAAAGGGTTCCATATCTGGACCCATCCATTCTGGAAACGTATTTAATCCGGTTATACAACCCATCTCACGTAACCTGGAAATACCCTCTGCTATTGATCTCCAGGAGTAGGTATTTTCCAGGTCAGTAGGACTAGAGTATACTCGGACTATTCCATCTCTCACGAGGTCTAACAGTGAAAAATTCACGCTAAACTCTCGGGCTTTTCGCATTGCCTGACGCAATTGTGGATCATGGGTTAACACTCCCATAGTCACTGCTTCCTTACCTGACAAAACAACACTGTCTGCTCCTTCATCCCATAAGCGTAGGAGCCAACTCACTAGAGGCTCCCCAGACCTTTGTTTGTATTGTTTTGCCAGCTCATGGAGTTCAGTTTGTGTAAACTCCCGTACTTCTTCAAATTCAACATCTCTGGGGTTGCGATAATGCACCTCCCCATCTGCCATATCCTCTCTATCATGTTGCCGTTTCCTATGCTTAGTAATGAGAGGTCTGGCATACTTTTTCTTTCGCACTAGCAGATCATCATGCGAAACATCAAACTCTATCTCCTCATCCTCACTATCATTTGAGGAGAGCACATCCTCACAGTCCCAATTTTGGGATGTGACAATGGCACGTACCCTGGCTTTACTAACAGGTTTACGGCCCTTCCTTTTCCTTAAGGCATTAATTGATTTGGTCATGAGGGCTGCACACCGCTCTTGCAAATCATCAGCCCGACTAGCAGTTGAACGTACACACTCTGAAGCAACTGCTAGCTGGTCTTTTAATACCTTAACTTCTGCCTCTGCCTTCTCCCTTCTATGTGATTCGATGTAAAATGCGTGAAGAAAATACCATCCGAATTTGGACACCGTTCTCTTCTCTTTTTTACTTAAATCCAACCCCTTAAGGCTAAAATCTACAAAATGATCTGAGACTTTATCACCCCAAGTCAGCTTCAAGGGAGAAGCATACTTCACAAATTCTTTAGCAAGAGGCTCCCACTCATTGTCTCTGGCCCAGATAGGTAAGCTGCACACTTCCTTCTGGTCACCAGAACCCTCTACAGCCTTGCTTTTCCTAAACAGCTTACGCAGCATTTTACCTAGCACAAGCTACACACTACAGAAAAAAACAGCTCTGCTTCAATTGAACTATAGCACAGTCACGGCCGAGCCCCCAAATGTATCGCTTGCGTCTATCTAGCAAGGTTACTCTGTGGTATAACAAGGAAGCTGAGACTTCTGCAGTGTATAGATGTGCTTTTTACTAACAAAAACTGCTGTACAAAACTATTACAATCTTAGGAATACAATACAAGACTGACAGATATCTATAACAAGCAAAATGCCTAGAAAATAGAACAGCCTAAAGTCTAACAGTACAAATACATTTAAAAAGGGTTACTTAACTTCTGTTACTGAATGTTCATGATCTCCAATTGGCAATATTTCTTCTTAGAGACCAGGTTCTGTTCTTGTATCATGAGCGGCTTCTTCTGATCTTCAAAGCATGATGATGTGTGTCCTGATGTTACAGCATGATGTTCATCTCCTCTCTGTGTCTCTACCCATCCATTTTATACCCCAGTTTGTTGACCAAAGCTAACAACCCACTAACAATCATTCTTTTCAGGTTGAGAGACTCTACAAACCTGTTTACTGTAGCTAACAACCCACTAACAATCATTCTTTTCAGGTTGAGAGACCCTCCAAACCTGTTTACTGTAGCTGACGAGACAATGGGCTAACTAACCATTGTCTCCTCAAACGAAATCCTGTCATCAATATAACAGTCATTGTTTTTCAGGTTGAGAGAGCCTCCAAACCTGTTTACTGTAGCTGACGAGACAATGAGAAACCCTCTGCATTGAACTGGATCGCCCCCAAATCGCTGGGGAAGCGGAGCGGAACCAGACTACTCAAATTTCTATCTAACACCATTGTATGAAAACAGCATTTGTTTGAGAATTCTACTCAAACCAGAGAATCTGATCAACTAAACTTGTAATTTCTCCCATGTAATGTTAGGTCTGATGTTTAAAAAATCAAACGTAGTCAAAACATATCCAGAGTTCAGGAACCGCAACGGATAGTCAGACAAGCCAAATGTCAGGGAGACGGAGATGAGCGTAGTAAAACAGCAAGCAGGATCTGGAGCCAGAAAGTCTTTTAACAGGAATGCAGGAGAGCGTCTCTGTGATGTTGACTAAGGCAAAGGCAGAGAGCCTCTGGGCTGGACGGCTGAAGTAGGCAGGACTGAAGAAATGGATATCATCAACAGCTGGGTACCTGTGGAGATATAGGAGCTGGCAATTAGCCGACAGCTGAGTGGCCAGCTCAGAGAAGGAAGGGCTGAGCCCAGCCCTGACATTAACCCTGGTCCGCATTCGGTGAAATATCGTATTAGTAAAAGTAAACAAAACAAAGTCACTCATCCTACCTCTAGGGTTACCACATGACATGCAAATCACACTTCAAGGTAAATTCCCCTATTCATGGGACAAATATTAAATCTCCTACCTGGGGGTTTCTCTCTTACAAACTCTCTAGTTAAGGCCAACTTTACTCCCTTTCTCAGTAACCTCCCCAAGGAGCTAGAACAAATTTCTAAAACTTTCCTCTCCTGGTCAGGTAGACTAGCAGCCTTTAAAATGCTATTACTACCCCATCTATTTTACCTTTTCAGTACATTTCCCATTCCAATCCCCTTATCTTTCTTTACATCCATACAAAGCACTCTTGGCAAATTTGTATGGCAACAAAGAAAGGTCATATGTTCACGGGTCAACCTCATGAAACATAGATCGGCGGGAGGCATGGGGCTTCCAATTATCAAAGACCACTACACAGCATCCCTCCTGGTTCACTTCTAAATTCTCCTGCCGTAGGTATGAAATTGAATCCTTACAAGTCCCAGGCCACCTTCTGAGCAACTGGTTACTCAGTACAATGTGAATTTACAACTTGTGGCCCTCTCCCCTACTAATAAGGCCTCAGCAATGGCATTCACTGACCTTCTCGTACATGCCCCTAAAGGGGACTCACCCCGCAACCATTCCCTTGCCAATAGAAATACTCTCCCTAATCATCCCTAATATATCCATGAAAACATGGCAAGACAAAGGCCTAATTTACATCTCTGATCTCTATACCGACAATCTTCTTAAACCATTTAAATCTCTGCAAAAAGCATTTGCAATTCCATCAACAGACAAATATGTACAAGTGACCGATTGCCTTCTCTGCAACCCCCACCTCCGAGTATTCCTACATGCCCGAGCTTGGAGATACCTATCAGGTAGTGACCCCCACACCAAAGTAATCTATATATTTTACAATATTCTACAGGATAAAACCTCTTTTAAAAATATTAAAACATGTTACAATGCAGTGGCGGCTGATGAAGTTTTTGGATGGGAGCACCAGACCCCACCCTTCCTTTTTGACCCCTCCTAATTGGTGAAAATTGGTGTGGTTTCAGCGAACCAGTGGGCGTGGCTCTAAGGTGGTGTGGTTAGTGTCTGAGATGAACGAGGGATGGAGGGAGAGGGAGAGAGGGATGGAAGGACAGCAGGCCCAGATCCTACACAACAATAGAAATATGTGTATTCTAGAAAGTTTAACAATCAGCAGATAAAGATATTCCAAACACCTGGTGTTAGCACTTCAATCATCCCGGCACCATGGTTGTTATGGTGTCAGGATGATTGAAGCGCATTATTTCTATTATAACATTGTAATATAAAATGAAATCATTCAACTCACCATAATGCAGAATCAGTGGGAGCCCTGAGCGTGTCACTAGCGATGTCACCTGCCACCAGATGCTATCATGTGTCCCCAGCGGAGTCCCTCCTTACATGCAGCCTGTGTCACATAAAATGCAGCAGCATGTGTCCCACCAAATGCAGCAGCCTGTGTCACCACCAAATTGCAGCAGCCTGTGTCACCATCAATTGCAGCAGCATGTGTCACCACCAAATTTCAGCAGCATGTGTCACCATCAATTGCAGCAGCATGTGTCACCACCAAATTGCAGCAGCGTGTGTCACCACCAAATTGCAGAAGCATGTGTCACCATCAATTGCAGCAGCATGTGTCCCACCAAATTGCAGCAGCCTGTGTCACCACCAAATTGCAGCAGCCTGTGTCACCACCAAATTGCAGCAACATGTGTCCCACCAAATTGCAGCAGCATGTGTCCCACCAAATTGCAGCAGCATACGTCCCACCAAATTGCAGCAGCCTGTGTCGCCATCAATTGCAGCAGCATGCGTCACCACCAAATTGCAGCAGCATGCGTCACCACCAAATTGCAGCAGCATGCACCCCACCAAGTTGCAGCAGCATGTGACACCTGCAAATGAAGCGCCACGTCTGCAATCTCGTGATTGCATAGACATGGCGCGTCCATAGGTTCACTGTGTCTGGCGTTGGACTGTGTCGGGCGTCCAAACACAGTGCACTTAAGGACCTTTTTTTTTTTTTTAAAGGGCCAGCTTTAAAAAAACATTTTCTGGAGGAACATATTTCATCTTCTCTCCAAAATGATCAAACACTCTCCTGCACTTGCGTTGATAGGTATAGGCCTTGACAACTTTCACCCTTGTGTACGCTGTATTGCCTCCCATATTCTAATTGCAGCCAGACTGACAATAGTTTGCAATTGGAAATTTCCAGATGCCCCTAACAGAAGCGAGGTGATCTCCCTGGTGCATACCCATGGATCTTATGAATGTATGTTCGCTTCCTCTGAAGGACACCTCTCCTGGACTCAACCAATTGGTCTCAATGGCTAGCATGGTTTCACCAGAACTCTCTTAGCTTGTTATAACTACGTCCACGTACAATTTATACTACTGAGCTGTACTTGTCCAATTTATATGCAATTTGCAGTAGCTCTAACTCCCCTTTGTTATATGCCTTCTTTTTTTTTTTTTTAAGAAGGGGTATTATTTATATATTTATTACGCGTACTTATAAAGCATCATCATTTTATGCAGCGCTTTACATATATATTGTACATACACACCAGACCCTAGTCCGAAGGAGCTTACAATGTATGGTTCCGAACTCATATTCATACATTCTATGGTCAATTTAGACAGGAGCCAATTAGCCTACCAGCATGTCTCTGGAGTGTGGGAGGAAACCAGAGTACCCGAGGGAAACCCGTGCAGGCACAGGGAGAACATGCAAACTTCAGGCAGGTAGTGGAATGCAAGTCACTCAGCTTTTCAAATGATCCAGCAATATTTTCATGCTTATTATGCACTTCTTTTTTTTTTCAAAATGTTTTTTATTAGGATTTCCATTTATAGGGAAAGAAACACATTGTTCTACTAGAGATAACAGGTGTACATACATGAGCGAAAAATACAATACAGTCTGTTAATTCAGTCTGAACAAACTCAGAACTCAAAAGATTGCAGAGTATGAATTATAAAAAGAAAGACAAAGGTGGAAAGTATAACCCTCAATCACCTTTGGATATTCAGCCAAGGCTTCCAGGATTTGGTGTATTTTGCAAGGTTGTTGTTTTGTAAGGCAGAGGCGAATCTGTATTCTTTATTAGATTCAGTTGGATTTTAACATCCGAAATGTGAGGGATTAAGGTACTTCTCCATTTGCACGTTATAAGCAATCTGTCTTGGATGGGAAGAATTAATATGCTTAAAATGGTAATATTACCAAAAATAATGTACAAATTCCAAATGCTACCAATAAAGATCCCTCAAAATTTTTTCAAGATTATAAAAAAAAACGGTAATTAAATATGTCTGGCAAAATAAGAAACCAAGAATAAAATATGCACTAATCACTAGGAATAGGGCACATGGGGGAGTGGCCACTCCAGACATAAGTAGATACTATAAAGCAGTAATTTTAGCACGTATGATAGAATGGACAAATGAGAATACCGAAAAAAAATGGGCGGAGATAGAAAACACAATAAGTAGAAGTACACTACATAAAAATATTTGGGTACCACGAAAACTAAGGGTGATAGGACAGGACACTCACAAGATAACTAAAAATGTTTTCATAGTATGGGATGCAATACATAGAAAAGGGAAGTGGGAATTTAATTCACCTTTAATGCCCCTTACAGAAACAAATTTGTTTATACCGGGGGAAGAGATTTTTACCGCACACAAAATAAAAAATCCACAGATGAGAGACATAACCACAAACGGAAAGATGAGAACATGACAAGAAATAGAATTACTAAAAGGATGGAAGATAAGTGAATGGAATCTGCTTCAATTAAATCATCTGGTAACAACACGTCCAAAACCAATACGGGACGGAGGAGATCTGTTTTATTTGGAAACATTTTGCTATACACAAAAATCATTAAAAAAGGGAATCTCAAAAGTATACAAGTTATTGACAGACCTGGAGGGGCAAGGAAGACCAGCCTATATCGACCAGTGGGAGAAAGAGTTAAACATAAAATTAGATGACCACCAAGTGGAGAGGATGATTGGGGCAATGTACAACAACAACTGGGATATGAGAACCATTGAGATGAACTATAAATTACTAGCTAGGTGGTACTTGACCCCAGAGAGAACTTATAAAATGCAGAAGGAAGGGTCACCACTATGTTGGAGGAATTGTAATCAAAGAGCAGCAATGGCCCATATTTGGTGGGAGTGCCCTACAATAAAGAAGTACTGGCAAGAAATAGTGAAAATGATAACAGAAATAACGGATGAGAAAATATAATTAAATGCACAGGGGTGCTTGTTCCATGGCTCTAAAATCCCCAGGAAAAAATACAACAACTCAATTATTCCCAAATTTTTAAAGCGGCAAAAGGGCTAATTCCAAAGAAATGGCTACAAAGTGAAAAACCAGCCATAAGAGAATGGTACAAACAGATAGAGTACTATAACAAGATGGAATATCTAGGAAGTAGAGAAAAAGGGTGATTTCAGAAATATGTCATGGCCTGGGAATGCTGGGAAAAATTTAAGACATCCGATAAATATCTAGAAAATACAATGGGAATAAATTAAATAAGAAGAGGAAGTGAACCCTAGTAACAATAGCAAACCGGGAGGGTAAGGAGGGAAGGGGAGGTAGATAGGGGGGGAGAAAGGGGTTTTAACGAGGCTCGAGAGGAGCTTTTAAAAGTGTCCTTTACTGAGGTATATGAGTATTGACAATGTATAATAAAAATGTAAACGAAAATAACCTAGAAGAAGAAAAATACCACAATGATGAGAAAACGAGAAGGGACATAGTTGAGCTGTAAAGTTTGAAATAAGTCTCTCAAAGAGGTGTTCACTGAAGTGGGAAAAAAAAAAAGATAAGCAATCTGGCTGCAAACAGAATATTTATTATTAGGGTTCTGAATTTGTGTGAGAAGGATTCTATTCCTATACTTAGGATGGCTAGGGATGGAGTGGGTTTGGAAATAATACCTGTGATATCTGATATCAAGGAGAATACTTTTCTCCAGAAGGGATAAATGTGTGGACATTGCCATAGAGTATAGATTAGGGAGCCCTTGAGGGAACAGCCCCTCCAACATGAGTCATCATCTAGGTTTGTGAATTTGTGCATTTGTACGGGGGTGAGATACCATCTATGATGGATTTTTTTGTGATAATTCCCAATAGCTAATGCATTTAGAAGCCCTGTGGTTATGTCGTATGGCCATGTGCCATTGGAAATCCGAGAAGGAGGTCTGTAAATCTCTTTCCCATCTCTGGTACGTTGTTGTTTTAAAAAAACATGTCTTTGTTCTGTAGTAGGCTGTACATAAGAGTTATTCCCTTCAATTTGGGAGAGTTGGATGTCCAGAAAGACCATGCTTTGGTAGGAATTTTAGCTGTTGGGATTGTTGTTTTGTTTTGTAGGTATGAGGATATGCGTCTGTAAGTATGCGCACCTTGTGTTGGTATGAGGTGTCTAGATTGTATGGTTTTGAATGGGAGAATTATGTCATTGTGCATTATTTCCTGCAGTGGGAGATGTTGTATTTGTGACCAGTGTTTTAGAGATAGATCGGGGAGTATGAATTTGAGTACTTCTATAGGAGGGTATATGGATTGGCTGTTTTCTGATAGAGATGTGTTTTGAAATAAAAATTGCCATGCCTCAATTGCGGCTGAGATCATTGGGAGGTCTATATTTTTTTGGTTTCTGGTGAGATGCCTGGGCTAGTAGAAGAGAGCTTAAATTGCCTTTGGGTACGAAAGCTTGTTCTATAAATTGCCATTGTTTGTTGAATGTGGGCATGAACGACTGGCTGATTTGATCTAGCATCACTGCTATGTAGTAGTCTTTTGTGTCTGGGAAGCTCATACCTCCTGCAGTTTTATGTTTGATGATAGAGGTATTAGAACAACATGGCTTCTGACTTTGCCAAACATACGAACTGAGCAAACTTTTAATTGTACTAAAAAATGATTTGGGGATCTGTATGGGTAAAGCTCTAAAGGGGTACAGGAGTTTCGGGAGGGTAATCATTTTAAAGGCTGCCGCTCTGACAGCCCATGAGAGGTAATGTTTGCTTATTTTTTGAAGATCATTCCTGCATGTTTGAAGAGTCACATTTATTAAGGTTTGAAGATGGAGTGCTGGTGCTGATAGGTTTTTTTCATCTGGTTCTGCTGGGCTCATTTTATTATGTTTCTGCCAGAGTTTATTCACTATTTCCCATTTATTATAATTGCTTTACATTGAGGACAGGCTAATTATTCGATTGAGACTGTTTTTTGAATAGGGCTGTATGCACATATTGCAGCATTTTTCGCTGCAGAGATTACGAATATCAGTATTTTATGTGTTAATTAATATCCTATTAAACATGTTTGTTATTCTTTTGATAATCACACACCTGATATATTATGTTAGGTGTGTGATCAACTAGCTGGGTACTTGCATCAGCTCCCCATACCTGTCGGTATAAGGATATACACATTTAATTCGCCTTAAGCCTTAGAATATCCGGTTTCGATCGTTCATTTGGTCTATTCCTATATTTATTTTTTATCTTTCCTATCTATGCATTGTATCATAGGAGAAGGCCTAAATAGACACATCCAATAATGAGATATTTGCAATCTTACTATTATGCAGCTTTTTTTGGGATGTGTCATTTTTAGGGAATACTTGTGCTTTTCTCTGGCAGTTCTGTTATTCAATGAGCCCCATGCATCGACATGCACACACATTGAGAGTTTGTTTCTTTCTTTTTTCTGTGTGTCTGCCGATGCGTGCGATTTTTTTTTACATACAAAATGAAAAAGGTTTTTACATATGTCATTTTTTATTTATTTTTTAGGTTGCACCTGTACCTCTTCACCTAAAGATAAGATTCATCATGTTATTTATCTATTACCATTATGTATGCTTTCAACATGTCAGCTTGATTTAAGTGTTTTAGGTGAAAAAGGTGTTTTCCTTCCATCCATTTAAATGTTACCTTCAGATTTTGGATGCTCACAGGTGCTTCCCTAATTGCTATCTCGTTATACACATATTTTATTCATTTGTTTAATTGCTTGTGTGTGTGTATATATAGCTCTGTATGTATATTCTGCTCATTAGCTATGACTAAGCACCGTGTTCGGTGTGAAACATGTCAGCAGCTGTGCAGTTAGTCTGTACACAAGCCTAGATGCTATGATTTTATTATATCTTTTGGAATAAAGTTGAATAATTTGGAGTGCGGCTATCCAGCTACATCTTTTCTACTTCAGTTCCTGTTGAAGATGGAGTGGTCAGAGAAATGCCTAAATAAGGCATTGTGGAAGAAACCCATTGAAAGGGAACTTTAGTTTGTAGGAGAGATTTAGCAGATTTAGTAAGGTGAATACCAAGGACATTGGATTTAGAGTCATTCACCTTGTAGAATTAGCATGCATTAAAGGTATTTAATATTTCCCATACCTTTTACCAGGGAAGAAGCCAGGTCAGTCAGAGTAATGCCGCGTACACACGTTCGGACTTTTCCCGCCGGACCTAGACAATCCGCCGGACTTTCCAGCGGGGCTTCGCCGGACTTTCCGAGCGTGTGACTTGCCCACACACGCCCGGACTTCTCCGGCGGACAATCCGCGGGAAAAAGTCCGCGGGACTTTTGAAAATGAACGGACTTGCCCACACACGGAGCAGTCCGTTCATTTAGAACGTAACTTCAGGTACGTAGCTAGCGTAGGCAGTAAATGCCGGCGCGCTAGCCTCGTCACCTGGCATGGATTTAAAGGGACTCCCCACGCCGAAAAACGGCGTGGGGGTCCCCCCAAATCCATCTCAGACCCTTATCCGAGCACGCAGCCCGGCAGGCCAGGAAAGGGGTGGGGACGAGCGAGCGCCCCCCCTCCTGAGCCGTACCAGGCCGCGTGCCCTCAACATGGGGGGGCCCTGGGGAAAGGGGGGCCGTGCGGCCCCCCCACCCCAAAGCACCTTGTCCCCATGTTGATGAGGACAAGGGCCTCTTCCCGACAACCCTGGCCATTGGTTGTCGGGGTCTGCGGGCGGGGGGCTTATCGGAATCTGGGAGCCCCCTTTTATAAGGGGGCCCCCAGATCCCGGCCCCCCACCCTATGTGAATGAGTATGGGGTACGATGTACCCCTACCCATTCACCTAAGGTGTAAAATGTAAAGTAAAAAAAAACACACTTTTGAAAAAATATTTTATTGCACTGCTCCGGGGGTCTTCTTCAGTCTTGGGGGTCTTCTTCAGTCTTTGGGGTCTTCTCGCCGGACTCCTCCGCCATTTACCTAGCTCTTTTACCGAGCGGAGAAGTCCGGCTACCTTCTTCGTCGTCGCCGCCGCTGTCGTCTGGGGGTCTCGATCCGCCTTCGGGGGTCTTCCGGGTCTCTTCTGTTCTTGCCGCTGTCGTCGCTTTCTGCGCCGCCTTCTTCTTCTTCTTCCGCCTTCTTCTTCTTCTTCTTCTTCTCCGATGTTGACACGTCGCTCTCTCTGGCCGGAATGCCAGAGCCGTGCTGTGCTGGGACTTATATAGGGACAAGGGGACAGGGTCACATGCTCATGTCACATAAAAGGGGGCTCCCAGATTCCGATAAGCCCCCCGCCCGCAGACCCCGACAACCAATGGCCAGGGTTGTCGGGAAGAGGCCCTTGTCCTCATCAACATGGGGACAAGGTGCTTTGGGGTGGGGGGCCGCACGGCCCCCCTTTCCCCAGGGCACCCCCCATGTTGAGGGCACGCAGCCTGGTACGGCTCAGGAGGGGGGGGCGCTCGCTCGTCCCCACCCCTTTCCTGGCCTGCCGGGCTGCGTGCTCGGATAAGGGTCTGAGATGGATTTGGGGGGGGACCCCCACGCCGTTTTTCGGCGTGGGGAGTCCCTTTAAATCCATGCCAGGTGACGGAGCTAGCGCGCCGGCATTTACTGCCTACGCTAGCTACGTACCTGAAGTCACGTGCTAAATGAACGGACTTTCCGATGAGCGGCAAGTCCGTTCATTTCAAAAGTCCGGCGGACTAGCCTACTAACGGCGGGATTGTCCGCCTGGACTGCCAAGTCCAGCGGATAATTTTAAAACAAAACTTAAAACTTTAGTCCGCCGGATTTTTGGAAAAAAAGTCCGTCGGAGGCCCACACACGAGGGGATTATCCGGTGGACTTGGTCCATCGGACAATCCCGCGGGATAATCCCTTCGTGTGTACGCGGCATAAGGATTATGTCATTCGCAAAGAGTGTGAGTTTGTTATCGCTGACCTTTAATTTTGATTCCTGATATGGAGTTTGAGGAGCGGATTTTCTGGGCTAGGGGTTCCATCAGTAGTGTAAAAATCAATGGGGAGAGGGGACATCCTTATCTTGTTTCATTAGATATAACAAACGGATCTGAGAGGACTCGGACAGTGGGATTGGAGTATAGAGCTAAAATGGTTGAAATTATGTTGCCTTGGACTCCGAATTTCATAAGTACATGTTTCAAATAGCCCCAGTGTATTCTATCAAATGCCTTTTCAGAATCTAGGGTAAGGAACAGAGTCGTTGTTTTGTTTTTTTTGGTATGGTATAGAAGATTTTGTTATATTTCATGTGGCATCTGGGGCTTGTCTACCTAGGGTAAAACCGACCAAATCGGGGTGTATGAGGTGGGGCATTATGGGGCTAGTCTCTGGGCTACTAGTCTAGCATATATTTTAAGGTCAGTGTTTAACCACTTCAGCCCCGGACCATTTGGCAGCTCAATGACCGGAGGACTTTTTACAATTTCTCACTGCGCTGCTTTAACTGGTAATTGCGCTGTCATGCAATGTTGTACTTAAACAAAATTTATGTCCTTTCTTTGCCACAAATAGAGCTTTCTTTTGACGGTATTTGATTGCCTCTGCAATTTTTTTTTTTTTGTGATATAAACGGAAAAAGACCCAATTTTTTTTTTAAAAATTATATTTTCTAATTTTTGTTATTAGAAAGATCCAATAAACTACATTTTTGTCATACATTTAGGCCAAGATGTATTCAGCCACATGTCTTTGGTAAAAAATAAAATGTCAATAACCGGATATTTATTGGTTTGCGCAAAAATTATAGCGTCTACAAACTAGGGTACATTTTCTGGAATTTGCGCAGCTTTTAGTTTATGACTGACTATCTCATTTCTTGAGGTGCTAAAATGGCAGGGCAGTACAACCCCCCCCCCCCCAAATGACCCCATTTTGGAAAGTAGACACCCTAAGGAAAATTGCTAAGAGGCATGTTGAGCTCATTGAATATTTTATTTTTTTGTCCCAAGTGATTTAATAATGACCAAAAAAAAAAAACGAAATGATATATTTCTCACACATGCCATGGTTATATGTGGAATTGCACCCCCAAATACATTTTGCTGCTTCTCCTGAGTAGGAGGATACCACATGTGTGGGACTTTTTTGGAGCCTAGCCGTGTACGGGGCCCCGAAAACCAAGCACCGCCTTCAGGATTTCTAAGGGAGTAAATTTTTGATTTCACTCCTCACTACCTATCACAGTTTTGAAGGCCATGAAATGCCAAGATGGCACAAAACCCAGCCAAATTACCCCATTTTGGAAAGTAGGCACCCCAAGCTATTTGCTGAGAGACATGTTGAGTCCATAGAATATTTTATATTTTACCACAAGTTGCCGGAAAATTACAAACTTTTTTTTTTTGCACAAAGTTGTCACTAAATGATATATTGCTCAAACATGACATGGGCAAATGTGGAATTACACCCCAAAATAAATTCTGTTGCTTCTCATGAGTATGGGGATACCACATGTGTGGGACTTTTTGGGAACCTAGTCGCGTACGGAGCTCGAAAACCAAGCACCGCCTTCAGGATTTCTAAGGGCGTAAATTTTTGATTTCACTCCTCACTACCTATCATAGTTTTGAAGGCCAACAAAAGGCCAAGATGGAACAAAACCCAGCCAAAAGACCCCATTTTGGAAAGTAGACACCCCAAGCTATTTGCTGAGAGACATGTTGAGTCCATGGAATATTTTATATTTTGCCACAAGTTGCGGGGAAATGACAAACTGTTTTTTTTTGCACAAAGTTGTCACTAAATGATGTATTGCTCACACATGCCATAGGCATATGTGGAATTACACCCCAAAATAAATTCTGCTGCTTCTCCTGAATACGGGGATACCACATGTGTGGGACTTTTTGGGAGCCTAGCCATGTACGGGGCCCCGAAAACCAAGCACCGTCTTCAGGATTTCTAAGGGCGTAAATTTTTGATTTCACTCCTCACTACCTATCACAGGTTTGAAGGCCAAAAAAGGCCAAGATGGCACAACCCCCCCCCCCCCCATTTTGGAAAGTAGACACCCCAAGCTTTTTGCTGAGGGGCATGTTGAGTCCATGGAATATTTTATATTTTGCCACAAGTTACATAGTTACATAGTTACATAGTTACATAGTTAGTTAGGTTGAAAAAAGACACAAGTCCATCCAGTTCAACCACAAATTAAACAAAAAATATATATATATACATATATATATCATACAATCCCATATACCCCATTCTATACCCACAGTTGATCCAGAGGAAGGCAAAAAAAAACCCAGCAGAGCATTCTCCAATTTGCTAAAGCAGGGGAAAAAAATTCCTTCCTGATCCCCCGAGAGGCAATCGGATTTTCCCTGGATCAACTTTACCTATAAATGTCAGTACCCAGTTATATTATGTACATTTAGGAAAGTATCCAGGCCTTTCTTAAAGCAATCTACTGAGCTGGCTAGAACCACCTCTGCAGGGAGTTGTGGGAAAATGACAAACTGTTTTTTTTTGCACAAAGTTGTCACTAAGTGATATATTGCTCACACATGCCATGGGTATATGTGGAATTATAACCCAAAATAAATTCTGTTGCTTCTCATGAGTAGGGAGATACCACATGTGTGGGACTTTTTGGGAGCCTAGCCACGTACGGGGCACCGAAACCCAAGCACCACCTTCAGGATTTCTTAGGGCGTAAATTTTTTATTTCACTCCTCACTACCTATCACAGTTTTGAAGGCCATAGAATGGCACAAACCCCCCCAAATGACCCCATTTTGGAAAGTAGACACCCCAAGCTATTTGCTGAGAGGCATGTTGAGTATTTTGCAGCTCTTATTTGTTTTTAAAAAAGAAGAAAGAAAAGAAAACAATGTTTTTTTTTGTTTCTTTTTTCAATTTTCAAAACTTTGTGACAAAAAGTGAGGTCTGCAAAATACTCACCATACCTCTCAGCAAATAGCTTGGGGTGTCTACTTTCCAAAATTGGGGTCATTTGGGGGGGGGGGGGGGGTTGTGCCATCTGGGCTTTCCATGGCCTCCGATACTGTGATAGGCAGTGAGGAGTGAAATAAAAAAATGTACACCCTTAGAAAGCCTGAAGGCGGTGCTTGGTTTTCGGGGTCCCATACACGGCTAGGCTCCCAAAAAGTCTCATGTAGTATCTCCATACTCAGAAGAAGCAACAGAATGTATTTTGGGGTGTAATTTCACATATGCCCATGGCATGTTTGAGCAATATATCATTTAGTGACAACTTTGTGCAACAACAAAAGAAAGAATTTGTCTTTTTCCCACAACTTGTGTCAAAATATAAAATATTCCATGAACTCCACATGCCTCTCAGCAAATAGCTTGGGGTGTCTACCTTCCAAAATGGGCTCATTTGGGGTGGGGGGGGGGGTTGAACTGTCCTGGCATTTTATGCACAACATATAGAAGCTTATGTCACACATCACCCACTCTTCTAACCACTTGAAGACAAAGCCCTTTCTGACACTTTTTGTTTACATAAAAAAATATTTTTATTTTTGCAAGAAAATTACTTCGAACCCCCAAACATTATATATTTTTTAAAGCAAAGGCCCTACAGATTAAAATGGTGGGTGTTTCATTTTTTTGGTCACACAGTATTTGCGCTTTTTTGCGCTTTTTTTTAAATTGTAATGCACTAAAACACACTATATTGCCCAAATGTTTGATGAAATAAAAAAGATGATCTTAGGCTGAGTACATGGATACCAAACATGACATGCTTTAAAATTGTGCACAAACATGCAGCAGTGACAATCTACATACATTTTTAAAGCCTTTAAAAGCCTTTACAGGTTACCACTTTAGATTTACAGAGGAGGTCTACTGCTAAAATTACTGCCCTCGATCTGACCTTCGCGGTGATACCTCACATGCATGGTGCAATTGCTGTTTACATTTGATGCCAGACCAACGCTTGCGTTCGCCTTTACGCTAGAGCAGGGGGGGGGGGACAGGGGTGCTTTTTTTTTTATTATTATTCATTTATTTATTTTTATAAATTTTTTTGCTTTTTTTATCTCATTTTTAAACTGTTCCTTTCATTTTTATTTTTTTTTATAATTTTTATTGTTATCTCAGGGAATGTAAATATCCCCTATAATAGCAATAAGTAGTGACAGGTATTCTTTTTTTTTAAAAATGGGGTCTATTAGACCCTAGATCTCTCCTCTGCCCTCAAAGCATCTGATCACACCAAGATCAGTGTGATAAAATGCTTTCCCAATTTCCCAATGGCGCTGTTTGCATCTGACGAAATCTAAGTCGTGAAATGCTCGTAGCTTCCGGTTTCTTAGGCATAGAGATGATT